>VWZO01012450.1:14026-26048 GCA_013396975.1 Bucco capensis
CAGCTCCCCGCGGAGCCAGCACCACCAGGGCAGGGATGTGGGTTACTGTGGTGAACCGTTGCAGCCCACTCGGCTCCGCTCCCGCCCACATGACTCAGCTCTTTGCCCATGCAGCTTGGCTGGTGGAAAGGGCTACCCCCCACCAAGGGTTGGATACCCCCCACCAAGGGTTTACAAACACATTAATGGTCCGGGGAGGGGGGCGGGGAGGGAGAAGTGAAGGGGGAAAAGATGGATACCTACGGTCATTTACATACCCTATAACAGTCATTTTCCTATTTTCAATGGAGAAATCACAGCCCTAAAAGTAGCTGCACATAACTTATTCCTTTTCTTTAAGTTTTACTGTGAAAATTATTTGGATTTATTTCACATGGGAAACAGGAAGAAAAGTAGATTCATCTCTGTCAGATTTGATCCCAAAATTCAAACTTCTCTTTTTTGCCAAAAAAGAGGGACATTCATTCATAAAACATCCAGGATATAGTATTGTGAAAGTGATGTTTACCCTATATACACAGAAGCACATGCATATGCATATACATACATGAGTACATATACATATGTATACATATGTTTTTACATAGGTGGAGAATTTATGTGCATCTAGTTCAATCTTTACCTGATTATTGGAGAACAAAATAGTACTAAATTTGGTTATAATTTGGAAGATCATAGCTCTGATATCAGGCTTCCAATATAAGAAAAGTATATGCTCTTAAATTATGCGGTGGGACTATATGCAAAAATGTAGCACTTGAAGCCTGAACAAAGTGGGGTGCACCTTAAAACTAACCAGCCTGATGAAGAAATATGCAAGAAAAACTGACCATTTAGATATTTATAAAAACATCCTGTGGAATAGTCCATTAAAAAAATGGTAAATTCACAAGAGTGATACAGATATTTAAAATAACTTTTAAAAAAATTCGTGACTTTAAAAAAATTTAAGAACTAGTGACTTCTGCATAGAAGATATAGTTTAAATTACACCAAATTTTGTACTTTATCTTTCAATTATGATAGAAGACTACACAAATACTAGGAAGATACGTTTCAAATGTTATCTCAGAAAGTTACCTGAGAAATCTATATTCAATAATTTTGGTTGTGTCTATTTAATTAGTTTTCTGTAAGGGGGGGGGGGATAAAAACAAAACAAAACACAAATATCAATACTAAAGACAGAGTAGAAACATAGGGTTAATGAGATTCAAACAATAAAGACATGATGGACTGCAGATAAAAGGAAAATGCCAGTTTCTCTGCATTTTAATCAGCAAGATCAAAGTTTTGATGAACATGCCAGAGGGACTGTTATTTGCTCTGCTTTCATAGTGAGTGAAAGGAAAAAAAATGAGCATTTAGTGACAGATGATGCATCCTTTGGGATTAACATTAGAACAATGAGGAAGATGATGCTTACCTAGCTAGGGAAGTACTACAAGATAATTTCAAGAAATGACAGAGATCTAAATGAGAAACATAACATTTATTAATTTTTTTAAAATCAAATATCCTTAATTATTCTAATTTTAAGTGGTAAGTTATCTATGTCCTTAAAATAAAAATAAAAAAAAAAAAGAAAAGGAAAAAGAAACAGAGGTAGAAAGTATAGGTAGAAAAAAAGAAAATCATCCCTCTAGCATTCATATCAGTCTACCATTTTGTCCTGGTTTGACCAGAAGTTAGGGTCAAAAGAACAATCTTTTTGAGGAAAGGTCTCCAAGACCCCCCTCTCCCCAATAAGATGGGGACAACAGTAAACAAAAACAAAAACAAACTAGGCACACAGACAGTGAATTTCTAAGAATAGCTTTATCTAAATTTAAATGGTACAACAACATAGAAAGATAAGGTGGTTAGTTCAAAGATGGCTTTCGGCCCTTTCTCCCTTCTAATCACTCAATGTCTGTCNTACCAGTTCAATCACAAAAAGGAATTTGAATTCTGACACATATAGAGAAAACCTAAATCTAGTGTTGTACACCTTACTATGGAAGTGAAGTGTTGGGGTTTTTTTTTAAACATAAGTTAAATGCTTGACTACCATTTTAAGGAATAATAATAAAGAATGCTTACATAGTAGTTTTCAGCAAATGATGAGGATATCATTATCTACTGAGAAAAACTCCATACGGTCTCACAAGGACTACTTGTTATGCAAATTCTATTAAATACATTAAACCACTATTGGCAAGGAAAAATAAATACTTATTTAATAAAATAGATGAAGAAATAACAGAATTATCAACTTACTACAGAGAGATCATTAACACATCTGATCTGGGTTTAGCTACTGTATCCAATAAAATATTGATCTTTTTAGCGGGTCAATGTCATATCAATAAATAAATTTTAGAAAATAACAGATTTGAATACTTCAATTATTTATTGTACAAATGGAATGAAGAATAATGCTAGTAAAAGCTCTGTAGTGAGAAGGTGATTAGGAAGAATCTAAACCTCAAGAGTAATACAGTGGCTTTCTTCTACATAAGTGAGAGAGGGCTTTGAACATGACAGAGTCGTTTTTAGTATATGGCACTGCAAGGAACGTTATTGAAACAGCTATTTCGTTGACATACTTTTAAAATGTCATAGAAACATGGAAGAAAAACATAGAAATAGAAAAAGGAAATAAATGATATGAAACCTTTTTTACAGTAAGATGATAAGGGAAACTGCAAACACATTTTTTAGATTTTTATTCTCTAAGGAGTATATATAATGAAAAAGTCACTTCACTCATTACCAGTGTGGTGCTGCTTCTGAGGTAAAATATGGCTTCTATTTAGCAATATAAGAAGTGTTGTAAATCAATCCCAACTAATGGCTTTAGCATGCAATCAAACAGTTTGCAGATGGAATTGCAAAAGAAATGCCTGAAGTATACAACATTAAGTGGAGTTCTATGGCTGAGACTAGCCGAAATTATCCAGATTTAAGATCTCTGTGTAACTAAGTGGAAAGTTTCACTTTGTCAATATAATAGAGACTATTTTACCTCCCTACCCTACAAGCATGTTGTAATGCTGAAAGACAAACTTTAAGAAATCTATAAGTGATTAAAGAAAAATGTTAATCTGAAGACATTAATAGTATGTTTCAACTTTAATGTCTTAAGGTTCTTTAAGTCCTTTGGTATCTAGTTATTGTATGAGTACAAGGTATTCCAATAACCAAATTATAGCCACAAAACAGCAGTGGTGATAAACAGAGACATTTGTCAATAGATTTTACAGGAAGGGATATTCAGATAAGGAAAGCAGGATGTATGCATCTAAAATGATAAAATATACAAACATCATTACTATTGTAATTCAGTGAAATTTTACAAAATATTAAGTGAAATTCAGTATTTGTTGTAGTCCTAAGCCTTAGGCAAAAGAAACAAAGTTCTGAGGTTTACAACATCTGCTGTGAGATGTTACAGATCAGGGCGAGATCATCTTGTTCATACATCCTATTTCAAAGATGGCCTCTGGTTGTACAGTGTCTATGGCTTGGTTATTTACTGATGAGATGAGAAGAATACCACTAGCTGAATTAGCCACACAGCTAAGAAGGTTGCAGGAAGAGAAATAATAAAATAATTTGACCTGCAAGAGCTACAAGAGCTAAGCAGGAAGTAAAAATAAGATTCACAAGAATTACAATTTATTTCTGGTGACTTTCTGAAAAAAACCCATAAGGATAGTTCCACGTATGTAATGCAATTGCTCTTATGACTGGGTAGAAAGTCAGAAATTACGAGGGATCTTTTAAGTTTTTGTTTTGCTTTGTGTTTCCTTATGCTATAAAACCTAATACTTAAACTGTAATCATTTGGGAAGTTTGGGTCAAAAGGTTATTTTCTGTGCAATTCTAGTTTAGAAAAAAAAAAAGAACAAACATGTTTTTCCACTTAAAATTGTGCTGTAGTTGTTCAGTATAAAACAAAAGAGGAAAACAAATTTGGCATTTTTGAAGTAGTAATCCTGTTTCTCAAAAACATCATACTGTTGACTACTTTTAAAATACTGTAAGCAGATGGATGGTCACTATGGCAATGTAAGATTATATCAGAATAATCAATTAAATTACATCTTAGTAACTTAAACATGCCCATTTTACAACTATTAATGATTAAAGTGGTTTAGTTCTTTATTATAAGTAGGAGAAGAAAAGTAAATTGTTTTATTAATTTCGAGAATTTAAGTAAGAATACAACTATAACTATGGAAAAATATTTAACGTGTCAGCCATGTGTGAAAACACTGCTCATAACAGAACTTGTGAACTTGAAAAGACAATGCCTGAAGATATAATGCTTAACCTTTTCAGCTGCAATCAGATCACAAATGAACACTCTTCCTTAATCAATGAACCTACAATATGAATTCCTAACATTTATTGACAGATTTAAAAGTGATAATGACAGTAACTGCAAGCCCATCTACAGAACAAAACTCCCTGTAGAATAACACAGCAATGAAAAAACAAACAGTTAAACTCTTCAGAAACAAAGTGGGGATAGCTGGGTGTCCTGGTTTGGGTTAGAACAGAAATAGTTCTGTTCAGTGATTTCATTTTTCAGCTAAAGCTCCCCTACATAACTGCTCTTTATGAAATTAAGAGCATATTTTCACTGACAGTGTCTGCTTTTAGCAGTGATAAGACCTAATGTTTAGAGTAGCACCAAGGACTGGTATACAGGCCAAGGTCACTGCTAAATCTTGTATACCACATTGGGGGATGCAGAGTAATAGGCTGCACCTGCAGGGAGAAGCAGGTGGGAAAGGTGATCCTAAACTGGACAATTAGGTATTCCATTTCATATACATCATGTTCACTATAAAGCTGAGGGATCATGAGGGTCAGGCTCTCTCTCTCTTGCTCTTCTTCAATACTTGGTATCTGAAGCAGGCTGTTCATTCTTCCTTTGATCCCAAACCATAAGTTACTGAATCCAATTCTAGGATACAGCCCCTGCATCTGTTTCCATCACTGCTAAATCCATTCTCACAGCATCAGTGGTAATGGCGACATAGTTGCCTTTGAGTGGGAGGTTGGATTTGATACAGATTTTGTATATATTTGCATATATTTCATTTTATTGTTATTATTTTCATTAAAGTAGTCTTAGTTTTCTTTTCTGATCTACAAGGTTCTCTCTCATTTCTTTTCCCTTTCCATGATGGGAGGAGGCAGGGAGAGAGGGTAATAGACAGTGCCTGTCACTCAGTGGCCATCCCTGCTCTAACGCTTGGCACTGGGAAAGAGACTTACCTTATGTTACATGCTGACTAATTGAATGATTCACAGACTGTCAATCAAAACCTTTTCCCAAAAACAAAATAAAACCTGATGTTTACTTTTCTGTATAAAAGTATATGAATATGTATCACATATATATACAAATACATATATTGCCGTGTTGCTGAAAAGCTTTCTACAATTGTACTGATCAGATTTGATTAGTGCTAATAGCATTATCTTTTTGAGCTCAGCACATTGCTTAACGTGGGCTGAGGATAAATAAACAATCAAACAATCTCTACTTCCTTGTTGTTCTGGCAGAGATTAATAAAATGAGTTGTAAACATATAGTATGACTACATTCTCAGCAACCCTTCTAAATAATAAATCAGATTGTGATGTGAAGAGAGGACCTTCACCCTTTCACCTAGAGGGAATTTGTACTCTTTTGGGTTCTCTCAGGCATAAACTTCAGAAATGGATAAATAGATATTGTGGATATTCAGCTCCATGATAATACACATGCACACGTTTTTCTTTTCTCAGTAAGTAAGAATTCAGTCTACTGTTTGTATTATCTAACTCAATATCATGGATTAGCAAGATGTTGCTATTCCAAACTCATTGTATTTTTGCTTCACTAGCCTAGTTAAACATAATGCTCAACAGTAAATTATACTGTCTACAGGGAAAGAGGCTTAGAAAAATGAGCCAAAGCTATTGCAGTTATTCACACAGGTTCTTTTCCTCACTAGCCTTAACAAATATTTCAAAGTTGAAAAAAATCTTTCAACTCAAAGGAATCTCTTCTACTACTTTAGGAGTAAGTGACACAGTTCCTGTGAATTGTTACCATGAACATTACTGGTGGATTGAAATCCATTAGAAAGACTGCACAGTTTTGGAAATGTTGCTGAAGCAAATCAACTTCTGAGTCAGATAAGTTCCTGTGTACTCACATATGACACCCTTTTTCTTTTTAAGTGGACTCTCCATAACTCCACTGGAGAAACTGTTGTATCTACCAGAAAACACTGGAGTTTTTGATTATAAAGTGTGAACTGTTTCTGAGAAATTTGCTATAACTTATGTGGGCACTTTACTGATAACTGCTATTACTATCTGAGGAAAAAAAAGGCATATACATACAAGAGCTTCCACTCCCTCTTTTTCTCAAGTACTTTCTTTCTTATTGTTGTTTTATTAGGTGTTCTTGCATTCACATTGGAAATTTGCAAACACCCTGACTCAAGGCATGTCCTGCTTGTGTTCTGGAGTGTCTCACTTCAAGTCTATTTATGATGTACATTTTCAAAGAAGCTGTTTCCCAGGCACTTCATAGAAGCTTCCTTTCTCTTCTATTACTGCTGCCATTTTTGAGATGCATATGTTTTCTAAAATTTGTAAAACTACTGCCTACTACTACCTCCACCACAGAACAAACACACAAAACAAACAAAAAAATTAAGATTACATCACTTTGATTCTATGATAGCAAAGGCTTCAAGGTTGGTTGTCTCAGATTTCAAGTGTGCTTGGCTTAGAACTCTTGTTTGGGTTGGTATCTTGTTTAGGTCATAACATCTCCAAAGCCTGTTGGGAAATTCTCTTAGATAGAAGAGACTTGTCCATGACTGGTTGGTTATAGTATTTATATCTCCTGTCCTTTGTCTGTGCCCAGGGAATATTCCATTAGTCTATACCAAGTGCTTCATTCCTAACATGTGGAATTTCCAGTCTTGATAATCACATCCAATAGCTCTGAAAGTGCAATTTGCATGACAGTTTAAACTTGGTATGTTGTGATAGGTTTCATTTTCAAGATGTTTGATTAACTTGTTAGTTTATTTGGGGTAAATTGCAGTTCTTGAACAATAATAACCCAAACTGGGCACAACTAAAACTTTCACAGGGTTAGTCCAAGTACAAAAACTCATGTGCTTTATAAATAACTTGTCAGTATAATGTTTGCACTTTGGAAACTGTTTGATGTGACAAAAAGCATTAATTCTGCTTGTGAAAACATTTTATTACTTTACTACTATATTCTTCCTTTTCTATCTTTCAAATTACATATCTGTTTATTTTCTATGATCTAGAATTCCTTGACTATAGAATTTCATAATAATCTTCATTAATTCAACTCATTTCTCTCAGTATTTAATTACTGTTATAGAGTAATACTTTTCTAAATCATTATTCACCATCCTAGATTCATATCATTAGAGAATTTAACAATCTTGCTTTCCTGTTTCCATAGAATCAGATCCAGCATTTGTCCTGTTAAACCTTATAGATTTGCTCATTTGCTACTGAAGCACTAGTAAGTTTCAGAACCCAGAATATTTCCACGATATTGGCTACTTCCCCATGTCACTGTATTGCATAACACAAGAGATGGAATTAAACAGTGAAAGACCCTTTATGTTTATCAGCAGTATCTCCCTGGCTTCTGTACCTCAGCTTCTCTCATATCAGTGGTGTCGTTTGAAAATCTGCTGCACCCAAAGGAGGAAAAAAACCCCAATTTTCATCTATTTGTAAATTAATGTGTCTCATATGATACTGACCGACTGTTATGTACAACACCTTATTTAACTTGGGAGGGAATGATTTCTTAAAGTTTGCCTTGATTCAGAAGAATCTCTCAACAACATCAATCTTTTAGTTTTTGTATCAAATACGTTGACTGAAAGATTAAACTGAGATCAGCGTGGTTATTTATTTGTATTGGGTTTATGTAGCAAGGTGATGATAACAGGGGAGGTAGGGTAGACCTGCAGAGGTGACTTCTGTGAGAAGACACCAGGAGCTGCCCCCATGTCCAAGCTGGCTCCAAAATGGACCTGCAGCTGCCTAAAGCTGAGCCCATCAGTGACGTTGGTGGCACACTTGTGATAATGTATTTAAGAAAAGATAAATAACCAATGCACAACAGCCACGAGTGAGAAGAAAACCGTGAAAGCATCAGCCCTGCAGACACCAAGGTTAGCAAAGAAATTTAAGAAGAGATAAATAACCACCACACAACAGCAATGAGTGAGAATAAAACCATGAAAGAATCAGCCCTGCGGACACGAACGTTAACAAAGAAAGAAGAGGAACAAGTGATCAAGGTGACAGAGTAGAGATTTCACTGCAGCCTGTGCAGAAGACTGTGGTGAAGTAGGTTTTCTCTCTGCAGCTCACAGATGATCATTCCAGAGCAGATATCCACCCTGGGCAGTAGCCCATGGAGGACCTTTAGTCACAGAAGGTGGAAGTGCCCTGAAGGAAGCAGCAGCCCATGAAAAACTCACACAGGAGCAGTCTTGTGGAGTGTAGCTAGTGCTTTCAGTGCCAGTTGAAAATGAAAACATCTAAAAACAAGCAAGTACAGTAAGATGAAAGCTCTGAAACTCAGGTCCTTAGGGTAATTTGTGATCAATTTTAAACAATACTTAGCTAAAACAACACATTTTATTGGATTAACCATTAGTTTATCTGTAACACTTTCAGCTGCAAATTCATAGAATCATAGCTGTCACAATGTGTCTCATTGTAGGCTAAATTTCTGGATAGGGAGGATTTCAAAACTGCAATTCTGTTCAGCCAGATGGACCTTGCAATCCAGACTAAGCACCACTATATAGTCTGTTGTACTCTTACCTGTTCTTACCTGCCTGCTCTATCTCATTTCACAAAAAGTAGTCCAGCCCTTTTTTTTTTTTCTCTCTTTTTCTTTTTTTTTCTTTTAATTTTACCCTCCATTCCTTTTGAGAACATATTTGATGGCTCTGAGCATCTGTTTAGTGTTTTTAGCTTTAATGTATGTATTTGGTTCGTTGTTTTGTTTATGCCGCTTATTAAGCTTTTAAAATCATTATAATTTTATTTTATTTTTTAGTGTACCAAGCACATATTTACGTGTCAGATAATTCAGCAACTTGCAGGATAAGTTCCTGATATGGAACAAATGGCCTGGTTTGAGTTAGAACAGAACTAAGTCTGTTCAGTGATTTTACTTTCTAGCTAAAGGTCCTCTAAGTCAGTGCTAAATGTAGTGTGCTAGATTGGGGTGTGAAACAAGGCCCCACCTGTAGAGAGGAGCACGCATTTCAGGCAACCCTAAACTGTCCAACTAGGTATACCATTCTCTATATGTCATATTCAGTATAAAACTGAGGGTCAGTTCCCGAAATTCCCACACCAAGCTCGAGCCTAAGACCCAAGCAAGACAGGTTCTTGATTAAGCTGTTTAGCACCTAATTAACAACAAAGACAGCCACAGTCTGAAAATCACTTGGGGGTCTCCTGTNACAAAGAAGAAAAGGAGAGTTTTGGGCCTCCAGGATTCTGGAAGGTTGAGCACCTGAGCCATTCGGGGCGGTGCACTGGTAACTCTCCTTTTGAGGATTTTGCAGGACTTTGTCTGTTCTTCCTTTGATCTTAATCCAAGAATTTCTGAATCCACTTCCAGGATCCAGCCCCTGAGTCTGATTCCCATCGGCCACTGAGTCCTTCTACCACAGTATCAGTGGTGACAGTGATGTAGTTGCCATCAAGGAAGGCTGGGTTTGGTATTAACTTTGTATATATGTTTGTATCTATTTCATTTTATTCAGGCACACTCTGAAAATCACTTGGGGGTCTCCTGTGGCCCCTGGTGCAATTAACTATGCCGACAGCAGAGGGAGCATTAAACTCACTGCCCATGGTAAAGTGTGGGGAGTGATACCCATGTTCCTATAATCCTTGTATGGGTAGGATGAGCCCATTAGCCTTCTGGCAGTCATCCTAGGAGAGGGACAACTCTGATTCCAAACCCGGGCAGATGGAGCTTGTTTAGCCCTGGAAGGCCTTCCATCTAAGAGGTTAAACCTCTGTCCTAAGGACCTCGCTGCCAGCGTCCAAGCTTGCTAGGCCCTGGCAGATGAACCTTAGGACTAAAGGGTGGGTCCAGCTCGGTACATGCTGTGTCTCACCTAAAAAAAATCCATTGCACAGGCTCCAGGGTGCTATCTGCTATCCTCTTTTTATCAGCATGCTTGTAAAAGGCACTGATGAGGAGCATGGATGGAGCCCTCCCTGGATCTTCATTCGCGAAGCCTAGCCACGACAACAGCGATTTCATTTTATTATTATTTTCATTAAAGTAGTTTAAGTTTTCATTCCCACTCCACAGGTCTCTCTCTCTCTCTCTGTTAGTTCCCTTTTCCTTCATGGAGTGGGGGAAGTGGGGGGAATAGAGAGGATTGGTCACTGGATTAGTGGATGGCCCAGCCCTAACACTTGACAAAAAGTTATATTGAAGAGATACAATATTAAGCACAAAACAGAAGGAGAAAATACAAATACAGTACCCAATGACAAATCTCATACCCATTCTCCAACATTTTAGTTAGTATGAAAATAGAGGGTGCTTCAGTCAGAATTTATTTCTAGCATTTATTCCATTTGTCTTTAGTTGTGGGGTTTTCTTAATTTTTTTTTAATTTTTTAATTTTTGCAATCCTTCTCATTTTGACTGTGAGGATTTTTTGCATGCTGGTGACACGTTTTAAATGGTCAATGCTAGAGAAAAATTTTAAATGGTCAATTTTTATTTGCTGGTGACTCCAGCAATCAGATTTCAATAACTCATTCTGCTAAGCTGTATCAGACTAGTTTCATTTTTGTCAATTCATTTTTATTCCATAGATTTCAAGTTCTTATGCTTCCCAAAGCAGGCTGTAAATCTAACTGTATACCTTCTGTTGTTTGCCCTCTTCCATTGTGATGTCTAGTACTTAGTGAATTGTTACAATGTATAGGTCTTAAAAATCAAGTAAATGTGTTAGTAAAAAGAGAACAATGAAAAAAATATTCCTAAATTTGAAAAATATTTGGTCTCATTGAAAAAATATTACATATAAAAATTCTAGCAGTTGCAAGACAACACAATATCTTTGATATGAATTTGTCACATGTCCCCTGGAAAAGGTAGTGGAAAGCTTGCTTTTAATATAAGCCAATATTTCAGTTCAAATAAGCAAAGAATGAACCTTTATTCAACAGGGCTTTTTCAGACATGTACTCACTTCTACAGTGAATTCTAGTTTGAGACCGAACACTGGAACAAGTTTCTGATGTTTTACACAGTGACGGTGGGTAGAATATACTCGTGATTCACTCTGTTACCCCAAGTAAATAGTTTGTAACACTTACTACTGAGTATTTGATTTGAATCATGAATGCCGTCACTGAATCTCATCTGACAAAAGTAATGCCATGAGCTATCCCTTGCAGAACAATAGCTTCCAATGCCTACCTCATAACCTTGCTCCTCTTCACAGTATCACAGTAAGTCAGGGTTTGGAAGGGACCTAGAAAGATCATCTAGTCCAACCTTCCTGCCAGAGCAGGATCACCTAGACAAGGTCACACAGGAATGTGTCCAGGCAGCTCTTGAATGTCTCCAGAGAAGGAGACTCCACAGCCCTCCTGGGCAGCCTGTTCCAGTGCTCCGTCACCCTTACTGGAAAGAAGTTTCTCCTCGTGTTAATACTAAACCTCCTGTGGTCCAACTCCCTCTTGTCCTAACATTGGATGACATTGAGAAGAGCCTGGCTCTCTACTCCTGACATTTACCCTTAACATATCTGTAAACATTAATGAAGTCCCCTCTCAGTCTCCTCTTCTCCAGGCTGAAGAGACCCAGCTCTCTCAGCCTGTCCTCATAGGGCACATGCTCCACTCCTTCAATGATCTTGGTGGCCCTGTGCTGGACTCTCTCCAGCAGCTCCCTATCCTTCTTGAGCTG
>VWZO01012453.1:0-22094 GCA_013396975.1 Bucco capensis
CTGATGTTGTGATAGGAGCAGTGAGCTTATTCGAGCATGTCCTCAAGCTTGGAATGTATTACTGGGTCAAAAGCACAGATTAGTATGCCAAGACTGAGTTCAAATGTCTCAAAAAACAGCTGCTTTTACTATTTCCCCATACTAATTCCTTCTCCCTGACAAGCTCCTCCAATAGAGAGAAATTATCCTCTTCTCTGTCACCTCCCACCCATTAGTGGGTACAGAACCAGATTTGGACTTTAACTGAAATAACCTCAGTAACTTAGCATTTACTCCACCTTGTTTAAAACTAAATTGAAAGTAATTAAAATTGTTTAAAACTAATTAAAAGTTAGTCGATTGCTAGGCAGGCATAACCTTAACACACAAAAAGTGAAACAGATGATTGTGCACAGGCAAATCAAAAAAAAACTATCCAGTGGGAGTGCGCTTGTTCTCAGAAGGTATGGGAAAATACAAAGCAACTATGAACATGACCAAAAGTCTGGACTCTATTTGATCCCTAGAAAAATCCAGAAAGAGGAAAGAAATGAAGTCGTCTTGCCACAATCAACTTCTGTCAAAGTGTACTGATTTGTTTTGACATTTGGAAACATAATTGAATACAAAAGAAAATTTGGGAAGAAGTCCCGAGATGAAAATACCTTCTCACAGACACCAGAAGGATAAGACACTCCATGAGTCTCAGTTCATGTTGAAGATGGAGTCAGCACAGAGTCATATATGAGACAGGAATCAAGAACACTAGGAAAAGGGTAGGTATTTGTCCTACTTTATCTCCTGCACCCCACATTCTTGTCTTGTAAGAAAGAGTATATAGGACTCTCTCTTTCTTCTCCCATTTCTGTCCCATACAGTTTCTTCTAATCTGGTCCCATACTCACTCAAGTAAACCAATTCTTCATGACTTTCTACCTAGGACTCTCCTTTCCCTTATGTTCTGTGAACGTGCTGGGGTACCAAACCAGATACTGCAGAGCATACTGTAAGAATTCACACCCCATAGCACAGGGTTACAAATTCACTGAGTCTTCCACTTCCATTGTGTCCAAATCACAGATACATGTAAGCAGAAATAAGAAGAAGGAATAGCTGCTGTTAAAAATACATCACATGTGGTTGGGTGGGGTTCCCCCCCTGCTTTTTTGGAGATAAAGAGAAAATATTATTTTAATAGTTATGAAGTATTTCTTTGGTTCTTCCATCCCTCTCTAAGCAACATTTACTTACTCCCTTAGAGTGCTAGGAAGAGGGGAGGGAGGACAACTAGATCACACTGGTGAGCCTCAGGGATTGGTAATTAGGATGTTTTAAGAGAAGAATGTCAGTCCTCTTTACACATGGGAGTAAATGGGAGACACCTCAAAGGCAACGAATGTCTTTGAGCGTTAAAATTACAAGTGCCACCTTTCTGTTGCTGACAGTTGCAGACCTTTTTTCCTATGAAGGCAGAATAAATGAAATCTCTTAAGATCATATTTAAAACAGACAGAAAATGAGAAAAAGTGGGAGAAAAGATCTTTATGGGGTAAAAAAGACCCAGCTGGGTAATCAGTAGGACAAAAAAAAAAATAAGGTGGCTTAAAGAATCTTCCAGTAGAGCACTTGAGCAAAACAAAGTTAACAGGGATGTCCAAATCACCTTTTGACCCTTCTCATTGTTTGTGTAGTGTGTAAAAGTAATTGTTACTCCTCAAGAAACTTGAGCCAGCATGGCACAAGAGTACATGCGGTGTTCCCCACCACAGAATGAAGAATGTTTATAGAGTCTGAACTATTTGAAAAACATTACTTGTTGCAGAGCCAACTAGCCTTACTGAAAGAAACCATAACATTTGATTCTTGTAGCAACAAGCTCCTCCAGAAGAACAAAGCAGCTCTAATTCCTGTGGTTCCAGACAGGTACTCAGTGATCTGCCAAACGTAAGAAGAATGCAGAGCTAGAGAAGGAGTTGTGTTATTTTCTTATCACCTGGAACATAAAATGAGGCAAACTACACACGACTGTAAGCATCTGGCTGTTTTGCAAGTACTTACAAAACAGAACTGAAGAAATAGTTCGGCACAGTTCACCAGCTCACATTTGGGGATTTCATAGCTTTTCAAATTTTTAATGGACAGTCTATGCAAACATCTGCTCAGATAAATCAGTTTTGCTTCTTCCTGGACACAAGAAATTACCTAGTTTTCCACAGAGCTTTTGAAACACCCAGGCTTCAGCAAGGTGTGCCACCAAATTCCAGTGATTCTACATGAAACCTGGAAAAGGTGCATAGAATACATCAATGTCAGCTAACTTCTCTAGCCAAACAGATGTGCAATCAGCATTACAAGTTTCCAAGCTCTACTCACTGATGGTATTGATGGACAATCAGCAACCAGACAACTTTTGAGGTAGCTTGTCACCTCCTGATTTCTTGCCCTAGGACTTTCCCCCCTAGCACACCTTGGTTTTGTAGTAAGAGTCTGAAGGCTTTGGCAGCCATACAGAGGTTGAAGAGGTCCAAGTATAGACTGAGAAGAAATAAACCTGGACATTCAGAAGTGTTAAAAGCAAGGGCAACACAATTAGCTGATCCTCATCTGCCAATGCTAAATTAACGTTGGTCTTTCTACTATCTGATTCCTCAGCTGCCCTGGCCATTTAGGTTTTAGAGGGGTATATGACATGTAACACACAGCAGACCTTCCCACAGCACTTTATTTATTCACTGAAGTGGCTGTCAAAGTTAATTAAATGGATTTGTGGTACATCTCTTCTCCTCAGCTGCTTGACATACCATTAATATAATATATATGATGGATTTAAGGAAAATTAAAGAGAGGTACTTGCCTTTTAAGTAGTTGTTTGGGTTTTTTTTTTTTTCAGTCTTTGGAAAGAATTAAAATTAAAGATGATAGCTGCTTCTTTACTTCAAGCACTTGCCTAAATTGCAAGACTAGTGCAGTGTTTTTTACTCAATAATGTAGTTTTTATGATCAGTAAAGTAACAAGTTTCACCATCAGTAAGCATCAGAGCAGGAGACAGTTCTTAACAGTTTCCTATGCTATCAATGTGCTGAGTGTGAAAAAATTTCTGTCCTCTGACCAGAAAATGATGTGAATTTCTTATTGAATACTGTCCAGATTTAACTGTCTATGTACAAGAAAAGGAACTGTCAGA
This sequence comes from Bucco capensis, assembly GCA_013396975.1. Lineage (NCBI taxonomy): Eukaryota > Metazoa > Chordata > Aves > Piciformes > Bucconidae > Bucco > Bucco capensis. Next base: position 3,165 of record VWZO01012453.1, read on the forward strand.
ATGATACCCAGTTAAGTTTGTAATTAGTTATCACTACTTAACACTTCTTTCATTGTTGCTGTAGCGGTTCCTTGAAGCCCAGTGGCCACTGTAGATGTACCAGCCAGTACAACAGCTCTTGACAAAACCCTTAATAAACTTATGGCTGAGACTTATGGAAAAAAAGAGATTTTACCACCAGTGGAAGACAGGGCAGGCAACAACGCAGGAATATAAAGACATAGGTCATGTCGAGAGAGTATTAGAAAAGCAAAAGCCCAGCTCAAACTTAATCTGGCCACCCTAGTAAAGGATAATAAAAAAAGTTTTTATAAGTACATTAACAGCAAAAGCACGGCTAGGGAGAATCTCCCTCCTTTATTGGATGCGATGGGGAACATGGTCACTAAGGACGGGGGAAAGGCTGAGGTACTCAATGTTTTCTTTGCCTCAGTCTTTAACAGTCTGATTAGTTACCACCAGGATACTCTGCCCTCCAAGCTGGAATACAGGGATGGGGAGCACTNCACCAGTGGAAGACAGGGCAGGCAACAACGCAGGAATATAAAGACATAGGTCATGTCGAGAGAGTATTAGAAAAGCAAAAGCCCAGCTCAAACTTAATCTGGCCACCCTAGTAAAGGATAATAAAAAAAGTTTTTATAAGTACATTAACAGCAAAAGCACGGCTAGGGAGAATCTCCCTCCTTTATTGGATGCGATGGGGAACATGGTCACTAAGGACGGGGGAAAGGCTGAGGTACTCAATGTTTTCTTTGCCTCAGTCTTTAACAGTCTGATTAGTTACCACCAGGATACTCTGCCCTCCAAGCTGGAATACAGGGATGGGGAGCACTACAACGTTCCCTTAATCCAAGAGGAAGTGGTCAGAGACCTGCTGCTCCATTTTGACAATAACAAGTCCATAGGGCCAGATGGGTTCCATCTGAGGATACTGAGGGAGCTGGCGGAGGTGCTTGCCAAGCCACTCTGTATCATTTATCAGCAGTCCTGGTTAGCTGGAGAGGTTCCAGATGACTGGAGACTTGCCAGTGTGACACCCATCTACAAGAAGGGTCGGAAGGAGGATCTGGTGAACTGCAGGCCTGTCAGCCTGATGTCGGTACCAGGGAAGATTATGGAACAGATCATTTTGAGGGCCATCACACGGCAAGTCCAAGACAACCAAAGGATCAGGCCCAGTNCACAAGTCTTATGAGGAGTGGCTGATGGAACTGGGGTTGTTTAGCCTGCAGAAGAGGAGACTCAGGGGAGACCTCATTGCTCTCTACTACTACCTGAAAGTAAGTTGTAGCAAGTTAGGGGTAGGTGTCTTCTCCAGGGCTAGCAGTGAGAGGACAAAGAGGAAATGGCTTCAAGTTACACCAGGGAGGTTTAGATTGATGTCAGAAAGAATTTCTTCACTGAAAGGGTTAAGTCTTGGAGTAGGCTGCCCAGAGAGGTGGTGGAGTCACCATCCCTGGAGATGTTTAAGAAACATTTAGATGCTCTATTTAGGTACATTGTTTAGTGGCATGTTAGTGATAGGTATGGTCGGACTTGTTATCTTAGAGGTCTCTTCCAATCTTAATGATTTTGTGATTCTGGAACTGATACTTGCTACTAGCACAGACAGCATGAGAGAAATCAGTTAGTACCTATTTTCGTGTAATTTTCAAGGATGTGAACTTACCAGAGATAAGAAACACATGACATATTTTTTAGACAACACATCATCAAAAAGCTATCTGGTTGCGTGCGTGTTGCACTACTGGCTAACTGCAATTTTTCTGTTCTTTTTCATTGAAGACTGAGAACAGGTTTTTCTTGATTCAGAAGCTGAACTCCTAAGTATTTGCTCTCTTCCAAATAAGTCCCAATCTCAGGTCTTTGATGTTCCTTGGTCCTCACAGTCTGACATGCCACTTTTACTCTTACAATGAAGGAGTATAAGCAAGTATTTCTGGAACATCTACACTCCCATGACAACTAATGAACTAAGAAAGAAAGGCTCAGTTCTTCACACTCACTAATTATGACACAGTTCCTCATTAGCCTATCACTTCTATCCCTATCTCTTTCCCCCTTTTTGCAGAACTATAGAGAACTTAGCTACAGCAACTAAGGTTCTTTGGAGTGGTTTTGACATAATGCACACCAAGTTTACTCCATATACTTAGTCATATTTTGCTGTTCTGAGCATTGTGCTCTAACCATGCTTTTTGCTTACTGGCAGAGATGCAGAGAGCATGTTTCAGAGACACCCATAAGACCAAAAGGTGGAGGTCTTTCCTCAGCCAGCCCCAATGTTTAGCACATTGTGAGATTTCAGACTAGTTTTGCTTCTTAACTGCCTACGGAACAATTCTGTTACTTGTATTTATTCTGAACCACAACAGGAGAACATGATTTTTGAGAGTTAATTCTCTCCCAATAGTGTTTTTATGAGCCATTTGCTTGTTCGTTTGGTCAGAAGAGGCATACAGGATCAGGCCAAAGGTATATCTAGCTTTTCTTCTAACAGTGGCAAAAAACAAGTGTCCAAGAAAGAGCTTAGGAATAGCACAAACCTACAACAGTACTCTCCCAGTGTAGTTTCATAGCAATTTGGATTCACGTACACCTTGAGTCAGGACAAATACAAAAGCATCCTCATGTTCTTTACAAATAACACCTGAAAAGAAGTAGAACAAGTGCTTGTTTGTTGATCAGGGTATTTACAGTACAACTATTGTAGTCCTTGTTAATATCACATTGAAGACTTCCTTGTATTCCTGTATCTTCAGAAAATCTCTTACCTGGGATCAAGATAGAAAGGTATTTAATCACCTGTAGGGATTTCCTTCACACATTCTGCTCCTTTCCTACTTTCCTGATTTTAAAACAGAATTTTTACATTAAAGGTATTTTATTTGAGGTTTTCACTCATCATTCTTTCCCCACATATTTCACTCTCACACCACATTTCTTTAGATCTTTAATCTTTTTCCCAACAGCATCATTCCCACATCTCTGCCAAAAGCCTAAGCATTTTGGGCACTGATCAAGTCCAGCAACAAGGAAAGAGCTTTAACTGCTTGGCAAAAGAAAGATAATGGTACCTGGTAAGTAAGAAAGATACTGGCTGCTGGTCATCTGGTTATAACATATAAAATCTTTTAAAACAAGGAAAAAAAAACCTTTATTGTATTTTTGAAACAAAGTCAAAGAAATGAATACATTTTCACATTGTTAGATGATGAATTAATTTGTGCTGTCTGATCACATCATGACTACAGTGAATATATAAATGTTCCCAATCCCAATGTTTATGCAGAATCATTAATACAATAATAATTTATGTTAGTAGAAACAAAATAAATTAACATTTTGTTGGGCTTAGTATTGTAGAGAGATTTCTATGCTTCTGTAAAATTCTCTATGACCTGCTCTAAGCATGTATCATAATACACATTCTTCCTCCTCTCCTTCCATTCACTTCAACTCTGTATCATAATAACCTCACCCCTAAACAAACAGGTCTCTCTAGCTTTCCTCGATAGCCATGAAAACTTCAGTTTCCAACCACTGGCTAGCTTTTGCTATATTCCTGCCTTTGTCTGACCTCCCACTGATGCAAAAGCAGTATTAATTCTCAGTCAAAGAACCATCATCAAACAACATTCTGCTCGCTGATAATGAATCTTTCCTTTCCAAACTTCAGCCCCACTATTCTACCTACCACCCAATCCACAACGTATCTCCATCAGCACTGGACAGATCTCATTCCGCTTTTTTCTCAGTCTACTCACATGATTATTGAATGCTATCACTTACCCCTTTATTTCTGGCCATCCTCATGTCTGCTCTCACTCTGTATTTTGCTCACCTCATTTCAGTATCTCCACAAGCTTCTGTTTCCACTCAAGCTAAGGACCACCTTGCAACTGATCAGCCTGAACTTCCAGTACAGATAATTGTTCTCCAACATTCTAATCTTACTAGGAAAAGAACGTTCTTTCCAGCATAACTGAAACCCATACTGCTTAACTTGCACTTTGGACTCCATTCTCCTGTCTCTGCCTCTTCCTGGTGAGAATAGTGACAATTATAGCTTTTTTCCACTTGAAAGGCTCCGGGCCTCTGTCACCATTATTAGTTGGATTCAGTGTTCATTTCTCACCCAAAATTAGCACGGCACTCAGGATAAAGATAACTTTGTATTTTTACAAATAACTGTTATCTTTACAGATAACTGGCATATGTTAGTGGGAATGAAAAAAAATCTCAGTAACACATTATGTAGGAATATGCAGAAAGGCAATGTTATCTACTAGATTAATATTCCAGGTGTATATTCATCTGTCTTGTCAACTGCACGGCACCAATTTGGGCTGCTTAATGTTCTGGACAACTTCTGCCATGTTTTCAGAGGTTTGCAAGGATTCATTTAGTTGAATTAAAATATGAAAACTACTCAGAAGGTTGATTTTTACAGGCACTAGGGATGTTTGACAGTTCTGAAAATGCTTCTGGCCTTCAAACAGGAAAATCATCAGACTAGACAATATTAGAGTTCCAGCATTAAGTGAGAGATACATCTCTTTCTTTTACCCCAAAATGATTAACCTTAAGATCCCACATGATTCCTAATTTCCATGTGCTTTTTTCTCTTCTAATGTTTCCTTTCTTCATCTTTTCTCATCACTTTCTACAGCTTTTCTCCCCCACCCTACTGACTAAACCATCTGCTTTTTCTATGACCCAAAAGGGAAAGAGAATCATAGTGACTTAGCTAACTTAGAAGATAAAGAATCATTATCAGCCATTCAGCAAGTAATTTTCCAAGTAATTAAATCAAACTCAAAGGAGCACATCTGACATTTTTGAACATGAAGAAAATAAAATAAATCAAATAAAGACAAGCCATCACAAAACAACAATACTAAACTAACAAGGCAAGAAAGGAAAAGAAAGCAAACAGGGCATTTCCCTTTCAAGGAAGACACAAAACCTGCCTGCAAGATTAGGCATTTGGCAAATCCATTTGGCAAGGACAATGACTCACACTGGAACACAACATGAGCCAGAATTATACAACTTAAGGACCCAAAAAGGAAGGTAACTAATCTACTCTAGTGACAGCTTGTGACCGTTAAGTAGGAAAAGACAGGTATATACTAAACAAAAAATTCTGGTGGTGTTTTTCTTAAGACACATATGATTTTACAAGTTTACCAGTAGAGAGAGCTGCATGAACAGGAAAGCCTGCATCTGCAATAGGGCACTAGTCAACACAAACTATCTGGAAGAGTAGTTGGGGCAGTATTTAATTAATAATTTAAGATAAGAATATTAGGTATGCACGTGTGGTGTGCACACAAATTGACAGACCACAAAAAAATAAAGCCATACAAACACTTCCATTCAATTGTCATCTACAAACGCTGGGCATATAGCAAAGATATAAGAACAAAGACAGTTCTGAAGAGTTGGAGTTCTGAAAAAGTTCTTTAACGTCTTCTTGAAATCGCAAGATTTGCAGTTCTTAAATAAGTGAAATAATACTATTACTTATAATAATTTAATAAATTGTGTTTATACAATATAATATGTATTGTATAAACATGCCACAGAAACAAAACCAGCAAAACCAAGTGCATTTGCTTGCAAACTTACTGTAAGAGATAGCTACATTTTAAATAGAACAAGCAACTCAATTTTGTATGCTTACAAGACCAGCCATACTCCTATTTTACCATCAACAAAGCTTACAATTACTTTAATTAGTTAACTAACTAGAATATCAAATTTACTAATAAAAAACCTGTCAAATATGAAGGTTAATGCAGGCTAATTTCTCCTTGGAGGAAAACAGTCTTACACTAGCTCAATCCTATGAAAAACTGGAATGCTGAAGTCCGACTCTCACTTTCAGCTAGTATTCCTACTTGCTCCCTTATATCAGCATTTGTATTTGAACTGTGACAACATTCAGTAAGTCAATTTCAGTTAGGACTACTGTAAAGTCTTCAGCTGGATCAGCTCCATGCATTTTTTCACTCGATGGGCACAAAGAGTTTTGGGGCCCTAATCACAAAACACACAGGCATTAGAGTCCATCCACAGAAGGGCAACAAGGCTGATGAAGGGTCTGGAGAGTAAATCTCATGAGGAGTGGCTGAGAAAACTGGGGTTATTTAGTCTGGAGAGGAGGAGGCTCAGGGGAGATCTTCTCACTCTCTTCAACTACCTGAAACAGGCTGGACTGAGACTGGGGTAGGTCTCTCCTCCCAGGTTACCACTGAGAGGACAAGAAGAAATGACCTCAAGTTACAAGGGGAGGTTTAGATTGGATGTCAGGAAAAATTTCTTCACTGAAAAGGTTTTTAGGCATTGGAACAGGCTGCCCAGGGAAGTGGTGAAGTCACTGTCCCTAGAGGTGTTTAAGAAATGCATAGATTTTGTATTTAGGGACACGGTTTGGTGGCACAGTGGTGATAAGTAGATGGTTGGGGCTTGAAAGGCCAATACGAAAAAAGTAGCAACTATAACATGTGAGAATGACAAAGGCTAATATAAATCACAATCAACAGTAAGAAATTATATACTAATACAGTTGGAAAGGACTTAGAGTGGTCATTTGGTCCAAGATCCCTGCTCAAAGTCAAGGTCAAAGTATGTCTACTGAAGTTTTTACCAACTCTAAAGATGGGTATTTTACAACGCCACTGAACAACTTGTTTCAGTGTTTGACTGTCCTCCTGCTAAATTTCCTTAACATCTAACAAAACTTTCCCATGTTTTCGCTTGTGTCTGTTGTCTCTCATCCAAATATCATGTCCCTTCAAAAAAAAAAAAAAATCCAGCTCCATATTCTTTATAGCCTTCCATCAGGTAGATGAAGACAACACACAGATTTCTCCTCGGACTTCTCCAAATGGAAACTCAGTTTTCTTAGCCCCTTGGACATTATGTACTCTGCCCCTATTCATCTTTGACTGTCCGCCACTGGGTTTATTGCAGTATGCAGTATCAATCTAGTATTAAAAAGCTCTGAACTGGAGTAATACCATCAGACAAAACTACTGTCCTTTCACAAAAGTATATACTTTAAGGAAACAAATGCAAATTTAGGGACTCAAGAAAAATGCAGGCTAAACCTAGGAAACAACTGAGTATGCCTTGAAAAGTAGTAACAGCAAGTACAATACACTTCACTAGACTACATTAGAAAAACTCGTATTTTACTCCATGTAACATCGGTGAGCAGCAAATTCAAACTATAGATGGAAAAAAGTTAACACAGAGACACAGACTGATTTCAGAAAATGCACAGTACCTTTTTGGATTTTACATAAGAAGTAGGAGGGGATTCATTAAAGGAGTGGAGCACCTGCCCTATGACGACAGGCTGAGAGAGCTGGGTCTCTTCAGCCTGGAGAAGAGGAGACTGAGAGGGGACCTCATTCATGTTTATAAATATGTTTAGGGCAAGTGTCAGGAGGAGAGAGCCAGGCTCTTCTCAATGTCATCCAATGTTAGGACAAGAGGGAATGGGAGCAAGTTGGACCACAGGAAGTTTAGTATTAACACGAGGCGGAACTTCTTTACAGTAAGGGTGATGGAGCACTGGAACAGGCTGCCCAGGAGGGCTGTGGAGTCTCCTGCTCTGGAGACATTCAAGAGCTGCCTGGAGGCATTCCTGTGTGAGCTCGTCTAGGTGATCCTGTTCTGGCAGGGGGGTTGGACTAGATGATCTTTCTAGATCCCTTCCAACCCCTGACATACTGTGATACTACTTTTTTCACTAGGACAGTTCACAGAATCATTAGCATTAGCCAGCAAGTAAATACTTTGACACTAAAATTAAAGAATTTCAGAGAGGAACAATTTCAGTGAGGAAAAATGTTCCTAATTGTAAAATGTTTGGATATTAAAGGACTTTCTTCCGTTTGCAACTACAATAAAGTGTTTGTCTTAGCTCTGCAATTTAGTCTGCCTATAAATACATGCGAGGACTAAAACCTGCTGTTGTGCTGTCCACTTTCTGCTCTCCTGCCCCTAGCCCTTTGTTACCTTCAGAAGGTTCATGTCAAGTGGAAATTCATATGGAAGTTTTCCCATACTTCTTCTCAACACTTGACTTACATTGGAAAAAAGATCTGGTACATGGAAGCTTGTTCGTCTTACACCAAGAACTTCAAAGTTTTAATAGTAAAAACAACAGGACCTGCTGCAAAGAAATGCAGCTAACAAGTCCATTGGGTGCTAAATCATAGAATCATTAAGGCTGGAAAAGACCTCTAAGACAACTCAGTCCAACTGTCAACCTATCATCACCATGCCCAATAAACCACGTTACTAAGTACAACATTTATATGCTTTTTGAATACCAGGGCGGGACTCCACCATTTCCCTGGGCAGCCTGTTTCAACACCTAACAACTCTTTCCATGAAGAAAGTTTTCCTAACATCCAATCTAAACCTCTCCTGCCTCCAAAATGCTTTATCTTCTATCTAGAAAAACAAACTTTTAATTACATCAGCAATAACTGAGAAATCAACCTTAATCAAAAAATAAACTCTTACTACATAAAATCAGCTCAGATTTATTCAGTTACCAAGTCACATATTACTCAAATATTATCATGTCCACATAGCTCAAAATGAAAGTGAAGAAGCATTCAACCTTTTTTTATTTCATACAACTTTGAAAGAAAGGCCAAGCAGTTAAACAATATTTGAATCCCAACAGGTAAAAAAAAAAATCTAATTAAACAAGCTGCAGCTCAATCAGATTAAGGAGTCCAAAGCGTTTGATTGTTGACTTGCTTTTTGCATACTGATACAGTGCATTTTTCAATTTGAGTCCCAAAAGAGCTGAGTACTTTAAAGTAGTTAAATATATGAAGTGGGTTTCTAGCGATAATACTAAATCTTTTGAATAGTGGTGTTTGTTTATTTTTAAATATCCAGGAATTAAAAAAGAAATACCATCTGGCTGCAGATCCTCTATAAAACACTTGAAATTTGCCTGTTTCAAGGGCTATAATCATATATGCAGTTATGATTGTTCTTTTATTCTTAACGTTTTATGAACCTTATTTTACACTGAATTCCATCAAATAACAGGATCAGTTAAAGACACCTATATGTAACTCTAGAAGTATTCCTTTCTATTCCATCAACTACTATAACAATTGGTGCAAGGATTTTGTCAGCCTAACGCCCACCCCTTATCACTGCAGCAGTACTAAAAATAAAATGATGATAAATACAAGTCTACTAGCTTTCTCCATCTATGCTACTCAGCTCCAGTTAATTCAGTTGTCGTCTCATTCAACCAACAGAGGATCCCTTCAGCACTGAAAACTCCCATCTTGTGAAGCCCTTCAGGAACAACAGCAATAGCATGGCCTCACTCCTCTGCTAGGTATTAGAGACTGAAGAATAGTATCAGTATTCAAAACTTTTAACCCTTTTTCTTTTTTTTTATTCCTCTCTCTGTTCAGTGTTTTTTGATCAAGGACCTCATTCCTACTGTTTATCAGGCCTGTCTGCAGGAAGTGTTCATAATGGTAACACTAGACTTCCACAAATGTTCTCATCCCAGCCTTACCAAACCTCTTCCCTTTAATGTTTTCTACCTCACCTTATTAGCAATTTTGCTCTATAACCAAACACCACCAGTAAGCACTTATGCTGTTGTTCTCCTTTATACTCTACTTTTATGTGTTTATGAGTAACTGACACATTGGATAGGAAACTTCTGTCATGTTACTAATACAGGAGGTACAGCTTGACAGTCAAGGGCTTCACATGCCAAGCCACATCATGGAAAGTGGAAAACATGGTCATTGATACAAGTGTATTTTCCACTATGGCCAAAACAGCTGAAATGTCATTACATCTTTTTCCTTGCACGAATCCAAAGCTGTCCCACATGTAGTTCAGCTGTCTTCCCAGAGCTGCAGTTGCTCTCAAATCAGTCCTTTATATATTGCTTTTGCTCAGCTGCTGAGGACCCCTTTTACTGTCCCTTTATGTCCTGAGCTTTTCCACTGTAGTAGCATGACTCTGGAAAGTGACTAAATATTTCTCCCTTTACCACACAAAAGCAAATATATTGCCTGTATTGGGCCTGCTAAGCCTCAAAACACTTCTCACACTAAGCCTCCAGTTCAACAGTACTATAATTATGCTGGCAGCTAAATCTCCTTCAAATTTTTCCTTTGGTTTTATGTTCTTCCGTTCTCTTTATACACCATATTCCTCTCCCTGCCCTCAAAAAGACAAAAGACTTAAAACCCACCAAAAAAAAAAAGGCAGGGGAAAAGAAAAAGTTCACACCCCCTTCTGTTATTTTCACTTTAATCTATACCTCTGCTCTATTCTACATTTTGTAGAAGTTCCCTCTCCACTTTAAATTCACTTTCCTTTGCTTATTTTGGGCATTCTCCATTTCCCATTTCCTTCTTCCTTTCCTAGCAGCAAGACTCACTTTGTGAGGTTTGGGGCTTTTTCTTACTTTCTGTAGAAGACAAGAAACCCCCTCCAAATAAACCAGCTCTCCACAGTATATTGTTTCCTTATCATTCAAGAACATACAAGTTGCTTTTGGAGTAGATAATCTGCAATGTCTTCTTGTGTAACGGCTGTCAAGGCAGTAATTAGAAATCCATGAAAAGCACAAATTATTGATCAGGCTATTTATGGGATCACTGAACTTTACAAGAGAGAATTACCTGCAAACAGGCTGCACTCAGATACTGACTTCTAATAAAGAAACAAGTTAAGCTCAACATTTTTATAAACCCTAAAAATATACACAGAAAATATACCTAGAAAAACATTAAATAAAAGTAACTTTTATGGTATCTTTAGGGGTAGTGTTGCCAAATTTTTATTGCTCCTCCACTGCAAATTACTTCATTTCTATCAAACCATGATCAAGTTTAGATTAGTATTACATTCATCAGTTCCAGCACTAGAAGTGAGCTAAAAAGTCTTTTTTTCATCTACGCTTTGTGTGAAAAAAACCCACACAACTTGCAGACATCAAATGATGTATTACTGTTATTGAGACTAAACATCACGCATTTGTTCCAAATAAATGGTCTAATTATCATAGCAGTCTTGACAGTAAACTGTAAAAGATATTCTTTACTCAACCAGGATTTCCAGGTTACATGGGCAAAAGCTAAAAGACAGACAAATTAACGAACTGGCAGTCCCACATACAACCTGCATAATCTACAGCTGACCTTCCATTTCTTTCACTGCTTATACATACCATTTAACACTAAGTATGGCTGTAATCATATAATGAGATTTGGTAAAGCCAGACTTTGTGTGAACTAGCCCAACAGTAGCATTTTGATGATCTACTTGCTAAATACTGAGAATATTTTTCAGATGTTTTGAAACCAGTAGAAACAGTGGCATTAGTAAAAATACATTTGCAACACCTTAATCCCATTTTGAAAGCATGTGACATCTTCTCATCATGATTAACTCCCATGTTCCATAAAACAAAGGCATGTTACAACTTTAAAAAGTGACAAGTGTGTATTTATGCAAGCAATTATACTGTATTGAAGATTCCCTTTCATAAAAACCATGAGAACTGTATAACATTTTCTGTAAATATTGCATGTACAGTAATGCATTTGAGTATAAAATTGTTTCAGTAACTTAAAACAGTTCTAGCCTTATGTAGCAATTACTACCCATCGTTAGTACTGTGACCCGGTATTATAATTATGCCTTCAAAAGGACCCCACCCATTACACAAACAAAAGAAAAGGAAATAGAGGTATGTAGGAACAAACAAGAAAGCAGAGATCACAAATTACAATTGTAAAATTAATCCTGTACTCCATCCGAGACAGTAAAACAGAGATGATATAAAACAAAAAGGGTTGTTAAACTGCTACTTTATTCCACTACATGGTCTAAACAAAGAAAGGACCACAAGCTGAAATACATTTTCTGTTTATTCCATCATTAAGAAACTAAAAAATCTACTGGTGAAAAACAAGTAAAGAATGTGTGCATGAATGTTAGATACAGCACTTGCTGGGGAAATAAAGTGTAGTTTATTTTAGAGACAGTCTGGCCATCAATCATGATGAATCAAAAGTGAGCAAGACACTTGGACACAGCATGAACAGCAGCCCCAAAAGCCTACCAGAGTCGATCTGTCTGTACTGAGGTTACAAAAGAAAATTTCCAAAGGCATATTACAAGAAAGGACTTCTCCATTCTCAACACAGCCTCACTGTAACTTGGAATTACACAGCTATAAAGTGCTACAATAATTAATCACATACAGTAACAGCTAAGACTAAAAAGACACATAAAATAACTTGTAGTGTCTGCATTTCCAGTACAGAACCACTTATCTACCCACACTTTCTTGCTCCTTCTTACCCATCTGTCATAGGTTTTTTTCCTTCTCACTCATACGAAACCCATGTTCCTATAATCCTTGTATGGGTAGGATGTGCTCATTAGCGTTCTGGCAGTCATCCTAGGAGAAGGACAACTCTAATTCCAAACCCAGGCAGATGGAGCTCTTTTAGCCCTGTGAGGCCTTCCATCTAAGAGAAGGGCACTCTAATAAAACCTCCATCCTAAGGACTTTGCTGCCAGCGTCCAAGCTTGCTAGGCCCTGGCAGATGAAACTTAGGACTAAAGGGTGGGTCCAGCTCTGCGCATGCTGTGTCTCACCTAAAACAAAAAATCCGTTGCGCAGGCTCGAGGGTGCTATCTGCTATCCTCTTTTTATCAGCACGCTTGGAAAAGGCGCTGATGAGGAGCGTGGGTGAAGCCCTCCCTGGATCTTGGTTCACGAAGCCAAGCCATACATACACACATAAGACATTTTGACTTCCTCCCATTACTCCACTACTTCAGACTAAAGATCAGTTCTTGTCCAGTCTACATCCAAGCCACCTGCCACTCTCTTGTCCTTTCAGACAAATATTCTTTTCATTTCTCACACTTCAGAATAAACTTGTCATAATACCATACCCTTACTCACTGCAGCTAACAGAACTGAGTCTTCTCACAATCTGTTTTCCACAACTGTTTCTTCCACTAACAAATGAAAACTAGATCTCCTCTTCAAACCCAGCAGTAGTTTTCCCCCAACTGAAAATCAATTTTCCAACCTCCCAGACAATTTTAATATATTCTCGCCCAGCTTGCAAATATATTTGGCACATAGTTTGTGATCTTACAAATTCTTTTATGTAATTGTTTGAGGCGGGGGGTTGTTTTGTTTTGTTTTTATCTGTTTGTTTGTTTAAATTCCGATTTTCTTATCCACAGGCGCTCAAAACCTGACTGAAGCATGTGCTTTAGTAAATCTGAGGACAACAATGGATCCAGAAAGAGAAAAGGTTGTTTCACCAATGTAAACTCAAAGACAAAATACTTGTCTGGATCTGAGCCCTGCAGTTTTGTCCAAGTAGGTCAGACGTTTACTACTGTCAAGATCAGAAAGCAATATTAAAACCTATGTGACTGAGAACAACAGCACAGCTAATGGTTCTTTTATTAATGGAACTTGAGGAAGGAATGTAAGAAAGCAATGAAGTCACAGTAGGAGAAATGTGACTGAATATGACAGGTAAGTTCTGAAAAAGAAGGGAAAGAAGGTAATAGAGACGTAAGAGGGTAAAGAACAGTGACATCTGGAGGGATGAAGAGACAAAGCTGTTAACATACTTGCCCCCTCCTTAGTTTAAGCCATTTTATTTCTAGAATCCTATTGAGTTCCTGCTTCTGTCTGTAACCTCCTGCTTCTCTACTTTGTGGAACGAAAGAAACAATATCTTCACTGTTGTGGGAAAAGAAGACAATTCCTTTTCTTAAAGCATAGAAAGCATTAACCATTCAAAAGCAGTAAGGATAAACTATGTTCTCACCACAGTGTTTTTGACTGAGGCTATCTTATTTTACCTGTAGGTTCAAAACAGTTATCTTGTATATGATGCAATATCATTCATATTAGAAAGTCCACTTCTACAATTTTAAAAAAACTTTTATTTTTCCTACCTTCTGTTGTGTAAACTTGCCAAATGAGTCTGCAAGTCCGTTTAACTCTGTTGCTCCATCTTGTATGTTTTTGCCAAGGAGTCTTGTCTATAGTCCTTGTTCCCTTAGTCTCACATTCTTCTCCTTAATATGTTACCAGGGAAGATGATTTCCTGTCTTATTTACCTGAGAGTCAAAGGATGCCCATCAGTTTTGTTTGCTTTGTTTCTTTCTCTAAAGGTTCAGTGAGTAACTGGAAAGGACATCGATAAAGATACTGCACCAAACAATAGATAAGTATTCTAAATTAATTTTAGCAGATTATAAAAAAATCAACTTTTAGACAAGACTTTGTTTTTGAACCAGAAATAAGCAAAGAAGGTTTCAGCTGACAACACCATAGAGGCAATACATGCATGCTGACTGCTTGCAAACATATTTCTCAAATAGAGAAAAACAATCAAGACAAACATCTTTTGCCTAATAATTTCCTAAAATTTCTTTGTTCCCCTTCTGAACTAATCTTAAACAATCAAGAAGACAGCCTAACATTTTAGGTCATCTTAGTTTGATAACAGAGGCATCAACATGAAATTTTAAATGTAATATAAAATAAAAAAAGTAGAAACAAGACATGTATTCTAACATTGCATATATAATTAGCTCTTCAATTACAAAAGTAAATCTCAGTAAGAAATAAAAGAGTTTAGGATTAAATAATATCAATAGTACATGATCTTATTAAACAAATTTAGATATGATAAATTTATGGAAGAAATGGCATACTGATTCATCACACATTTATATTCATCAAGGGAAGAAATTTATATTCCACAATTAACTCTATTAGGAATTAAAGAGATTACCAAGCAACTATTGAGAAAGAAAAATATTAGAACTAACTTGACTTGTGAACTTGTACACAAGAATCCAGCCTGAAAAAAAAACTAAATTACACCAGCATAGCCTTGTAACTAGCTCTAGAAGACTTTCCAACAAAACAGAATGCATTGGTCTCAACTGGATGAAGTTTAATAACTTGACAAAAAGAAAAGATAGTACTCTAAAGGTTCCAGTTGGTTTAACAGTCCATGAGTCTTATACAAACAAAGTGAATTAAAAACCCAACCCCAAACCAACAAAAATGTGTTACATGCATATAAACTATCATAGAATCATAGAATGGTTAGGGTTNTTATTAAGCAATCTGAGAGCAAGATAGATTGATTTATTCAAATTAATTTAGTGTTTTTAAGCAATGACTGAAATTGAAGAGAACAATGAATAGAAAACACTAGTTTCAGAGTTTTATTTTTTAAGCTATTGTTCCATGCACTTAACCATGGAACCAAATATTTCTTTGCACTATTTTTGTTTCAATGAAACAAGACACATTGTGTTGCATTGTGTCCCATCTAGACTTTGAGGTTTAATTAATTACATTATGCTAACAAGAATATTAGCTATGGTTTTCAAGACAGTAATTTTTAACTTATTTCTGGCATGCTGCCTTTAAAAAATTGAAATATAACAAAAACACATATAGAATAAAAATCTACAGTTGACGTTAAATACAACACTTCTAAAGAAATGCTACATAACAAAATAATTTTATAAAATAATTTTATAAAAATATATTTTACATTTCCAACTGAGCAGTTCACTGAAGAAAGGAAGCACTATAATTACATGAAGTGAACAGACTGTTTCTGGTCATGATGTCCTTTAAGGGTTTAAAACCATTATATCTCATCATCTTATGGTTATTTTTGTACGTAAACATAAAATGTTCCCAGTTTTGTTGTTGAAAAGTCTCTGACCACTTACTGTTGTTGATTTTCTTTAAAGCTTTGCCAATATTCAGATCTTATTTGAACTTAAAATTTTGTGTCCAGGCCCTATCCCATCCCCACAGTACAGAAAAAGCACTGACAAACAGGAACAAATTCACAGCAGAAGTCACCATCGTAGTCAGGGACTGTAGCACAGACCCTGTGAGGACAGACTGGGGAACAGCGCCTGTACCACCTGAGGAAGAGAAGACTTTGGGGGAAACTAACAGCAGCCCCCAATCTCAACAAGGGAGTTACTCAGAAGATAGAGCCAAGCTCTTTACAAGACAAGAGACAACAGGCATAAATATTAAATACAGAATAAGTTAAAGCACAAACTATTTAGCGAGGATGTAAGGAGAAACTGTCATCCTGAGGGCAGCTCAGTGGTGGATACATTGTCTCCATCCTTGGAGGCTGTTACGACCGACTGGAAACACTTCAGTACATGTTCTGACCTCATTACTGATCCCGCTTTTGGCTGGAGTTTTGAGCACAAAATTACTGAGGTACCCTCCACAATAAATTATTCTGTAATTCTATGAATACATACCTCCATTTAATGAAGAGTTACATTATTTGACTAAATGTAGGCCTTAGTAGAACTGTGATAATAACATCCAAAAGTTTTTCCTTCAGATAAACAGTAATTTAAAGAAATTCTTTCCATTTGTATTAAATGCCTGTCTACCCAAGATCAGGGATGATATGCTCTTGTTTTCCTTTTAAGTGTCTGCTTAGTGTGAAACTTGAGCACTACTCTTCCAGGCTTCATGCATATTTAACCTATTTTTTTAACAGTATGATAAAAGGCACTCTAGGTCACTTCCCGTGAAGCATTCTCTGTCAGAAATACTTCAGCTACATAGTGGCAAGTCAAAACAATACTGGGTTTCTTAGCGAAGACAGACTTCAGATGTGGGAGAGGGGGAAAAAAGCAGTTTGACACATTAACAAGAAGCACCAAGTGCCTTACATGCTCTTTACAATCTTCTTTACAAAACAAAGTTAAAATATTTCAACATTCTAAGGTTAGTTTAGAACTCAGTTTTGTGAAGTTCACAAGCAAAAATACTGATAAACTATTAGTCTAAGCAAGTGGCAGAGCTCTTAGAAAACAGTCTTGGAAAAGTACCAAAGTGCAAGGAAATGATGGTATGGCTTAAGTCTGTTGCAGACTAAAGATACCCTTCTAAACACTGTTAACACACCTGGACCAGCTTGGGTAGCAAAAGCATCAAGAAATGTTCAGTGTCCTGTGCAGTTTACACTGCTGTGGCTTCCAGCTGCTGAAATATGAGCTAGGTACATTCATGTGTGTTCCAATCACACATGCAACTCTTCCGCAGACATAGCTTCAAATTGATTCGGTTCTGACACTAGCATAATCTCATTAACCTCAACCAAATAAACCTCCCACTTTATTTATAGAATCATGGAATGGCCCAGGTTGGAAGGGACCTTAGAGATCATCTAGTTCCAACCCCCCTGCCATGGGGAGGGATGCCAATCACTAGACCAGGTTGCCCAGGGCCACATCCAGCCTGGCCTTGAACACTGCCAGGGATGGGGCATCTACAGCCTCTCTGGGCAACCTGTTCCAGTGCCTAACCACCCTCCGGATAAAGAACTTCCTTCTAATCGCCAAACTAAATTTCCCTTCCTTCATCTTATAACCATTCCCCCTTGTCCTATTACAATCTGACCAGCTGAAAAGTCTTTCCCCTTCTATCTCATAGTCCCCCTTCAGGTACTGAAAGACTCCTATAAGATCCCCTTGAAGCCTTCCCTTTTCCAGGCTGAACAACCCCAACTCCTTCAGCCTATCCTCATAGGGGAGATGCTCTAGTCCTTTAATCATCTTTGTGGCCCTCCTCTGGACTTGTTCCAACAGATCCACATCTTTTTTATGCTGAGGACATATTATTCTCCACTTCGACCTGAGTCTACTTCATCACACTGCTTTTAGGTCTGCCAATGTCTAACAATGAAAAGGGAACATTTCAGCTCATTTTTTACAGCCAGCTTGTACATGGCCCATAAGTCCTACCAACAATTTTGCATTCTCATTATGATAACCTTAACTCTAACCAATACCTTCAAGCATGCTTCCAAAACACTCCCTGATATTCAGTGCAAGTCCATCAGCCTTTCAACACCCAAAATACCATTTTAAGTGTGCTAGGCTCCAATTTTAGGGATCAAGAGACTCATAGAAACACAATGTCCTAATGTTAGCCAGCTATCTTCACATCACCTTTAACTGAAGCCACATTAAGATAAAAGCAACCAGAAGTCTTTATTCACAAAACCCCTGATAGCCAGCATGGTTACAAAGGTTTATGAAGGCCCAGGTATAGAGCAATTTAAAAACAACCATGCACATGTTTAAACTCTTTTTAGAATAGTTCCGAAGTCTCAATCTTGTGGTAGCCAGCTGTTGGACTGACACATGTTTTACTGTCCATAGCTGAGGATATGGGTCTTGTGCAATCCCATGCCCTCAGATTCCACTGGGAACCCAAAATTTCTTTTGTAGCTCAGGCCATCTTTGGGATTATCCAGGATGTGGTTACATTCAAAGGCCTTTATTTAGTGTGGATGGTCAAATGCTTCTAACAGCTAAAACCTCTATTCTGAATCGATGGTCAAAACATTTTCAGACTCTTTTCAGTACTAGCCATGTTGTTCAAGATTCAGCAATTCAGTCTATTTCACAGCAATGGGTAAAGATTGAATTGGATAATACCCCTGCTCTAGAAGAAACTCTTACGACCATACAGCAGGTGAAAATCAGCAAGGCAGCTGGGGTTGATAGAATTCCACCTGAAGTTTGGAAATATGGGGGTCACACACTCCATACTAAATTTCATGAGTTTGTGGTGCGCTGTTGGGAATTAGGCGAACTACCATCAGACCTTCGTGATGCAGTCATCATCACATTGTACAAGAAGAAAGGAGCTAAATCAGGTTGTTCAAATTACCGTGGGATCACTTTGCTTTCCATTGCTGGCAAAATTCTGGCAAGAATACTCTTGAACAGACTAATTCCCGCTATAGCAGAAGGAATTTTACCTGAAAGCCAATGTGGTTT
>VWZO01012456.1:0-14133 GCA_013396975.1 Bucco capensis
GCAGATTCTGTGGCGACATGGCACTCCAGAGTGAATCGAGGCTGGCTGGCTGGGATTTACTTGTTGAACCACTATCAACTGTTAAAGCTTTTATAAAGGACAACTGAGATGTTGTTCTCTAGTATGTTAGCAGCTGACTTAAATTTAACTATGTATGATCTTTTATGTATCCTCTTTGAATTTCACTCTTTGTTTTTTTCAAAGTGCTTCTTAAATTTATCAGAGTAATTATGAATACTGTCTTGAATGACATGAGGAAAGGAATTCTAAAGAAACCCAGTGAGACACACTGGAAAAGTGTGCACTAGGGGAGCTACCTGTGCCTGGAGGTTCTTGGATAGAATATTGCTGATGTATGATAAAAAAGACAATCTAGATGGAAATAAACAGAGTTGGAGATTGTGTTAGTCAACAGTATTCATGTATCTTGTTTTTATTTCATCATAGTCATTAGGAGTGTTCATCAAATGTTTCTCAGCTTATGTGGTGAGTATCAGTATGCCTGAATGTGAGGAAACTCCCTTGGGAAAGAGGAAAGCAGAAAATGAGTGCAGTGATTTCTGGCATTCTGTATACTTTAAGCACATTTCTCCTTAGTAGAGAATTCTTCTGTACTTCTTTTCAGGTGTGAGAATAGATACAGCCTTAACAGTACATGAATACAGGTACTTTTTGATTATAGGTCATTTTATGTCTTGTTTTCAGTTTTCTATATGATACTCTGCACTAGTAGGATTCTGTGAAAGCTATTCAGATGCCTCGGAAGCTGTTAAGTGATGAAAGACCTGCTAAAATAAAATTTCAACCTCTGTTGAAATACAATAGGAAAAAGGTCTTTTGTTAGCTGCCATAGAAATAGGCACTGTGATAGTACTAGATACTAAGAGACATTTGGAAAGGTGCTGACACAGTGAAAAATTGTGATTTCTAGAATATATGCAAATCAGACAAATGCTAAAGTGAAATGGCTTATAATTTGAGAGGTGCAGAATAAAAAAGAAAAAAAACAACCCTGCATTAAAGAGTGGTGCAGTATTGGAAGAAGTTGCCCAGAGAGGCTGTAGACTCTGTCTTTGGAGGTTGCAAGACCCAACTAGACAAAGCCATATCTGATTTGAGCTGGTGTTGATGATACTCCTGCCTCAAGCAGAAATGTTCAGAAACATCTGGAAGTCTGTCATGGAGTAATTTAAAACACTAAGGATTTATTGTACGTCATATTCCCTTTTGAACTTTTGAATTTGGATATGGACAATATCTCTTTAAAAGAAAAGAGTCAGTGGCTATTTTTCTTCCGCCCCCCCCCACCCCNGCTGTCCCCGTCTTTTTTTGGGGAGAGGGGGCATTGTGGCAAAATCCTCTCAAAAGATTGTTCTTTTGACCCTAGCTTCTGGTCAAACCAGGACAAAGTCACTCAGTATACTTGAAATATGCTCAAAATAAATAGAGTAAACCAAGATTCTTAATAGTTTGTAGAAGATAACTAGGCGTGGAATACAGTGAGTGGTGCAATTTTTTTAAGTAGTGAAAAGCAGTTTTTCCAACTGATCACTGTTCCTTGCCTGGATTAAGAATTCAGTAATTTATTTGGTTTTAGCAGTGTGAGCCTGGATTGCTGTGTTGGTTGAACTCCCCTTTAGACGGACAAGTGCATGGGACATGTGAAGTAAGCTGTGCTGGAAGCTAGTTCAAGCCTTTCTCACCAAACATGGTGAGGCATGCTGAGACTGTTCATTGTGGCCAAGTACTGAGGCAATTGGATGAAAAAGACTACAGTACAATAGCACCCAGGAGGAAAAAGGAGAGAAATTCTTACACAAAACTTCTGAAATATTAGTAATGTGGTGTCAGCCCCCTGTATAGTCAATGTGTAGCACATTGCACATGTACTGCTCACAGATCATTTACTGTTATTTTAAATCCAGTTACCTTCACACAACTTACTACATAGAGTCACAGAAGACAGCGCATACATTACGCTTTACCAGTGTGTCTTACTGTGTGTCATTGTCCTGCTTTGAGTTAGAAGATAACTAATTGTATTTGATTATTTTGCTTTTCAGCTGAAGCTCATCTTAGTAACTCACTTTCTGAAGTTCACATGTTTTCACAGACAGTGGCTGCTTCTAGCAGTGTTAAGACATAATGTTAAGAGTTACTATCAAGGATTGTTATGCAGACCAAGGTCACTGCTGAATCTTGTGTTGTGGGGTGCGGAGTAGAAGGCTGCACCTGCAGGTAGGAGTGGAGAAGACAAGTGACGAGCTAGGTGTTTTATTCCATATATGCTATATTCAGTATAAAGCTGAGGGAGTCATGAGTGTCATGCTCTCTCTTGCTCTTTTTCTATGGCTGGCATCTAAGGAAGGCTTGGTCCATTCTGCCTTCAATCCTGATCCACGAGTTCCTGAATCTAGTTCCAGGATGCAGCCCCTGAATCTGGTTCCTGTCTGCTGCTGAGTCCTGCCACAACATCATTGGTGACAGTGATGTAGTTGCCATTGGGGGTGGGGATTGGATTCAATATTGGTTTTGTCTATATTTCATATAAATCTCTCATCTATTATGCATGGCCGACACCTCAGCTATAACTCCAGAATCCTAATTTGCTTCTGAAATCAGTTCTGCTCTGTGTCAGGAATAACATGCTGCTCTGGTGATAAACTGTGACCTCCCCTCTCTGAAATGTTAAACCTCTGAATTATGGAAAATTTGTGCTCATCCACATGGTGCCAATTACAGTGAGGTGAAAACAGGTGTATAAAAATTCAGGCATATAGTCAGTTTTTTGTCCTCAGCTATAAATAGATAAACAAAACGAACAAGACCAATCATTACTATAGTAAATTTTCTCTGTGGATGCATCTTCACATATAGGAAATATGCTCTAAGTAAGTAGGACTGTGTTGAAAATAGTACCTAAAAATGCAGAGCCTGGATTCCTTTTTCCCAAAAGCATTTCCTTTGAGTTTTCATGTGGCTCATTTTGGGTAAGTGTACCAAGACTGTGACAAACACATGAAAAGCAAGTTTGGTGAGAGCTCAGTCCAGCTACTAGCTCACTGTCTGCAATCATGTATTATTCTTATTAGGTTGTCTAGTATTTGCAGCCTGCTGTTCCATCTTTGGTATTCACAGAGATACTAGGTTCACAGCAGGGCGTTATAAGCATATTATCCTTCTTACTGAAACTGAAATTGAGTGAATTTCTAGAAGGCCTGCCTCTGCCACTCGCTACTTGGCAGGCAGGTTGATTATTGAGAAATCTGAGGCAAAGGACTCTGTTCTTTGTAAGGGCTGATCACATTGCTGTCAGAGCATATATGGTAGCTTTTTGTGTACTGGTTATCTGCTGGTAAATAAAAAGTAGGCAAGTCTATCTGCACAGTGTTCTGGGCTGGGCAGAGAAAAGAGGGCAAACTTTCTATTGCCCAAATTGTAAGTGGTTAAACATCATCTACTTGTGTGAACCCTCTGTACACTACTGTATGTGCTTATGTCCCATGCCTAATTGGAAAATGAGATCAAGAGAGGTATTCAAAACCACATGTGAATTTGTTTTGTTGTTTGTTTTTGTGGTTTTTTTTTAAATGAGGTTTTTAAGTGATTAGTTTTAGGGAAAAGCTTTTGAGAGTTCTAATTAAAATTTCTGATTCTTTTTTCTCTGTTCAAGCTGTTGGACATTATCTCTCTGACATTTGAACTGGAAGAAAGGACATTATGCAGATAAAATACTAAAAAGCCCTAATAACATTTGCAAAGAAGAAAATGAGACCAGAAGACTTATTTATACTTGTGACCCAGTTAGTGATATGAGTTGTCACCTCATGTAAAGAATTAGTGCACAGCTATCAAGATACACAACTCAGCCACACAAGACTATGTAGAGGTGCTCCCTCCGAGTCACTCCTTAGGGTGGCAAGGCACTGAAGAGATACAAGGACAGCACTTGATAAAGAATTTTCAAGTTTGTTAAGAACCAATAAATATCTAGATTCAAAGGGGGGAAGGGGGAAAACCTGGCTCGTAGGGAACAACCCTGTGACGTTTGTGGGGTGTCGTGCCAGCTGTGCTGTTACCTCAGGGGATGTGCCAGTCAGGTGGTGCTCTAGCAGTGGTTACTTGCTCAAACGCCAGTACACTAATGCATGCAGTATGGGGAACAAACAGGATGAACTGGAGATCTATGTTTGATCTCAGGACCATGATCTCATTGCAATCACTGAGACATGGTGGGACAGTTCACATGACTGGAACACTGCCATGGATGGCTATGTCCTTTTTAGGAGAGACAGGCTGGCAGGGAGAGGAGGTGGAGTTGCTCTTTATGTGAGAACGCATTTGGAATGTATTGAGCTCTCCTTGGGGGGCAATGATAAGCAGGTGGAAACCTTGTGGGTAAAAATTAGGGAGGAGTCTAGTATGGGAGATATTGTAGTAGGTGTTTACTCCAGGCCACCTGATCAGGATAATGAAACTGATGAAGCCTTCTATAAGCAGCTGGAAGTAGCCTCAAGATCACAGGCTCTGGTTGTCATGGGGGACTTTAATTACCCAGACATTTGTTGGGAGATTTACACAGCCAGGCATATGCAGTCCAGTAGGCTCCTCCAGAGCATTGATGATAACTTTCTAACTCAGGTGGTGGNCCAGAAGTTCAAAACTGCAGAGGAAGATGGGAGGATGGTAGTTTTTACCTCAGTTGATGAGGTTTGGGTCAGAAATCAGTTGAGCAAACTGGACATCCACAAGTCCATGGGCCTGGATGGGATGCACCTGAGAGGGCTGAGGGAAATGGCAGAGGTCATTGCTAGGCTGCTCTCCATAATCTTTGAGAGGTCCTGGAGAATGGGAGAGGTGCCTGAGGACTGGAGGAACAGGCTGCCAGGCTCTTCTCAATGTTATCCAATGTTAGGACAAGAGGGAATGGGAGCATGTTGGATCACAGGAGGTTTAGTATAACCTGAGGAAAAACTTTTTTACAGTAAGGGTGACAGAACACTGGAACAGGCTGCCCAGGAGAGTTGTGGAGTCTCCTTCTCCGGAGACATTCAAGACCCACCTGGACACATTCCTGTGTGACCTCGTTTAGGTGATCCTTCTCTGGCAGAGGAGTTGGACTAGATGATCTTTCTAGGTCCCTTCCAACCCCTAACATTCTATGATTCTATGATAAAGCTACTCTGAATAGCTTTTTAGAGCTAATTTGTTCATAATGGGTTGCCATAAATACTCTTCCTGCAGAAGACGGGAAGGATAATTGACAAGTGTCAATAACTCCCTGACTCTGCTTTCCCTCATTTATCTACGCTGTCTAAAATGTGCATTATTTATCTAGAACTGTTCATTGCAATGAATTCCACCTAAATGTGAGCCTGCAATCCAACAAGTCCACCCTTCCAAAGCAAGAACTTTCCTTTTGAAAATTATTTGCAATTGTTCTGTCAGCAAATGCTTTAGCAGTATTCATTGATAGAGTGTTCAGCTTCCACGAGTGTTCCTTGTAATTATGGTAGCTTTTCTCCTGAAATGTAATTTCATAATCATTGTAAAGTTTCAATAGGCCAAAACACACATGAAAATATTTTTTAAATTTTATGTTCTGCCAGCTTAAATCTGTTTTGTACAAAAATGCACTCAAATATCATAGATAGATGGATGACCTCACAGAGGTCATTTTAAGACTTCAGTTTATTAATGTGCAGTGTACACATTCAAAGCCATACTTCAGTGTAGCAGATGAGGAAAGAGAGAACAACGCCCTCCTGTCCTCTGTTAAAGATTTGTCCTCTACAGTAGCACTCCCCTTCCCAGTGCAATCAGTAACGTTAGTGAAATTATCATCTCTGTATACATTGCCTTCACATATGAAGCTTCCTCATCAGTCAATTTTCACTGATGTATTCGTCCCAGTGCCCTCCTGTGTTGCTGCCCTGCCTCTCTCCCTCCCACCACCCACCCCCGTCCAGCATCAAGTACATGCAGAACATTCAACAACATCAGGATTTACCTTATAAATGTTGATCCAAAACTCTCTGTAGGGCTGACAGGAGTGTCGTTACTTGACTTTCGGAAGCTGTTCTGACTTTCAGGACGAAAAACATCGTCTTCTAAGGAATTCCCTTTTCTTCGCATTTTAGTAGCGTTCAGCTCTAGAGCAGTCCTTCAAATGCACAGCCCTTCACTGCTATAGGAACTGCAGTCTTGGTATGACTCCAGCTCAGGCTAGTGTTTATAATCAGTTAATGAGTAACTATTGATGTGACATCATAAGAGGATTCTGCTATTTGTCTGCAGCACTTCATAGGTTTACTTGAAAACAAGTATCATCCAATCTATGTGCACAGTGACTTTGGAATGTCATTATTAATAACAATAACTTGGTTTGATTAATTAAGTAAATGAAGGAATGTAAAACAAGAACTCTAATGCAAATGATGTTTTGACAGGTTTTTACCAAAAGCTGCAACATTGTCATAAATTCTACTTTGTGAATTATCTACCTGCCTCTAATTACCCAAGTATGAACAACATAATTGTATATCTTTCAGAAATAACTATATCCACCTGTCCTAACGTGTCAAAAATACTATATTGCACTTCTGCAGTGACAAATGGGTGCACATATGTGCATGTAGCTGCTATGAAGTCAAGGTGTTGCAGTTCAGCTTGAACACAGATAATCTTTTCTCAATGCACCAAACCCTAACTGAACAAAACCAGTTTGTCTAACCATTTTTTTCCACAGGAATTGGCAAACATTAACTACAAACATACCCAGTTTTCTGTTTGTCGAAGATGACTATACTGATTAGGTTAGTCAAGGAAATGATGAGTGATATTTCTTTAGATTGCAAGTCCTCTTGCACTGAACTAGCAGCCCAAGGCCTGCAGAAATTCTGTTAAACTTCATTTAGGGCCTGTATGGTTAAAAAAAGGCTTGTCTATAAGATTGAAAAATGTGGAATGTGGTGTTCTCCTGTTCTCAGCATCTGTGAACAGATTATGAAACGATACAAATGCATTTGGACTGTTCCCAGGATTTTACATGTAAGCTGAAAGACATCATAGAATGGTGAGAGTTGGAAGGGACCTTAAAGATCTTCTCATTTCAGCCACCCTGCCATGGAGGGGGTTGCTCAGGCCTTATCCAACCTGGTTTTGAATACTGCCAGGGATGAGGCATTCAAAACTTCTCTGGGCAACCTGTTTCAGTCTCTCACCATCCTCACCAATCAAACTGTAATACCTTTCTCCATGTTTATTTGTTTGTTTTCTCCTTTTTCTCTCCCTTCCCGCCTCCCCCCCCCTTTTTTTGCTTGTTTCTGGTTTGTTTGCATGACTAAATACCTGGTCTTTGCTTTTTTAATATAAAACTTTTTTCATAAGTAAACTGTAATTAAATCTGTAAATGGTAGAAACAACAAAAGTAACAGTAGCTATTAAAATACAAGATTAACATAGTACCTAAGAAACAAAGGTAGAGATGAAACAGCTATTTCCTTGACAGTGAAAATTCCTAATAAATATGAGAAGTCCTGAAAGGAAAAAGACAGAAAGGGAATGAAATACTCACTCCTCATCATCTTATACTGATGAATTCCCTGTTAAATGGCAAAAGATTGAACATGTGCTTAGGAGCAATATTTAAGCTGTCTGGAAATTGAGTTGGACTTCTTATTTTTCCCTAGTTATACATTCTATATTAATGGCTCCTTCAGTTGCTATGCCATGCATCTTTGGTTTCCTGCTATCTGGCCTTTGTTGTTACTTTGATTCTGCCTGATCCCGTGAGATCATAGACTACAAATACAGGGTTGCTTACCTTGGCAAAGTCTCTGTACTTTATTCCTGCTCCATAAAACAAGAGATATAATCTTCAACAAATACATCAAACAAAAGCTTTTTTCCTCCACTAGTCAAAAAGAGAATTGGCCTTGGCTTTGAAATTTTCTTGTTCATGTCTATCCACTTGGGATAGGAAGTCTTTATTCTTTTAAAAGAAACAAACATCCTTAAAACTGAACAGAAAACTTAAGTGACATAGCTCACAACTCATTAATATGAATTATTTATCTTTGAAAATCATCTATTTGTATAGTAAAATGTAATGAAAACACTTATGTAACAGTCAGATTGGCATTTGTGTTTCTTCTGTGTTTTAAGGGGCCAGTACAGAGACAGGGCAATTGAATTTTTTTCCTGAATGGGTAATTGCAGGACCATTTTTAGCCAGGAGCAACCACAACACAGTTTGTGTCCTTCAAGATTATCCACCTTTTCTGTTGTCTGCAAAAGAGTTATGTTCTCTTACAGGGCACTCTGCCCCTCTCTGAACTTCTGTACTCTATCACATGCTACCACAGGGTAAGACTATGCTTTCCAGCCTCCAATTATATGACTACATCACATATGACTGTATGGAAAGGCTTCTAGATTTTCCCTTGCTAGTGCTATACCAACCAGCTCAGGTTCTCACCAGCTGGTGAGTTAAATGCTCTTTTGGCTACACAGCTGGTATTCCTGAACTAGTTTAGGAACTAACTAGTTTAGGACTAGTTCAAGGCTGAATACATGGATCATTTAGGTTGGAAAAGACCTTTAAGATCTTCTAGGCCAACTGTAAACCTAACAGTGCTGAGTCCACCGTATGAACTGTATTGCACTGACACTGGCATTATGTATGGTCATATGAAGCAAAACAGGCTTGTATGACAATGCCCTGAGACTCTCACTGCTGCTGCTTATCAAGAGGCCTCACCTTTCCTGAGTGTTGCAGCAATAACTGCCTAGGTTGATGGAAAGAAGAGGAGGTGGCCTACAAGTTGGTGGGAACAGAGTGGTACTGGTGGTAGCGATGTTGTTATATGCCTGAGGGATGGAGCTTTCCTGCAACAGAATCATTAAGATTGGAAGAGACCTGTAANCGGCATGCTGCTGGCTCATGATTAGTTGACTATCGACCAGCATCCCCAGGTCCTTCTGGCAGAAATCCATCCATTCTTCCCAAAGCCTATAGCATCATATGGGGTTATTGTGAACAAAGTGTAGGACCTGACACTTGGCCTTGTTGNGATACCATATCTATATTTTTTTAAAGACCTCCAGAGATGGTGACTTCATCACTTCCCTAGGCAGCTTGTTCCAATGCCTTTTAGTAAAGAAATTTTTCCTAACATCCAATCTAAACCTCCCCTGGTGCATCTTGAGGCCATTTCCTCATGTCCTCTCACTGGTAACCCAGGAAAAGAGACCAACACCCATCTCACTGCAACCTCCTTTCAGGCAGTCGTAGGGAGAGATAAGGTCTCCCCTGAGCCTCCTCTTCCTTACACTAAACAACCCCAGTTCCCTCAGCTGCCACCCATAAGACTTACTCTCCAGACCCCTCACCAGCCTCATTTCACTTCTCTGGACATGCTCAAATGCCTTTGTGTCTTTCTTGTAATGAGGGGCTCAAAACTGAATACGGTACTCTAGGTATAGCCTCGACAGTGCTGAATACAGGGGGATGATCACTTCTCTGTCTTACTGGTCACACTGTTTCTGATACAAGCCAGGATGCTGTTGGCTTTCTTGGCCACCTCGGCATGCTGCTGGCTCATGATTAGTTGACTATCGACCAGCATCCCCAGGTCCTTCTGGCAGAAATCCATCCATTCTTCCCAAAGCCTATAGCATCATATGGGGTTATTGTGAACAAAGTGTAGGACCTGACACTTGGCCTTGTTGAAGCTCATTGCACTGGCCTCAGCCCACTGATCCAGCCTATCCAGGTCCCTTTGCCTCCCTACCTTCAAGCAGATCAGCGCTCCCTCCTGTCTTGATGTCTTCTGCAAACTTATTGAGGATGCACTTGATCCCCTCATCCAGATCATTGACAAAGATGTTGAACAGAGCCAGCCCTAACACTGAGCCCTGGTGAACACCACTTATGATCAGTTGACAACTGTTTTTAACTCCATTCACCACTACTCTCTGGGCTCAGCCTGTGATGGAAAAGCAAACTGAGCACAGAGGTCCAGATTTAAGCCCTTCCTCATCTGATTTCCATAAGTAGTTACCCAGCATCACCTTTAGTCTGATCTAATGTCAGGCACCATGCAATGGGTGTCTCTTACTATTCTTGGGGAATGTGTATTAGAAGATGAAACCATTAACCTAAGCCATTAACCCATAGGTGGTCATATTCAACTGAGCAACAGTTTTAGGTGTGTTTTCAGCTGCACAAGCTGCACACAATTGCTGGAGATTAGTGTTAGCCATAGACTTCTTCATGTTGCTGCTTAAATAGAGTCAAGCCTTATTATCAGGCTCAAACTGAGTTTGCTATGGATTTCTGATTCTTCTGCACAGCTGTGATCACGAGATGTTTTAGAGATTGTTTTGGGGCTGGAAAAGAAGGAATCGGAAGCCCCAAAGGGCTGACCTGTTGGTGCCTGTATAAAAGATAAGACTTGAATTCATGCCATTTGTGTTGAAAGGGGATCTAAGTTGTACGATCAACCTTGGAATTTCCCTGTTTTGATGCAAGTGTATGCAAACCTTGTAGTTTATAATCACTATGCAAATTTAAAAAACAGTCAATCCCTGTCTTTCTGATTCCTGGTATCCATAAAATTTTCCATGGGAGGTTTGGATGTCCACAGAAATTTCAGCTATAGAGGAGTGTGGCAGATACAGCATTTACTTTCCTTAGCTGCTTGCTTCAGATCTCTTAGCAATAGTTAATGGACACCAATATCTTTTTCCTTTCTGATGTGGTGGATCAGGTGTGGGGAAAAGCTGATACTCCTGATGGTGTGGCTATCTGCTGTACACAGACTTCTCCCCAGAGAATTCTTCGTGAAGAAATTCGTAGCTCAGTGGCTTGTAAGTTTGAATACACTTTTGACTCTTATCTCTTGCTGTCTCATGTAATGCGATGAGCTCTTTCTCTTTTTTTCTTGGTTTTTTTCCTGGAATCTACTTATTTTGAACTCCATATGCAGATTTGGCCATGTGTGTCCTTATTTTTCTCAATTATTAAACTATGCCCTTTAATTCTGACCTTTGTCACTGACACTCTGTTATCACTTACCTGCTAGACTGTATCTTGTGGAGTCTAGTACTGTTGCAATTGTTTCTGATAGGCACAGGAGAAAAAAAAAAAGTGGTTGGTGTCCTCAAACCTCATACAATTTTATTCTGTGTTCAACAGCCATCACTGAAAAGTTAGAATTTGTCCTGAAAAAATTACAGTTCTCTTTTCTTCTTTTATCCTCATGATTACTGTGATTTTTTTCCGAAGTGAGTTACTCCAGGAAAAGAAATGGTAGTTTATTTTTACTTTTTCAATTCCTAAAGCATTTCTTCCAAGGAAGGAGATTTCAGAAACTATGTTAGTAATGTCAGTTGTGTTGCACATATGTTAAGTCGCTATGTCTTTACTAAAATTGTATCATGTTACTGTATAGGAAGAAAACAGTGATAAATATCGGGTATTCAGAGCAAGAGCTTTCATTTATGCTAGGAAAGGCTTTGTGCCTTGTGATGACAGGTAACTGCTAAGAAACTTGTCCTGGTTTCAAAGGACAAACTCAGAAGGANGCGTCAGCTCCGCTCCAGCCTGTGCGTCTCCGCTCCTGGCCACGCAGCAGAGCTGATGGAAAGGGCTTCCACCCACCAAAAGTTCACAAACAGACACATTAACGGTCGGGGGGAGGGGGTGAAGGGGGGAAAGATGGATACCTCGGGCAATTTTTGCATGTCCTATAACAAAACTATATAAAGATTGCAAGTTGAAGTGATGATAAAGAGAGACATTATTAAACAGAAAAGGTAAAGAGATGGCTCTGAGTATATTCTGACAAAACAATCAATTTTATTGCCATCCAAGAATGAATCAAATCAACAATAAGCCATCTGCAGTACTTGTGGCAGAATGTCATGCTAGTGATTTGAGATGGTAGTGTCTCTTTTTATGTACAATCTTAAAAGAGTTTACGTCTTGGCTGGAGTGCAGCCACAAAACCTTGCAGATTTTATCGTAAAGAGCAGGGAAATGGATGAGTGGGTTCTTCATCACTTTGTTCTGAATTTCAGAATTTACAGGCCTGTAAATTGGAATAGGATGGTGTATAATTAGTCTGTTATG
The DNA here is from genome assembly GCA_013396975.1 of Bucco capensis. Lineage (NCBI taxonomy): Eukaryota > Metazoa > Chordata > Aves > Piciformes > Bucconidae > Bucco > Bucco capensis. The sequence continues at coordinate 12,137 of VWZO01012456.1, forward strand.
ATCTCTAGAATAATTGTGTGTGTGTGGCAACATTTAACTAGGAGCCTAAAGCACCGAGTTCTTGCTTTATGGATTTAGCTCACATAATTTTTGTTTTCTGTGATATATGAAGAAACAGCTGCTCTGATTCAGAGCTGACATTGTCTTTCCCGGTTGGGATTGTCTCAAGTTTTTATTTTCTTTTTTGCTGCCTGTGCAAAACCTAGTATTTTTTCTCTGAATTGGACATTTGAAAAATGCACCTTTCCACAGATAATTCCAGAATGAAATATGGATCAGCGCTAGTTCAGTATGAAATCAGTTTGGACATTTTTAGATAAGTTTTATATCTAAGTTTCTGCATTCTGTTCCTCTTTCTAATCTTAGGTTGCTTGGTTTTCCTCTTGAACTTGTGTTTGATCTGTTTTACCCTATGCTTAGTCCATAACAGTGAGATACACTCAGTTTGTGTGCAGTGAGTTTTGAGTTGCACCTGCTTCTGCTTAAACCAGTACTATGTTGAATATGTGGGATTCTACAGGGAGATACCTATGATTGTTGTGGCTCTTTATGTGCTGCTCTGAATGCTGGATAAGAGCAGAAGTGGTAGAATCACAGACACATATACAGAGCAAGAGACAGAAAATTACTTCAGTTGGTCAGGTGCAGTAAGAAAGGTAGATGATAATGTAGCCTAAAGAACGGACTGAATGGTGCAGAGTCCATGTTTGTGGAAGCTAGTGACTCTCTCTTCAGTAATCTTGTAGGAACATGCACTTAAAACTGTGTGTTTTGCATGGTGGTCATCTCAGTAAATGCTCTTGTGCTTACTCCAGTGTATGAATGCTGATATTCCTCCCTGTGGAGATCACTTGTGTTCAACTTCTGGAGCTGCATAGATGAGACTTAGCCACTTGTAATTGGGCCTATCTGTGTTAGGGAACCTTTACTTCCTGGTGGGAAAAAGTTTTTAAAAATAAACAAACCCACACCCAATGAACTTGGAAGAAAGCCATTGGTATGGAGAAGAGTCTGATGTGATGGAGTTATGAATGACAAAGCTGACTTGGAAGATGGGGTTTTGTAAAATTTTCTTTAGGGCCTTGGGACGAGTGGTGAAAGATTCTGGGGCACAAGATGTCTTTTCATCTATTCTTCCAGTTACAGGCAATGGTGTAGGAAAGAACAACCACATCCAGTCCATTACCACATGGCTCTGTGGCTGGTGTCACTGCCACAAATTTGGGTTCTTCAACAATGGTTTGGACTACACAGCACTGGGACTATTGACACCAAACAGAAGATATCTCTCTCAAAGGGGAACAAAGGTCTTTGCTCAGGAGATTGCAGGACTAATCAACAGGGCTTAAAACTAGGTATGATGGGGGAGGGGGACAATAAAATCAGCAGTCTTTCATGTGACAAGCTATGGGTAGGACACCTGAGTTAGTGGGAAGGTGGACTAGTAAGGGTCTTCAGCCTGTTCTGCTGCAACATGCAGCACAGTCAAAGGCTCATGCAATCAAGCCATAGGCTCTTAAGGTAATAGCAGCCAACAGGGAAACATCAGGGAAACATCTTAAGGGAATGAAGGGGTGTTTCTCTGGAAAGGTGACATCGCTGACTGCCCAGCTGAAGTGCCTCTACATGAATGCACGCAGCACGGGCAACAAACAGGAGGAGCTGGAAGCAACTGTGCTGCTGAAAGGGTGTAACATAGTAACCATTACTGAAACCTGGTGGGATGAATCCTATGACTGGAGTGTGGCTATCAGTGGTTACAAGCTGTTCAGAAAGGACAGGAGGAGAAGGAGGGGTGGAGTTGTTGCTCTCTATGTTAAGGAATGGGTTGAATGTGAAGAGTTATCCCTAAAGAAGAAACAAGGTCAAGCTGAAAGCTTATAGGTAGGAATTAGAGATCAAGGTAACACGGGAAACCTTGTGGTTGGAGTCTACTACATGCCTCCAGATCANAGGGCAGGGATCATGGGAAGAGTATAAAGCTGCTGCCTGATGGT
>VWZO01012464.1:0-14351 GCA_013396975.1 Bucco capensis
AAAAGCATGGATGGAGCCCTCCCTGGATCCTAGCCATGATGATGATGATACATATATATATATAAATTCCACGTGCCCAACTCATCAGCCCTGGGCTAAAAAGGGTCTTCACATAGGTGCTGTTCCCTGTCTGGAGGGGGCTACAGACAGAAAGAAGATGAGAGTTACATGTATTTACTTCTCTGGTAAAAATCTCATTACATCAAGAGAAGGGCACAGAGAGAGTCAGTTCTTCCAGATAGTTTTTGGAAAGGCAATTTATGAAGAAGAGAAAAAGAAAAATAAGGTGGCAGAGAAGCTCAGGGAGAGAGTAAAAAATAATCAGCTTTTTTTTATTTCTGACATCAAGCAGTAGCTGAAGGATGGTGGCTGCTGTGGTGACAAGGAAGAGGAAAGCAGCAAGCAGAGAAGAGTGGGTTGTCTCTGGCAAAGCTGAGAGCATTTAGGACTTGAAAAGATAACAGCCAAAATCCTAATTAATGCTCTGGAGTGCAACTGTAATAGGGAATGGTAACTATTACTTTTTTACTCTTTAGAATTCACTTAATGTGCAAGTTGTAAAAACCACAATGAGTCCAGGAGTAGAGCTTGGGGACAGATAGTCTAAACCTGAGGCAGAAGAAGAAAGGTAAGGTAAGAGAGGAGGGAGTTTAGCTTGGTTTGACCAAAGGAGGAGGAAAAAAAAAATAAAGTGACAGACAAGAATTGCAAGGAGAACAAAATAATCCAATTCTAATGTTTGCACAACAAATTCACCTTACTTCAAAGCAGAACAAGGACAAACCTTCATGCCCTTGTGAAGCAGAAAGGATCTCACTTCCGTAGTTTCCTCTGGAAGGCTGCAAATAGTAGCACTCAGTTCTATACCTCAAAATAAATATTTGTCAAGTTGATCCACAAGACTAGATAGAGGAAAACACTCTTGATCTGGAGCAAATGGTCCTCAAGTTGTGAGTCTTTCACACTTCCCCTCTGCCACAGGATCCTAAAGCTCTAAAAACATGCTGACTAGTTTTTCTAGAATTGGCTACCCTAAATAACGTACAGTTATATTTCATCCGGGAAGCAACATACATGAAAAGGACCATTTGCAGACTGACAAGCTTTTATTCCCTATGTTGACCGTTGCTAAAACCAAATACCAATGTCTAAGGCTCCAGTCCAGTATGAAAAACATGATCAGTGAGATCTGAGATGCCTTACAAGAAAATTATCTACACACTGAACCGCAAAAGCATGATTTCTATGCACAAAACCAGATTTGCTAAGCATATGAAAGCAAGCACTCAAACTTAGTTCCAGTTTTTGTTTGTAAGGGAAAACAGTAATAGTAAAACAAAGACATTAAAAAAGTCATACTTCTTAAAAAAAAATCTTTAAATATAAGGGGCCAAAAAAGGAGAACTAAAGGACTACCTCCTGGTTCTTGTGAGATAAAATGCATCACATCAATGCATGGTTTTTATACTTCTCAAGTCTGATTTTCATATTCATTTGTTTGGGTTTTTTTCCAAACTATGGTACGGATTATAACACCGCAATAGCATTTGATTCAGGATGGTCAAAAAGCCCCAGCCATCTCTACAACTGATTTTGTTTAGAAACATGAAAATGGCAATTTCTCTTTGCAGTAGGTATGTGTGAAGCTGAATCAAAGTGCCAGTAGAAAACAAACAGAACTCATAAACCATCAGAATCTGTAACCACTTGACTTCTCAGCTTTCACTGTGTGTCGTTAAACTTGCTGGTTGACAGGTATTTTTTAAAATAATGTTAATATATCAAACTGACTACACTACAGGGAGTTTCTGTTGCTTCGGTCCTAGTTGCTGGCTGTAACACAAGCATTCATGGAAGGTGTTTTATATGTTCAAAAGCAGGAAAATGTGTGCTATATCTCAGTCCTCTGGAAGAGCAATCAGCTACACCCTCACAGCAGATGCAATCATGGTTGCATAGAAGGAGGAAAACACAACAGAAGTAGTTAAACACTCAAGTATTTGCTCTTGCAAGTTAAAGGTCTACAGAAAGTACACAACTGATTATATCTTCGTTCTTGGATGGCAGCAGTCTGATTTACAGCCAGAGCTCACATACTTTTGCATCATTTTAACTTGGAAAATGGCAAGCTGTGACACAGACTTGGACTAAGTAGTTAGGAACAGGAATCTCATGCTGGTTTTGCTACTTGGCTTATGCGTGTTTGACTATTCCTTAAAGAGCATTTAAAAGTGCACCTGAAAAACAATGCTTAACCTCAGTGCAAATCTCTTGACCCTAGCCATGTTGATAAGAATACTTTTATCTTTGGACTTATATCTAATTTTATTCAAAATTACTTGGCAATGTATTTAATTCAGACATACCATTAAACAATCATTGTTTTCTTTTATTCTTTGTACTTGCGCATGTGCCTGCAACTTTTTTTAATCAGAACTCCCTTTGCCTGTCTACCCTGCCCTGGCTAAGAAACCAATACACTGCAGAAATATGCCAAAAGAAAAACAGATGCTTAGTAGAAATTCAGAAACTGACATACATCCAGGGTCTAAGTATGTGCAGCTTAAACTCTAGAGTCCCTTTTACCTTTTGTTCATCCATTTGTCTTTGTTCTCTCCACAACTCCAGCTATATTTATCACTATGTTCACTACCAAAAAGGCCTCTCCATTTAGAAACTAACATGCCTCTCTCTGACCTCATTGAAGAGTCCTTCTCATGACAAGCAAGAAGAGCAAGCCGTTGGCTTAGGGTCATCAGCAGACTTTAAAGTCATCAGCAATAGGAAGCTGCGAAGAGATTTGAGCCCTCTTTAGTGAAACTGTCACCTCTTCAACATTCATGTTTGCCATGCCAGTTCAGCAACCTGAACTCCAAACCAGTCCCAGACTCAAGCCTTGGCCTTAGGTAGAAGAAGTACATTTTACTACAAAGTTAGGTATTGGGGTATTTTAGCACATTTGAAGTAAGTGATTAACAGAACATAAACTCTGGTTTATACGTTTAAAAAAAAAAAAATAAAAAGGTCTAGGCTTCTAATCAGCTATTCAGCTACTGCATTTGTTTGAACTGCTCCCTCCACATATAAGACAAAGAGAAACAAGAATTCAATCCAATTATCATACTCTTTTAAATGCAACAAGCAATATCCACATGCAAGTTTACAGATCTAGTTGATGACAGGAATATAGTTATTCCTTAAATCAGTATTTAAAAATCAAAACTTTATATTAAAATTGTTTCACTATTTATGTATGCGTGTAAATTTACAGATATCTTCTGATTTACTACTATTGTTCTGTAGAAAGATAATTATGATCATTTTTGCTTTAATGTAGAAAAATAACTCTTCTGCAGACTCACTGAAAGGCAGTAAGAGTAAGCTCTTCATGCATTGAAGACTCACTTTTGAAACCGACACAAGCTTATTTCAGCATCTTTGAAAATTTTATGTAAAACACTTAAAAAATACAATGTACTATCCAGTTGCGCCATATGTCTTCAAGGCAACCTTCATTACTGTCACCTCAACACAGAGTGGATTTAAGATAGGAAGAAGACACAGCTTTTTATTCTTTCTGCAAAGCTCAACAAATTTAACAGTCTGTTTGGTTAGAGGGACAGGAGCAGAGGCTAAAATATATATACGTCTGTGATTGATCCGAATTCTTTTCAACTCCTTGACACTAGGCAAAGGGTGGAGTATTTCAAGCAAAACCAGCCAGACAATTATGTGTTTGTAAGTTCATGTAAAAGGCACTTACTTATACAATTAGTCTTGGTCACTACCCACATTGTAAAAAAATCATAAATTAGTCATCTTGAAATCTTGAAGCTCACTTAACTGTAGTGAACTTTAAATGAGGGGTGAGGAGGAACGAGGACAATAACACATTTTCCCATCTTTGTTTTGAATCTTCACCATAGGCTGAAGTCATATTTCAAGTTTTTCTTTGTAACTAGGAGCAAAGAAACTTTTCTCTTTGTTTCCTCTTTTCTCCTTGTTTCCTCTTTTCTCCTTGTTTCCTCTTTTCTCCTTATTTTCTCATGCCCTCAGTGAAAGATGTACTTTCTATTTAATACCTGTTCTCAAAAACCAGAGCCTGAAGTAAACACTGAACCATCACCATTTTGTAACAAAACAGCAAGGACTGGCAATGCTCCAAAATCGTCATTAGAAAGAATAAAATGTTCCCTTCCCTCATGAATAGAAGGCTTATAGTGTTATTCGAAGTGAATCAGACAGAACTTTTTCATTTCTTCAGGTATGTAGCTGAGCTAGTTCTATTGCTCATCTTCCCAGGTTTGCAGGGAGACACAATTACTTGTTGTTCACAAGGCTAGGATGAAAGGTCTTTGCTTTAAACAGGGTAATTCAAATTCTAGGAGCAGTACAACCATCCAGTCATGGCTCACCACGTCTAGACTTCAAAGCTCAAAGTTCATGAATCTTTAGATAGCAAGTCTAAAGTGGAGAACACAATTCATCTTTGGCTCAAACCCTTCACCTGTTTCCAAAAAATGAAAAATTCTTGGCTTGCAAGTTAACCCAGAAGCACACAAAAACTTAAAATCTTCATCAGTTAGAAGTAAAACTTAAAAACACTATAAAATCAAAGAAATTCTCTCATCTACCTTTGCCACTAGCACTGACAGACTTGTGAAACGAACTAGAAAAAGATACATTTTAATACAGGTAAGGGTTAATTAGAGATACCCAAGTTTGGCTAATATTCTCATTTTACTCAGTTTGACCAAAGTCCAGCTCATGTCCATTTTTTTTCTTCAATAACATGTCAATACATCTTTGATTATTGTACTGAAGCCATCTCAGCTGATTTGTGTACCAATGACTTCATTTTCTTCTTTGCAATGAAAACAAGTTCAAGTAACCAGCTCTCCTTCCTTCAACATCTCTTACGGCTTTTCCAAGCAAAGCCTGAATATTTCTTTTGTCACTCAGACTGCACAGTGGTAATGAGTCATTGCTACAATTGTTTGTATTTATGTTGGCTGCTTTCCCTCCTGTTTCCCTCAGTCTGAAGAAGGATTTATAAAATTCAGATTCCCAGGTGTTCCTACTGGTCACATTATTATAGGGAATAATGAACAATTTGTAATAACAAAACAGAACAGAAAAAAAAAGAAGAACACAGCTGGCAATAGTACTGACATGATTCTGGGCAGCAGGATGGGCAACATTTTAAGAGGGTTTTATATTTCTTCTTTTACTATCTACCATTTAAAATTCAATTGCACTTAGATGGAATTTCCATGGGAATTAACAGTCCAACTCCAGTTGAATATCAATAGAAGTTTTAGCCTCTAATTTCCACATTCCACTTTGAAGATCCTTGTCACAATCCATTTGGAGAGCATATCTGTTCACCTACAACACTCTTCCAGTTAACCATGTGCTAATTGTATCTTTGTTATGCACATTCAATCTCACTTCGCCAAAGGAGGAGAAAAAGTAATTATAAAGGGAAGAAAAACACTTGATGAAATTAATCCCAAGCACAATCTAGTTTTACTTTCAGAGTAAAAGGAAATGTGTATTTCTGTGAAATACGCATTTGACATTAATTTAAAAAAAAAAAAAAAGTATAGAATCATAGAACAGAGTGGGAAGGGACCCACAAGGATCATCAGGTCCAGCTCCCATTAGGCACAGGACAAAAACCCTAAGATCACACAAGGTGACTAAGGGCATTGTTCAAGCGTCTCTTAAACTCCACAAGATTTGGAGCCATGACCACCTCCCTGGGGAGCCTATACCAATGCTCCACCACCCTCTGGGTGAAAAACTTTTTTCTAACTTCCAGCCTGAATCTCCCCCAGGACAGTTTCATACCATTCCCCTGTGTCCTGTCACTATCCACTAAAGAGAAGAACTTAGCTCCCACTCCATGACACAAGAACTCCAGCTCTGGATTTATGCAACGTGTCCTCTTTGATGTATTTCTGAATCGTCTGTTTCCACCGCCAGAGAACTATAGCAAACTGAAAAACTTCCTGTTCCCTTTGTTGCAGTTTGTTTAAACACAGCACCACCTGTGAAGACAGTGATTTGTTTTAGGGTACACCATCCTTTCAACATCAGATCAAAGAATGTTCTTGAATTCTTTTACCTTTTTTAATTGATTATTTATGTGTTTTGCAGAGGATGTGCCCAATAATAGAAGAAATGTCCTCTATGTAAAGGACAAAGAGTGGGCTATAGATCAATTTAAGAAAAATCCTCAGAGCATTTAACTTCAGGCACAAACACACATAATAAGCCAAACTGTATTATGTTGTAAAGTTATATTTCTCACTTGGCTTTTCATGTTGGAAACCTGAAATCCAGTCATGGGTGTCACAGAAAAAAATTTCCAGCATCGAATTAAAAATACATTTCTTTAGTTCTAATTCCCCGAAAGTATGAGATTGATGATACTAACAGGAAGAAGTGTAAGGTTATTATTACTAAATTATAATGATAATAATAATAATAGCCAGGCTCTTGTCAATGTCATCCAATGTTAGGACAAAAGGGAATGGGAGCAAGTCGGACCACAGGAGGTTTAGTATTAACATGAGGAAAAACTTCTTTATGGTAAGGGTGATGGAGGACTGGAACAGGCTGCCCAGGAGGGCTGTGGATTCTCCTCTGGAGACATTCAAGAGCCGCCTGGACGCATTCCTGTGTGACCTCGTCTAGGTGATCCTGCTCTGGCAGGGGGTTGGACTAGATGATCTTTCTAGGTCCCTTCCAACCCCTAACATACTGCGATACTGTGATAATAACATATTATTTAATCTCCTTCCTTTCTTTAAAAACAAAAATTCTCTCCCCAAGCCCAGCAATTGAAATCTAATGCATAAAACACCAGATCTCTCTCTTTCTTCCCTCACCTACCTGTGGAAATATGCAACTTCATTGAATTATTACAGTGTTTAGCACGTGTTGGGACATGGTTTAGAGGCAGGTCTGCTGGAGGACTGTGTTTCACTTCCCGGCACAATCAATTGCATTATGAGTCAGGGTTCTAATGAAGATAAGTTGTTATTTCTCAGTGCAACTGTCCTGGGAGAGAAAGACAGCCACAGAGACAAGGAATTTGGTGGACAGCCCCACAATGTTCATCAGGCACACAAGATCAGGAGGTAAATGGTCAGAAACCACAAGATAATTTGGTGGTTCTGTTCCAGTTATTTTCTTATCTCAGGTGAACCTTAGAAGTCCCTGAAGGTCAAATATTAGGGAACTTGTTAAGAGTTAGGGAGGAAGGGAAGCAGATAGACCAGATAAAAAGAAAATATCAGAGTACATTAAATGGAATAAGTATATAAAATGCCTGCAGTTGCTTGCCTGCAATTCCAGATAATATATGCAACATTTAAAACTACTGCAAAGCATTCTCACAGTTTGCAGTACAGAAATGGGAGCCTGCAGTTGCTTGCCTGCAATTCCAGATAATATATGCAACATTTGAAAATACTGCAAAGCATTCTCACAGTTTGCAATACAGAAATGGGAGCATCACAACATCTAGAAGCACAAATTTTATTCTAATTTTGTTTCAAGTATCCAAAAGCTGGAAATTGCTGGTATCTCCAGCTATTGATTAAACTAGATATGCATCAAAATTGGATTTTCTCACTGTGCAAGGTACTTTCCTTCACTTTTTTTGACAAATTAGAGCCAAGATGCACCAAGGGTAAGAGAATTAAAATAAAAATTAGGTATATGAACAATTTAAGACTAGCTCTAATTCCAAACTTACTACAGCAAAGAGAAAATTAGATAAGAGACTGTTACAGTAAGTTTGGGAAATGCTAAAAAATGTGCAATGAATGATTATTTAAACCAAGAACATCCGTTATGTTCCTATAATAATATTAGTTTTCACTCTTTAGTCTCCAGATGCCCTTAAATCCTGACAAATATTAATGTGCTGAGATATCAGTATGTAGATAAGAAGTTTCTAAATGTCTGCTGCAGCATTGGGCCTTAGCTTCAATGGACGGATCTGCTCAGATTCAACCATTCATTCACTATGTTTTGATACTATAAACAATTTTTTTAAAAAAAAAACATTCTTAAATTCTTTAGACTTAGATATTGAAACAAAGCCTTTCTTACAGGGTAACAATATTTTAAACCAAAATCTAGTATTTGCAAAAATTTTGTTTCTCAGTCTCATAAAAAGAAATTCAGTTAACAAGACACTAAGTGAATTTGAATGTAAAAATGCTCATACGCATGGTTGTAGTATTTTCTTCAGCTTCCATTTTATGCTGGTTTAGCTTTTTCAGTGACTTATTTACACCTTCAATCACCTTTATCAATTAGCATTCTACAATAGAGGTCTATTTATTTCATGGAGAATTTTCAACACTACATTACTACATTTTCATGAACTATGAGTCTCAGTTAGTTCACTTTTGTTGCTTAGCTGTTCTCCAAGTACTTACAAGTCTAATCCTGAACAAGACTGAGTAAAACAATTTCATATACAAATTACACTAACATACATGTATACAGTACACATACACTATGCCTCATTTCCAAGATCCCTCTCCAAGGTATATGCTACCAGTAATTCCCTTGTTATCAGCTGTAAACAACACACAGGAGCCTTTCTAGATGAAAGCTGAAGTCATGACCCTCATATAGTATCTATGAACATCTAAAGTTCACCCTGTTCTTGCAGTAGAAGGAGAAATGCTGCCAAGCTTCTAACAACCCAGGATAATGGATGCAAGCATATGAAGACATAACATGCCTACAAAAGCAACTTCTCTAAGATAACAAATGCGCAGCTTTTTAGTCTAAGACATGCAAGTTTCTATCATATTTACTTTTTGTAGAATACTTAATGAATGGAAGCTGAATAACAGCATCTTCCTTTTAAAACCAATGTCAAGCAACAGAGGAGAAAAAAAAAAAAAAAGAATGCACCAGTAGTACTTTGACTAATTTTCAAAGGTTTTGGGGAAAAGAAGAAAGTCCCCAGAACATACATGCCTATAAAGTTGCTGAAAGAAATGCATGGAAGGAGTATGCAGTCATCACAAAGAGTAAAACATCCGTTAGGGAAGGACAAAGGTCATGCAAAGGTAATTTTCTACAGTGTCACTTTATGCTTTTATTTTAAGGATTCACAGACATTTTAGCATAAATGCTTCCTACAATCACATCATGTTTAAAAAATTCTAAAAGTGAATGTACTTTCATTTTCATGAGGAGAACCTCAAAGTATAGTAATGTGGGCTATTTCACACTTCACCAAACCATTCACATAACTCTGATTTGTGACTTCATAAATATACCTAAGCTCTACCTATCCTATGACTTTATAAAACAACTATCCTAGTGGTGTATGAGCAAAGTTTTGCATTTCAAATGAAATTGCTGTCCCGTGAGAGTCTGATTAAACACCCAGTTAAGCACTGATTTAAATGTAAAATTAGATTGCCATCATGGCATTCAACTTGATCTGAACTCAGAACGTGTCTGGGCTCATTTAATTTTGCAGAAAATCACAGTGTTTTGCACTGAGAATAATACTCTGACATGACAAACAAACATGTCATGTAACATCTGAGGAAATAAACTTTAAAGTGAAAGAAACCAAAAAACATAATTACTCAAGGCAAACTGTTTTGTTCGTTCAGTGATTACAGTGCCTTTTAAAAGCTAACAGTCTACCACAGTATAGAACAATTTAAACCTCATTTGCTTTCCTCTGTGAAACTGAGGCACCTGTCTTCTTTCTCCTTTTGACAGGCCTTTCTTTTAATACAATGGTAGTTTAAACACAATATATATCCACCGAGCTATTCAGGACATAGAAGAGAAAGGTCATACTATTATGCATTTACCTTTTCATTAGGTTGCAACACGCAAATAAGCGAATAGTTTAATGATTTCAAACTGGTATAATTTCTTTCAGGTTCAAGTATCAGTTTGCTTGTTTTGCTGCTGCTAATCACCTCTTATAGGCACAGTCTGAAAATCACTTGTGGTCTTCTGTGGCCCCTGGTGCAATAACTGTGCCGACAGCAGAGGGAGCATTAAACTCATTGCCCAGGGTAAAGTGTGGGGAGTGAAACCCATGTTCCTATAATCCTTGTATGGGCAGGATGTCCTCATTAGCCTTCTGGCAGTCATCCTAGGAGAAGGACAACTCTGATTCCAAACGCGGGCAGATGGAGCTCGTTTAGCCCTGTAGGGCCTTCCATCTAAGAGAAGGACACTCTAATAAAACCTACATCCTAAGGACTTTGCTGCCAGCGTCCCAGCTTGCTAGGCCCTGGCAGATGAACCTCAGGACTAAAGGGTGGGTCTAGCTCTGCGCATGCTCTCTCTCACCTAAAATAAAATCCATAGCGCAGGCTCAAGGGTGCTATCGCTATCCTCTTTTTATCAGCGCGCTTGTAAAAGGTGCTGATGAGGAGCGTGGGTGGAGCCCTCCCTGGATCTTCGTTCACGAAGCCTAGCCATACAATCACCTCTTAAATAAACAATTGCTATATCTATGTACGGTACTTCATTTCACTTTCAAATTGTGTGTGTGTCACTCCTAACAGCTTATTATGATCTAAAATCAAAAATTTCACTGAAGGCAGAGCTTTGCATTAAGAAGAGCCCACATTCTATATGCGAAACAGAACATAAGGTGTTTGTTACTCAGCTTTGGTGAGGCCTCGCCTTGAGTACTGTGTCCAGTTNCCAACTGTAACTGTTCTATGATTCTGTGATTCTATGTTATCTGACAAATTGAGGTTGTGCATGTGTTCTGGTACTACTGTCTTTTCACTCAACTTCAATACATACATGGACATTAAATGCAATATTTTTAAAACAAAAATATTAGCACCTGGAAAATAAGATTTATACAGGGACACCGAAGACTGCTACAAACATGCAGTGATTCCTCGGCACGTTTAAGCAGAATCTTCACAAACATCAATTGTGAAAAATGACTAAATGACCACAGACTGAAGACAGAAATGGATATAACAGCATCGAAAACTGAATAAAAAGCCTCAAAGATTCTTAGCAGACTTCACCAGACTGAATGGTCTTTCTATGCTGCATTGCCCTAGGGATGGGTTTTATACAATAGGGTAAGGTAACCCTGAGCATCCAATTTGTATGATGGCTTTTTACAATAAGAAGTTCTGTTCCAAATTTCTTATATTTTTCTCATTAAGAACAGAATTTCTGGGTTTGGTCTGTACTCACTCTTACACAGTTTCAAAATTTGAAAGGGAGCAGGAAAGAGGAAGCAAGGCCTGGAGAAATTTATTTCTAAATCTTCTATTAAGTCTTTGATCACTTGCATGCCCTGAAAGTGGATAAAACCCTTCACGGCACTGCAAAAGATTGTGGTCGATATGGGTTGGGCTAGGTGCTTTTAACTTCTAGTAGAATAAGAACAGAGCAGCAAGAATAATGATGTAGCAGCAGAGCTGAAATTATAAAATATTTTCCAAGTTATGCAATTAATTTTTCCCTTCATCATGTGCATTACCAGGAACTGGTTGTGAAAAATCATATCTCAACTTGGACAAATAAAAAGGATACAGCTCATATCCTAAATGACCTGGGGCATCCCAGGAGAATTAACGAATTCATTCAATATTGGAATGCCACTTTTTAATATACATTTGATTAGAGAAAGAAACAAAACAACAACAACAAAAAACGCCACATTCAACAATAAAAGAGATGTTTGGAAGAACTTGCAAAATGACCCATAAATCTTAGCAGAAAAATTCCAGGTGCTTATGTATAAATCTCTTCCATCTTTAGTTTGTTTGTTTTGTTTTGTTCTTTACATGCACACACATCAAGTAAATATTATAATTTCTCTAGGGCAAAAATACTGTTACTTAAATTACATTCATATGATTCCTTAATAAAAAAATTCAATTTGCCAGATCAATTTTTCTTAAACAAGTTCATCATAAGCTGAAGCAATGAACCAATAAATACGGAATGTTTTTCAGATGCTCTGCAGCCATCCCACTTTAGTAATTGCTAGAATTTCATATCGACAGGTGATAGGATGCTTTGAAGGATGAATTGATCTGTTAGCCTGTAGAGCTACAAGGCAACACCACAATAATAAAGATACATCCTCAGAGGGCCAGGGTTTGGAAATCGAACAGGAGGTAAGCTGTTACATTATGAGTTTGACCCTGGAGATAAATCAAGATTACAAGTTTTCTGACTGCATTCAAAGCCACAAAAAGTAAAGACGAAAACAATCGCTACTAGATAACTTTGAAATTATTTTTAATTGAAGGAAAGGATGTTGCATGGCACCACCTAAATGTACATATTGGATGCTTGGATTAAAACAACAGCAACAACAAAAAAACCCACAACAATCACAATAAAAAAAACATGAAACAAATTCAAACAGTTGTTGAATGTTGTTCTGCATCAGTAGGATTTTTAGTTCTGGTCACAACTTCCTGACTGAAGCAGAAATTACTCAAGACCTATAAGATATTATTCATTAGATTGCCAGAGTAAAAGGATTTATATCTAACAGTATAGACATGAAAAATTATTTGCTTGTAACAATTCTTGAACAGCTGCACTCCATATTTCCACAACCTACCAACTCAGCAGGATATCATAATACATAAAAAACAGCTACTGAAATCAAGGCTTAATTCATTATGAAGAGGACTGTCAGATACATGCATAGGTCACACAGTTAGAGGCCTTTTGCAGAAATGTGCCAAAGCACAGAACCCTTCCACACTGCCAAAAGGAACATTTAAGACCTGCATTCATGCCTGCTAAAGGCCAAAGATTTGGATTTTATCCAAGCTAAATTAAACTACCGAGTTGGCTACAAGAGTGGAAAAGCATTTGCTTTGCATTTCTGAAAGTCTCAAATTTGGGAAGAAGTAATTAGACAACAGTAACTAGCAACAGGGTCAGGCCCAGGGAAGATGACAAAAGCACTGACACCCACAGACAAAGTACTAAATGCTTCTTTCAAGTACATACTCCAGTAAGTTAGCTGGAGTTTTCACACCTTGGGGACTGCACGGAGAATGCTTCACAGGGCAAAGCAATAGTGCTGTCACACATATAGACTCCAGGTGCTACCAGTGATCACCACCTGCCTCATCTAAATGTAAGCAGATAGCAAGAATGCTTTCTTTCCCCTTTCAGTTCACTGTTTCAGATACTGCTCAGCTCAATGTATCTATAATGAGTTTTTATGGCTTCTGTAGTTGAACATGTGAACAGGCAGTTATGGCACCACTATTTTTGAGGGAAACTGGGACTTCCTTCTTCCAGGTAAAAATGAAAAACCATGTCACTTAGGGGGAAATCCTTAGTGATATCAGTGTGTAAGTTCAGAACAGTATGAGCTAAGTCACATCTGTTAGGGAGGTCTGACTCAGTGAGGGGAGGGCCAGCAGTGATGGCACCAAACCCCAACATATACAAAAGCCACCAGGGAGTGCAGGCAACCAGGAGAGTGGCTACCAGGGCATGGTGTAGCAGTTCACACAGGCACAGCGTGCAGGAAGGGCATAGTCACCCAGCAAATTTAAGAGGTGACCTCCACTAAGGGTCGTCGCCCTCCCAGAAAAGAATTAACTATGTCTGGAGAGCTCCTTTATGTAGGAGGCCCAATGCAGTAGCAGTACTGGAAAGGCAACAAATAGGAGCAGGTAACACCAAGGGGCATAAGCAGGCCCCTTCTTCTGCATACTTAGTGGTATTAGCTCCCAGTGTTGTGGTGATGACATACAGCAGAGTTCATATCCGAGTGGATGCTGGAGTTGCTGTGCCAGTGATCAGAGAACCATAGCATCACAGAATTGTTGGGATGGAAGGGACCTCTGGAGGTCATCTAGTCCAACCCCCCTGCAGTGGGCAGGGACAGCCCCAACTAGATCAGGTCACTCAGAGCCTTGTCAAGCCTCACCTTGAATGCCTCCAGAGATGGGGCCCCAACCACCTGCCTGGGCAACCTGTTCCAGTATTCCACCAACTTTGTGGTGAGGAACTTTTTCCTAATATCCAGTCTAAATATACTCTTCTCTAATTTAAAAACATTGCCCCTTGTCCTTTCCCTACAGGCTTTTGTAAACAGGCCCTCTCCATCCTTCTTGTAAGTTCCCTTTAGGTACTGGAAAGTCACTAGTAGGTCCCCCCAAAGTCTTCTCTTCTCCAGGCTGAACAATCCCAGCACCCTCAGCCTGTCCTCATAGGAGAGGTGTTCCAGCCCCCTGATCATTCTCGTCGCCCTCCTCTGGACCCACTCCATCAAGTCCATGTCCTTTCTGTGTTGAGGGCTCCAGAACTGGACACAGTATTCCAGA
>VWZO01012470.1:5498-17461 GCA_013396975.1 Bucco capensis
CCCCAACCCACTAGAAACTTGCAAAATACAGTCCAGATGCATTGAAGTGGAGAAGAGATGGGCTGGGATAAGCTGGGATGGTTGATGGTGAATGAGGTGCAGAAGGGATGGGATGGGTGGCATTGCAATGAAGAAAGACTGTGCAGCGTTGCTCCCAATCAAGATGAAGGGTCTTCTCTTTTCTGCCAAGATAGAGATGGTCCTTCCCTGCGGTGTTCTAGAGAGAGCTATTTGCGCCAACTCATGAGATTTTATAGAGTTATAGAATCATAGAATCATAGAATGAATTGGGTTGGAAGGGACCTCTGGAGGTCATCTAGNGACTCTCCTTGAATACCTCCAGGGATGGGGCCCCAACCACCACCCTGGGCAACCTGTTCCAGTGTTCCACCACCCTCGTGATGAGGAACTTCTTTCTAATGTCCAGTTTAAATCTACTTTTCTCCAATTTAAAACCATTGCCCCTTGTCCTTTCATTACAAGCCTCTGCAAGCAGGCTATCTTCAGCCTTCTTATAAGTTATTTGCCTTATTATCCAGCCTTCTTCATCATGTTTTGCTAGTGATGTACTTCCAGTGCATCACCTACCCTGCACATTGTGCCACTCCCAGCAGCTCCATGCTACTGGGATGGGGTCACAGGCTGCCACACTTACCATGGCTGCAGCTGCTGACCCCAGAGAGGGGGAGTGGTTAGTTCTGCCTGGTTTTAGTGCCAGTCCGCCGAGAGAAGGGACAACACGCCCAACCGTGCAGTAAGGTCCTGATGCCTCCCCTACAGTTCAAAAACAATCAGATTCGGGAAGAGAAAGGAGGGGACTAAAAGATGGGATACAAAAAACTTCCTTTTTTACGTACCCAGAACACATGTCCACACAATGTATTTGCATATGTAGGACAATATATAGCTGTGCAGTCAAATACTGTAATTTTTAAGGGTGCCACAATTTTTCTGTACAAACCCTTCTCATGCTCCTGACAGGCACAGTTATTCACCCATGGCCACAAGGCCATCCTCTCACTCTGAAGTTGCCAAGATTTACCTGCAGGCACACAAGCAAAGTGCTGCTTAAATTCTAAAAGAGTAAATTAATACAAATAAATTAAAATCCAAGCCAAATTGTTCTCATTCTCATCTTCAAATGAACCTTACTACCTCTGTTTTTGACATAAAGAAGGTTTAAAGACTAGAAAGCATTTCTGCGGTTGCAACTCTATCACCAATTCAACAGCAGGTATTAGCCCTCACAGCGTAAGTTTGATATCAAAATAGGTTATAATTTAAATATAGCCAAATAAAAACTAGCAATGATGTGACTACTCTTACTGATGAAAAAGATAATTAGAATTAATATTTTGTTGCTATGAGAAGATCAATGCAGCAAAATATATGAGGTATCTGAGGCAGTGGCTAGACATTTATATTAATTTTGTCTTAGTCCTCTGTTTGAATTCAGACAACCTGAGCTATCAATGTGCCTTTGGAAACTAGATAACTCTGCCACCTAACCTGTCATGTTGGACTCCTATATAGAATATAGTTATATATTATATTTCTATCAGTAAACACTAGTGAATAAAATACAAGCACAAGTAAATCCCTCTTGTAAAAATACCAAAGCCAATTTCTTGAACAGCTCCCTGGTAGCAGTACAGGTTTAAATTGGTGCACCTTCCATCTGCTTCTCTGACCTCTTTTCTGTCTCTGTGTGGTGCTCGCATGACCATTTGTGCTATTATGGGGTGAACTACACTGAGGAGCTGATCCAGAGGCAAAGTAAAAATGAATAATCATCATTTAGCTAAAGCAGTACTGTTGTAAAGCATTGAACCACACTCAAAATACTTCTCTTTCCTAAATCACAAATTAGGAAATGTGATCAAAACTTGTTATGTTATAGACATAAATTCCATCAAGAGAGAAAAAAAAAATATGTGCATCATTTTCCTGCCCTGTCCTGTTTAACTGTGCCTGAAAGCCCAATGAGCTGGCAAAGCTCATTCAGCAGGAGTGGTGTTCTGAGAGAGGTACATATTCCCTTTATTCCCTGAATTTGATTTTTGATAATGTAAGCTTCAGAATGAATGGTGAGTCCCAGGTCTTACCTGTGCTTTCCAGGGGCCTCATTTATTTCCAATTGAGCCCATTACATGGGGTAGGAAATTTAAGGGCTAAGCCTTGTTAACAGCTCAGTATTAAACTTCTGGACTTACGTGCTTTAATGAAAGCACCTAATATTGTTGGACGACCTGGCAAGCTTAGCTGAAATTCTAATTACCAGAAGTTATTCAAGCACTCTCTAGTAAGAATTATATCCTCTGCTACGTAGTAGATGGTACTGAGGAGCAGAAAATTGGAGGAAACAAATAACCATATATTAGATTCTAATAAGTTTGGTTGTATCCTGTGAGCAGAAATGGTCTATGGCAGATTTTGGAACATTTAGGTTGTCCCCCCAAGTTTCTTAAAATGATTATCTCATTACATGAGAATCAGCATAGCCAAGTCAGATATGGCAATGCACTTTCTGAGCTCTTTCTAATAACTAATGGCGTGAAACAAGGCTGCGTTCTTGCACCAGCTCTATTCACACTCTTTTTAGCATGATGCTCCAAAGGGCCATGGCAGAATTTGGTGACCAGGATGGTATCTACATTAGATATTGTACTGACAGTAGCCTGTTTAACCTAAGGTGTTTGAAGGCCCATACTAGGACCATGAACCATCTTGTCCGGGAGCTGCTTTATGCTGATGACACTGCCCTTGTTGCCCAGACAGAAGTAGCTCTGCAGCGCTTAATGTCCTGCTTTGCAGCCGCCGCTGAGGTTTTGGGGCTAGAAGTTAGTTTAAAGAAGACAGAAGTTTTATATCAACCTGNTTTGCAACTAATCTTGTCTATCTCATATTGGCCTTTTCAGCCATCAGCATGGTTGTAAAAAGCATGGGTAGAGC
The DNA here is from genome assembly GCA_013396975.1 of Bucco capensis. Taxonomy (NCBI): domain Eukaryota; kingdom Metazoa; phylum Chordata; class Aves; order Piciformes; family Bucconidae; genus Bucco; species Bucco capensis. Next base: position 8,451 of record VWZO01012470.1, read on the forward strand.
CCTCCCCAGATCTTCGTCCGCAAAGCCTAGCCATGATGACTTAGTTTGGTAAACAATCTAAGGAAAAAATGACTATTTCCAAATGGTTGTCCATGACTCTCATGAATAAAGACGAATATGGAATATCCTTATTGATACACAGTAAAGGAAGGCACAGATGAAAACCAACAACCTATTCAATGTCTTAATAATCCTGTAGGTTCAGATATTTCTTATCAATCACCACATTTTGATCAGTTATAGGATTCTACTTCCTTCTTGGTCATTATGGTCTAGTTCCAACCATTTAATGTCTAAATGAGTCTTTATCTTTTTATCCAAGAGACCCAGCTAGCTAATGGTTGAATAGTAATTTTAATAAGTGTGTTGAACAAAGAAGATGATGATCATCATCATTTAAAATCAATCTATAAATGCTTTATCAACATTGTGTAATAATGCAGATTTAGAGTGCATTTTGGCCAAGATTGTTCTTCCGATCCATTGCTACCGTGGCCTTAAAGCAAGAGTCTCATTACGCAAATTGTTTTAATGCTTTATCTGGCAGGTAATATACACAATCTAGGAGTGGTCATCATTGACTCATTACAGTAACAAATATACCAGCATAAATCTGATGAGATAGTGAGATTTATGGGGTCAATACTTGTGGATAAAAGAGTCTAAATTCATTAGTTCTGGGGATCTGTGGGGGTGAGAAGTGTTGGAATCAGGTAGCAGTCAACATCAACAACCTTTTGGACACTACAGATCTTTTCAGAGTGCTGTATCAGCTTTTTAGTAGGGATCTCATGTCTGTGCAGTTATAAGAATAGTAGACACAAGGTAGATAACCTCATGAGGGAAAGTGCCAGCCTAAGTCTGAGAGTCCTGGGGATGGGAGCCGCGGTCGTGGTCCACATCAGTCTGCCGTGGTCCATTGCCAGCAGGTCGCTGGTCTGGTGTGCAGGCGTCTCTGAGCTTGACAACAGACTGGGGTCAGGGGCTGGGCTGGCGGCTGGTACCCTAGCACACCTGACTGTACAGAGCAGGCTTGTCATACTGACTAATGAGAACAGTCTCTGACCTGTTCACCTCACAAGGCTATTAGCAAAAGGGATAAGTGGAAGCCACAGTTTGAACCCTTTCCCCAGTTCTGTTCAGTTTGCAGACTACCACATCCTGCTTAATTACCTCAGCTGTGCAGCTGTGCTGACACAAGTTGGGTTTCGGTGCACTCATCAGAAATTTACCTTATGAGCTCTAAATTTCCATAGTGGTACTTGAAGAGGTTATATGAAAGACATAAGCTGCAACTGATATTCTCAAAAAAGTCAGGACTTGTATTCTATGTTGTTCATGACCTCAAGTGCCAAATAACCCTTACTAGATCTTCTCAAACATGCCATTTCCTTTATCAGGTTTTCCCACTTTAGCAGAATTAAAACAATAATAGAAAAGTATAGAACTTAAAATTGAGTACCTATCGATAATTTCTTAAGTACAAGTACTGGGAGTTATGAAGTGCCTGTGCTGTTCTGCAGTGCAGCAAGGTGGTTAGCACATCAGCTGAGCTACAAACTCTAGCGATGATATTCCAGGATACTCAGCTATTTCAAGCTGCTTGGAGCCATTTCTGGCTTCAGTCTTGGCAGGCAAACCAGACAGCTCAGGCCTCTCTGTCTTCTCCTATTATTGCACTGAGAAAAGATGTTGCTTTTTCCCCCATTTTCTTTCCCTGTAGAGACTTATGGGGAAAAAAAGACTTTTGCTTTCTGTATCACAGGGGACTGTGCCATTCTTTCCCATCACAGAAAAAAATGTCTTCTTTTAGGAATCTGTGTTAGGTTCAGGAATAAATCAGATTTTTTTTGTTTGTTTTCTTTTATGTCAGAAAGTTCTTAATGGGCCTCCTGTTAGAAGGCAGTGACGTTAACAAATCTTATTGTCAATTTTTGCCAGAAAAGAGAAAAGAATGTTGGGAGACAGGTATCCATTACTGTTTTCCTCCAAGCTCTTAGATCGCTTGAAGTAGATGAGATTTGGAGTGTATATTTGTAAGCAGTCTTAATATGAGCAGCTTGAAGTCATGCATCTGGTTTGTTGTCAAACATCAAAATTAAAGGCTCATGTTATTAGACTAAGTATAATAACAAGAGTAAGCTGTTGAGTACCACCTAGTCACTAAAAGTCAGGAAAATTTTATTAATGTCTTGAACAAATATTTTATTTTATTCCAGCTGATCCAGTCCTGTGCGTGAACTCATCACTAATTTTATAGTAGGGTTAGTCTTTGTGAGGATTTCTCAATATGCCAGCACATTTGAGACCTGTATAAGCCATCTTCACCATCATTAAATGTCTCTTTATTATCTTTTAAAAAGCACTACACAGATGTGTTTAAACAAAATCCCAGGTAGGCCTGGAAGATCTTTCCCAGACAGTAAAGGTTATGATTACATTGGCAAATACTCTTAATAATTTTTTACTCTGTCTTATTCCAAATAGCAGTTTGGGCAATTACAATCTGCTTTCCCTTCAGTATTGGAAAGGTTTTGGGTTTAATTTTTTAAACTGATTGACATGCTGTGATAAGACTCAGTGCAGTCAGCACTGCCTGCGTTATTTTCCCTGAGGGAATATACCCCAAACCTCTCAACTTTCCAATCAATAAATCTTGAGATCTTTTTCAGGACTTATTCTAGAATAACTAACTCCTTAAACAGAAAAAAAAAGAGTTAAATAGATAAAAATTAATGGATCCATTGCAGGGATAGCTCCTTTCCTTCAGAAAAACTGGTAATTCTGAAAAAACAGTACAGTTCCCTGTGGAACCCTGGAGGTTTCTCCTTTCCATATAATCTGGTACTTGATCATGCAAATGGTCTGTTTCTTGCAGGGAACTCTCCTAGCCTTTAACTGAGACCCTGTTCAGGGGATATCTAGCTCTCTGCCTGCCCTACCCACCAGCCAGAGAAAACTGAGAATAAATTTGATCTCTCCCTCATCGCACATGCAAACCATTGGCTTTATTTCACTTTGGATTTGTCAGTGGCTCCATAAAATGCATCAAGATCAAACAAACCTTTCCCAGGTTTGTACCCAATCTGCAAATTGTGAAAACAAACCAGTATTAAATTCCTTGGCAGGTTTTCTTTCTTGGTTAAGTCTCTATTAGCTACCCCTATAGCTGATATTGACTTGCTATATGCAAGGACATAAAAATTACTGATGCCAGTGCCGAGGACCAAAGCCTAGTTTTCTATCTGAATATATTGTGACCTTTTTAACAAGTGCTGTGATAAATAAACTATTGTATAGTAATTCTTCTGGGCATCATTTTGTCTTGGATTTTGTGCTGCAGCATGAACAGTTCCTTGTACTGTTTTGTTGATTCAGAGTTTGAAGAGTACAAAATTTTCTCCCCCAGGTCTCTCTGGTTTCTAATTTTGTATTCTCTCTCATGTCCAAACTGCAGAACCACTATCTGTCCCTATAAACATCAGACCGGATGAAGTACATTCCCTTGCTTGCCAGATCTAATTACTTTGTCAAAGGCAGATTTTGGATCTTTCTGAATGTTCTGCCTAAAATCCTGGAGTAATATGTCCCCTTCCTCAATTCTTACATTCTTCTAGTATTCTCTGAGGAAGCATAAATCTAAAATGTTTGTTTGCATTGGGTTTTGTTTTGTTGTTTTTTTTTCCCAGAGGAAAAAGGAAGGGCAACACTTTATTTATACAGTTTTGCCAAAGTTCCATGTTATGCCATGATTGTGCAAAGGTCTATAAATCATACCAGATTATAAGGGGAGTTTTAGACTGATGATTGGTATGAAAGCTATCAGATTGCTGGACTACAGGAAAAATGCTTTGGGAAAAGTTTCTTTAACATTGAAGTTTGCTGTTATGTAACAGTCTGGGTTCTCTAAAGATTAATTAAGTTATAAAGAGCCTTTTTGTTAGACGAAAGTTATGGTCAAGTTCTAACTTCCTCAATTTATGATTGCCCCTTGGTTAAAGATTTCTGCATACAAGGTCCAGAATTCATTATAGAAGTTATTAATGCTGACCTTGATCTACCCTTGCCTCTAGTGATTCTCCTATCTGCCTCCCTGCCCAGAGGCACGGATGCTAATGTTGAAAATGTATTGAAATATACTTTCACAAAGATTCTGGCTAATTGGCCAGATTTTTCTAAGATCAATAGCAAGCACCCTGGGCTGAACTCTGCATCCTTGACCTTTGAATGATAAAAAAATCCCAGCTACCAAAATAGACGAGTTATTAAGATGTGATCCCAGAATCCCAGGATATTTTTAGCAATTGCTAATTTTTCCTGCCCAAAACTGAAAGCCACAAGCTTCGTATTTCTCCTACTGTGTCCTGAGGCACCTTATTGTTGTCTCTGGGATTATCTCATATTTTGTTCAAAGATGGTTTTATTTGTTTGTCTGGCTTTTTCTGATGTCTCCTTGAACTCATGGAAGCCTCATACATAAAATGAATCAAGGCAAGACGGAGGAAAAAAATGCACCAATTTAGAATACCATCCTGTGCTGCCTTGGTTTCACATCATACACTTTCACACAATTTTCCTTCTGTGTGAGTTTTGCTTTTTGTTTAGATTTTGCTTTGTGTTTGCACTGCAAATGTCCACTCTAATGTGGTCTTTCAGCCCTTCACATCAGACATCCTTATATGAAGAATGACAGTAACATTACATCCAGAAAAATCAAATCTGAAATTGTATCTTTATTTGATGGGAACATCTAAAATAGGATTCATCTCAACTAACATGAAATGTCTAAAGATGCCTAAATCTATGGAACTGGTTTAAGCCCTCCCCCCCTTATCAATTGATAAAAACACTCATGTCCAAGGAGTAGTTCATCCTATCTAGTTTAGGCACTCACTTTAATGAAACTCCGGAAATGTTTGTATTTCTTGGTTAAGAGAAATTTTGTAGTTTTGCTAAATAAAAGTTTACCAAGGCCATCAGGAGTTATATTTTTAATTATTATAAAGTAGACTACATAAAGTAAGATAAACTTCCATCAAATTCCATCAGATTATTATTTTATTTTTTTTTTGTATATATGAGTGGAATGAATGTTATGTGATCTGGTAACAGTAGGACACAAAAATACTTTGATTGTTGAGATTGTCTTATGATTTCTAATTCCATACTTAACACTTAATAAGCTTCTTTATATGAAACCTGAAATTTCTACACTTTAACATAATTGTGTAATAGGAAACGATAATCCCTATGACAAGCAAATGATCCTTTAAAATGATTTTTTGTGATTTGAGCTTATGTCTCTCTTGAAACTAGAAGTGTGCTGTATCACAAAGCAGACACTGAAAGTACTTATTAATTCACCTTTAAAGAGAACCTGGGGTGTACTATAAGGAGAAACTGGGATGTACTTTAAGAAGAACCTGACATGTACTTAAGAATAAGCATCTTTCTCACATTCTGTTCTACAATATGAGAAGCTGCATAGATGGGAATAGAAGTGAAACTGTCTGGGAAAAACAACAACACAACAACAACAAACAAACAACAAAATCCACCCCAAGGTAATGCATTACACCTGTTTTATTACTTATTGCTATTAGGGGGCACAAGGCTGTCTATCCAGCTACTTCCAAGACCTGCATGCTGGGCAGGAATGCAGAATCTGGAAAGGGCTTTGGTGCTGTGGAGAACTGAGCCCACCTTGGGGCTGCCTGAGGAACAGGAACAGGTAGGCTAGTAAGCTAATGAGAGGAAGAAGAAAAAAGCCAAGAAGTACTCCAAATCCCCCATTTCTCCATTGACTCAAAGAGAACTCTGCAATTTTAACTTATTGAGTAAGCCAGGGAAAGACACTGGTCCAGCATCGAGAGAAAAGGAACAAATAGCAGGCAGATGAGGTTTGTCTTGAAACATTCAAAATAAACATTTTCATCAGGATGACTCACCCCTCTCCATTTAAAAAGTGACTTTTTATAGTATAAATGTACTAGAAAAGCGGAAGTTTGAGACACAGAAAGGAATTGGTCATTTCAGTGTGGTCAGTTAAAGGGAGACTTGTAGGTATATAAATTAAGGATTCACCATAAAGAGGAAAACTTCCCCTAACATCCTCAGCAATAGTCACGTTAACTTAATTTGACATAACAAGATAGCTAGTTCTTGCACAAGAACTACTTTATATATGGTAGCTCAAGATATTTTCAAGATACGAGTTGAACTGATTTGAGTCTTATCTGGGAAAAAACCCACTGAATGTTTCCTTTCCTTTCCTTTCCTTTCCTTTCCTTTCCTTTCCTTTCCTTTCCTTTCCTTTCCTTTTTTTTTTCCACAGGAATGATATAAAAAAACTAGCTCTGTCCAAATTACATGAGGGCTAGAACACACCTTAGAAAAGGTTGTCTATTCCAAAAATATCCCAGCTGGTCTTCATTTGAAAACTGCTAGAACAAAATAACCTGACACTATGAATTACCCATATAGAAAAAACAAGCAAATGAACATTTGACATTTTAGTCTAGTTTAGGAAGAGGAGTTCGTACTGAAGAATAAAGTCAATGACTTTCCAACTGTTTTTTCAGTGACAAATTATAAAATCAAATAAAAAAAAGAAAAAATGGGCTAAGAAGGTCACCTATTTTGCCTTGTATTTTACATCAATTCCCACCTATTTTACATCAACTATACCTAAACCGTTCTGACAGATGTTTCTCTAACGTGTCCTTAAAGTCCTTCAGTGACAGAAGTTCTACAGCCTCCCAAAACAGACTCATGGATATCAACTTATTATGATATAATTTAAATTAAAAACTGAAAAGTTTAATCAGAGAGTACATTTGAGGCTCTAAAAGAAAGCATGCATATAGTTTTGAAACTGCCTGGCTATCATCCAGTGTGGCTTGAGAGAATCACAAGAAGAAAGATGTATAACAGCAGTGTACTCAAGGTCAAGCCCAGGACCCAGTGAAGACCCAGGATAACGTTTTCATGCTTCTCTACCTACAGAATGAATAAGATAGTGCAAAACACTATATTAATGATTATGCTAATGATTTTGAGGAATATATAGAAGAGAACTTTCTTTTTCTAAACAGGATTTCCCCAGGGTTAACCCAATTCCAGGGGAGTTTTACACTGGGAGACAGATGAAAAAAAAAAAAAAATAAAGATTTTATAAAAATTAAATAAAAACTTCTCTGAAATAAATAGGTTAGCTATTGTATAACTGGACTGAAAATTCAACATATCTCTGATATTTTTCAGCTCTCTCACTACGAGCAGAAAATTCTGTGATTTTACGTTTTAAAGACATTAGCAAGGAGGAAAATGAAGCAGCAAGTTAAAGAAATGAATTAATAAGGATGGAGAAATAAACTGCATTTTAAGCTCAGCTTCTCAATTTATTTCAATGACCGATTGTGTCTAAATATATCCAAATAAATAAAAAACCAAAATCATTAAAATAACGAAGGAAAAATTTAACACAGATCTTGAATCCACAGCTTTGCAAATTCCAGTAAAATAGCTCAGAAAAGACTTTTTGCTATTGAACTGAAATCAAAGAGACTTCATGCTACTGCAAGCTCTTATTAAACTGCACAGGCACTAGTGTGGAAGTATAAACAGATCTCTTCAGAAGCAGATAATACTGCTACCGTCTCTGCTTTTGTAATTCAGTGTTGTCAGCAGACCAAAAAACGAACAGTAGATTGAAGATTCACTGATTCCAGGAAAAGCAAGTTATTTCACACTGTCTCCAGCAATGAGTGACTCTCTTCAGCCAGCTGGAAAGCTGCAGTCTGTGTTCACTATGCAGACCTGGAATTAGCGAAAAACATGCAGAAGAGTACTTTGCATGAATTGCAGTATTCACACTATGCTACATAGTATCCATGGTCAGCACAAACGATGTGGACCATTTGCAAGAATGTTCCTGCTTTAGATGTGAAAAATAAAAATGAAAGCTTAATTTGGAAAATAATTCAAAGAAACAATTGTGTTCATATTCTGCATGTACTTTTGACCCTGCTAGATATGTAAAAGCTTAAAGCAATATGGATTGAATTGTAATAAGATCAAGCATGTGGTTCCAGCTCACTGAAACTCCATTTAGTATTTGAAGAGCTTAAAAGACATCGGAATACATAACAGCAATGTTGCAATGACCTCTGCTCAAACTAAATGCAATAAATTTGGCTTTTCTGCCTACAGTAAGTACAAATATATTTGGAAGGATGCCAGTACCATAACCTTAAACCAGATATTACCACACAGAGCAGATTTTTAAAAGTACAAATATTTGTTAGCTCTAGTATAACTGATACAACTCAATTTGTCAGTAAAGTCAAATGAAATGTAAGCAGATAGCTTTCTTCACTGCTTTAATAGCATAGAGGTAATGGGCTTTTTCATTACTGATCTTTGTTGCAGATCCATTTATCACTTTATAAATTTGCTTGTAGGTTTGCCCCAAATCAGAACCAGAGTGCAACTCTACCAATTAAGTCCTGACTGACTAAGAGAGAATGAAATCAGGATGAAGGCACTAGAGGTAAGGCAGAGACTGTTCAACAAGGGAGAGAAGAATGTCTATGAATGTAGTTTATTAGAAAGGCTGCCAAGTTGTCTTGAACACACTCAGTATAAAATCCCTCTGAACAAATGAATTTTGTGAAATGTGTGAGCTAACTAACAGATAATCTGTTTCTTAGTCTAGGCATAGCCTGGGGGAATGTACAATACATGTACCATGTATTGGCCATCCAAGTTAGAGCGAGTTACAGCACCTTCAGGATGGACAAGGGATTAGACCCAGCCAGCATGGGTTTAGGAAGGGCAGATCCTGCCTGACCAACCTGATCTCTCTTTTTATGATCAGGTGACCCACCTAGTGGATGAGGGGAAGGCTGTGGATGTGGTCTATTTGGACTTCAGCAAGGCCTTTGACACTGTCTCCCATAATATACTCTTGGATAAGCTGGTAGCCTATGGCTTAGACAAGCGTACCCTCT
>VWZO01012473.1:0-17105 GCA_013396975.1 Bucco capensis
AAGGAACCTTTTCCTAATATCAAGTCTAAATTGACTCACCTCCAATTTAAAACCATTGCGCCTTGTCCTTTCACTAACACTAGCTTCACTTCCCCAAATAGCACAATGCTACTTTGTTTACAGCCACTAGGATACTATCAGCAGCTGGCGACACTGACTGATAGGACAGGACCAACCGTAACTCCCAAAACTGGGGCAGAGGTCAACTCGGTTACCCCTTACGGGCATCCAGGGGGACCACGGGGAGGTGCAACCTCTGCAGCTATGCCCAGTTGGTAACCACAATCCCGTCTTAAGAGAGTCATAGTTACTACTCCCTAAGTTGTTTTCATTTTCAGTGAGTGATCCAGTCAACACCTCACAGATGAGTACCTTCAAAGCTAACAATAATTGGTAGAATTTCCTTGGAATACTCTGGAATGACAGCTCTGGAGTGACAATGTCTTAACTGTTTTCTTCTTCTACTTCTAAACATTTCACACAATGGTTACATTTAAAAGTAGTATTTATGGCCTGTTTATACATACTGCAGTATTCATGATAAATTAATCTCTGATGGCAAAAAGCTTATGCAAAATTCCTCCCCATGCAATTTTAGTTTAGACATTGTCTTTGTTTTGTTTATCATAGGGTTAATTTTGCACAAGAAGTTGGGAGTGGCCATACCCAGGCCAGACAACCAAACCAGCCAATGGGGTATTCGATTCCATAAGGACATCATGGTCATTATGTGCCAGGTATTGATTTATATAGATTGTTTATATAATATTTCATTAGTGTTCTTGTTAATCCTGTTAACAACAGGGGTGGGGGGAGATGCACAGTGTGTGCACAGCTCTCATGGGGCTCAGGTGTGGCTATGCCTAAACTGGAACAGTCATTTTTGTGGGGCTTGAATGGTTGAGATAACATTTTACCAAAGTGTGTTAAACAAATTTTTTTATGCACATGTTTTACATTAGTTAAATAGTCCATAGTTAAAATGTTGGTTGGTTTGTTCTCATGCTTCTGCTATGGAAACTCTTTTAGGCACTGTGTATTCCCTGTGGTGATGTTTGTAATCTCAGGGAAATGGATCAGGTCTATCATATTGCTTCATTGGTTATTGTTAATTTATGATATGATTGTAGCACTGGCCACGATTTGGCACTGGGAAAATACTAAGATGTTATTTGTATATGGCTTTGTAATCTCACCCAATCTATGGATGAGACAGGGGAAGAGACCTTCTCAGCTTTTGAAAATCTCAAATATCATTGGGATATCCAAGAGAGCATACTCTTATTGCTGTGTCTCCTGAACATGTCGCAGATCTTGGATAGGGTTACACACTTTTTGTTCAGGAATCTCACACAGAGATCTTCCCTGAAGCTGGACATGTGGCAGGGTGTGTGGGAGAGTATGAACAAGTATCTATGACACTGATCATCTCCACTGTTTTGGAATTTCACCCCTGAAGAAGTGCAGAATCCTGATAAACCAGTGAAACATTTGGAAAGAGTATGCTGTCAACCTGGCAGCTACTGGGATGCAAATCACTGCAATGCATTGGGGCTTGGACCATGTCTAATGAGTGCTTTTCAACACTATTGAGTGCTCGCAAGGGGAAGAGAAGGTATCTAGACGTAAAGACAGATGAGCAGGCACCGAAGATATTCAAATCCCAGCAGCAGGTGCTACAGCTGCACCAGAGAAGCAACCTGTGAAGGTATTAGTTGCCCCTACACAGGAAAAGAAACACACAAGATCCATTCATCTTGGGAGGGATGACAATGAGCCAGGGTCAACACAAGAGCAGGAGGAAGTGCCAGAAATAATCACCCAATCCCTATCCCTAAGTGAGCTGTGAGACATGCAAAAAGATTTCAACCACCATCCAGGCAAGCACATTATCACCTGGCTGCTTTGATGCTGAGATAATAGGGCCAATAGTTTGTAATTAGAAGGTAGAGAAGCCAAGCAGCTGGGGTCCCTATCAAGTGAGGGAGGCATCAACAAGGTGATTGGAAAACAGATACAAACCCTCAGAGGCCAGAGATGACTTCTGTCAGGCATGAAGGAAAGGTACCCCTTCAAGAAAGATGTTACATGTCATCTCGGCAAGTGGACCACCATGGAGGGAAGTATCTAGTACCTGAGGGAATTAGCTGTGCTGGAAGTGATTTACAACAATCAGAATGATGAGTAGTCACCTACAGACCCATATGAAGACCAATGCACCCCACTCATGTAGCAGAATTTCCTATGAAGTGCAGCACTTTTATATGCCAACTCATTGGCAGTAGAGCCCTGGAAAGACAGCCAGGGACAAAACAGTGGATTAATTGGCTGACCAGCTCTGGTAACACAAGTGAATTCGCCCTTCCTGTGTACAACCCTGTGTTTCAGCTGTGAAGGAACTGTCTCAGGAGTTCCATCAATTCAAAGATAGCATGTCCTTCTCCCCACCTATATGCTCCCATATCTCAGCAATTTAAGAGTAGGCACTCCCCTGCGCAAGAAAGAGACTATGGGAGATCTCTTTAATTTTACCTACATGACCAAAGAAAGAAAACAAGGAAGTGTGATGGAAAATCCATTTTGATCCTAACTGCACAAGTACAGGAGCTGTGAGGGAAAACAAGTGTGAAAGGGGAGACCTCCATGAATAAAACTGCTCCAGTTCCAAGTGGGAAATTAGTCAATTAGACTAGAAAGGCTGTTCCTACTTCTGATTCCCTTAAAAGAGCCTCCAAGTCATTCTCACAGGAAGTGAGTGAGGATTAGAGGGGCCATGCCTCCAGCCAGGTGGAGTGAAAAGACAGTCAAGTTTGCTGGACTGTGTTGATATGACCTGGCATGTCAGACCCACAGAAATATAAGGCTCTGGTAGACATTTGTGCAGAGTGTACCCTAATACTATCAAGGTGCAGAGGTGTAGAACCCATCTTTATTTCTGGGGTGACAGGGGGATCCCAACAACTAAGTGTGTTGGAAGCTAAAGTGAGTTTAAGTGGGAAAGAGCAGCATTGTGACGGGCCCGGAGGCAACATGCATCCTCGGCACAGATGACCTCTGGAGAGGGTATTTCAAGGACCCAAAAAGTTACCAGTGGACCTTTGGTATAGCTACCGTGGAGATGAAGGGAAATAAATGGATGCCCATCTTGCCTGATTTCTTGGAGGACTCTTCTGTGGTGGGGTTGCTGAGGGTTAAAGAACAGCAGGGGCCAATCGCCACCATGATGGTGCACCAGCAGCAATATCACACACAATCTGAGACTCCATGATTCCAAACCATGAATTGATTCAGTAATTGGAGATCAACAGGACTCACTCATCCTTCAACAGACCCAAATGGCCAGTGAGAAGGTCTAATGGAGAATGGAGACTAATTACCATGACCTGGATTACCTAGATTACCATGACCTGGATTAAGTTACACCAGCGATGAGTGCTGGTGTGCTGGATATGCTGGAGCTTCCATACTGTGTGGTATGGCTAGGCTTCGCAAACGAAGATCCAGGGAGGGCTCCATCCACGCTCTTCATCAGCTCCTTTTACAAAGGCGCTGATAAAAAGAGGATAGCGGATAGCACCCTCGAGACTGCACAACGGATTTTTTTAGGTGAGACACAGCATGCGCAGAGCTGGACCCACCCTTTAGTCCTAAGGGTAATCTGCCAGGGCCTAGCAAGCTTGGACACTGGCAGTGAAGCCCTTAGGATGTAGGGAGCTTCCATACAAACCAGAGTCAAAGACAGCCGATTTGTATGCCACAGTTGATATAGCTAATCAGTTCTTCTCTGTTCCATCAGAGTGCAGACCACAGTTTGATTTCACTTGGTGGGGCGTCCAGTACGCCTGGAATCAACTACCTGGGCGGTGGAAGCACAGCTCCACAATTTGCCATGGACTGATCCACACTGCAGTGGAATAGGGTGGAGCTCCAGAGTACCTGCAGTACATTAATGAAATCATTGTATGGGGCAACACAGCAGAAGAGGTTTTTGAGAAGGGAAGGAAATTATTCAAATTCTTCTGAAGGTTGGTTTCACCATCAGAAGAAGTTAGGTCAAGGGACTGTAACATTATGCCCTAGTTTACTGTGTGAAAGACCTCCATGGGAGATCCAGCTTTTAGGGATAAAATGTCAAGATGGGTGTCACCAGATTGCAATGGATATGGTTAACAAGATAGCAGCTATGTCTCTGCCCAAAAATAAGAAGGAAAGACAGGGTTTTTTGGGTGTTGTGGGTTTCTGGAGAATGCATATCCCAGACTACAGCTTGATTGTGAGCCCTCTCTACCAAGTCACTTGGAGGAGGAACAATTTTGATTGAGGTCCTGAGCAGTGACAGCCTTTGGACAAATTAAGCAGGAGATGGTGCATGCAGTATCCCTCAGACATGTCTAGGCAAGACAAGATGTTAAAAATGTGCTCTACACTGCAGCTCTACACTGACGCAAGGCTTACTCCTAGGATTCTGGAGTCAAGGATACAAAGGATATGAGGCCAGCTAGACCCCAAACGAAAAAGAGATATTGGCAGCGTATAAGGGAGTTGAAGCTGCCTTGGAAGTGGTTGGTATTGAAGCACAGCTCCTCCTGGCACTCTGGCTGCCAGTACTGTGCTGGATGTTCAAAGAAAAAGTCTCCTCAACACACCATGCAACTGATGCCACATGGAGTAAATGAGTTGCACTGATCACAAAATGGGCTCAAATTGGGAGCCCTAACCTCCCAGGAGTCTTGTAAGTGATCACAAATTGGCCAGAGGGCAAAGATTTTGGGATGTTGTCATAGAAGGAAGAGGTAGCACATGTTGAAGAGGCTCCACCATATAACAAACTGCCGGATATGCCCTGTTTACTGATGGGTTGCACAGTGGAAAGCATCAAAGGAAGGCTGCTGTGTGGAGTCCTACCCGACAAGTCACTGAAGCTGTTGAAGGAAAAGGTGAATTAAGTCAGTTTTCAGAAGTGAAAGCCATCCAACTGGCTTTAGAGGAGGTGTTTAAAAGTTTAAAGGTGGCCAGCGTTCTGTCTCTATACCAACTCATGGATGGTGGCAAATGCCCTGTGGAGGTGGTTACAGCAATGGAAGCAGAGTAATTTGCAGCACAGAGGTAAACCCACCTGGGTTGTTGAATTATGGCAAGATATTTCTGCTTGGATAGAGAAATTGGTGGTGGAAGTATGTCACATGGATGACTATGTAGCCAAGAGTTGGGACACTGAAGAACATAAAAAACCCAGTGGGTAGAGAGTTGATTGAAGTGGCTCAGGTGGATTTTGACTGGCAATGTAAGAGTGAATTCCTCATAGCTCCGTGGGCCCCTGGCACCTCAGGTCATCAAGGAAGAGATGCAATATATAGATAGGCTCAAGGTCAAGGGGTGGACTTGGCCATGGACACTGTTGCACATAGACTCATAGAATGGTTTGGGTTGGAAGGGACCTCTGGAGGTCATCTAGTCCAACCCCCCTGCACTGGGCAGGGACATCCCCAACTAGAGCAGCTTGCCCAGAGCCCTGTCAAGCCTCACCTTGAATGCCTCCAGGGATGGGGCCCCAACCACCTGCCTGGGCAACCTGTTCCAGCATTCCACCACCCTCGTGGTGAGGAACTTTTTCCTAATATCCAGTCTAAATCTACTCCTCTCCAACTTAAGATCATTGGCCCTTGGCCTTTGCAAACAGGCCCTCTCCAGCCTTCTTGTAAGTTCCTTTTAGGTACTGGAAAGTCACTAGTAGGTCCCCTTGAAGTCTTCTCTTCTCCAGGCTGAACAATCCTAGCTCCCTCAGCCTGTCTTCATAGGAGAGGTGTTCCAGCCTCCTGAATGTTATCCAGGAATGTAAAACATGCACTGCAAACAAACAAGTCAAGTACTAAAAGCTGATGTGGTATGGAGGACGATGGCTGAAATATAAATATGGAGAGTCCTGGCAGACCAAACATCACAGTCCCACAAACCTGCAAAGGCAAGCATCATGTGCTTACAATAGTGGAAGCAACCACTCAATGGTTGGAAACCTATCTTGTGCCTCATGCAACCACTTGGAGCACTATCCTGGGCCTTGAAAACAAATCTTATGGTGACATGGCACCCCAGAAAGAACTGATTTAGACAACAGGACTCACTTTCTAAACAGCCTCATGGACATCTTGGCTGAAGAGCATGATGTTGAGTGGGTGTATCATGACCCCTACCATGCACCAGCCTCTGAGAATATCAAACGATACAACAAACTGTTAAAAACTATATTGAAAACAAAGTGGGGGGATGGGACCTTTAAAAACCGGGACAAACATTTAGCACAAGCTACCTGGTTATAGTCACCACCAGAGGACCTGCCAACTGAGCCGGCCCTGCCCAATCGAAACTCCTGCACACTGTAGAAAAGGCAAAAGTCACTGTGATGCATATGAAGTATATATTAGGGAAGATGGTCTAGGTGAGTCCTTTGTCAGTCAAAGGCAAACCCACCCATAGCATTGCTTTTTCCCAAGGACCTAAGTGCATCTGGCGGGTAATGCGGGAAGACGGAGAAGTCCGATGTATATCACAAAGCAGCTAATTTGGGGTGAGAACAAGTAATTACTGTAACAGTATGATGTAAATTGTGAAATAATTCTGCTGAACATGGTGTAGTATGATATAGAGTAAGGGGTAGATAATGTCCTGGTTTCATCTAGGATAGGGTTAAATTTGCGTAAGAAGATGGGAGAGGCCACACCCAGGACAGACAATCAAACCAGCCATATTGATATCTGCCCACTATATAAGTGGGGGGAGGTAACACAGAGGTTTTTACCATGTAGTATTGGTGAGTGGTTGCCTTTTATATTGCTTGTTTGTATATGACTTCATTAGCTTTCTTGTTAATTCTGTTGATTCTCCATTTGTTGTATTGCTTTTTTAAACTTTATCTCAAACCATAGGGTTTGTCATTTTGTTCCCAATTCTCCTTCCCATCCCAGCATGGGGGGAGGGGATGTCGGAGGAGGTGAACAAGCTGCGAGTTCCAGCTGGACCTAAACCATGACAGATATTTAAGCAGGTATAATTGTGTAAGTAAGGTAATATTTTGAACTTAATTGATTCCTGCATACAGGAATCATGCGTGTCGTATGTAGTAACATGTGCTGTAGGGTATTGCAGCTGGGAAATCTCAGGCTGCATGGACTTAACCAAGGTTGTAAAGCTGACTGGAAAATTCACTGAGGCTTTTCTGTCACCAGAATTAGTCTTTCAAAATGGAAGAATTAAAAAAAAAAAAGAATTTCTTACCCTAAACTCAAGTCTAAAAGGACTCCCCATTCTTTCTGTTGTCCTTGCTGCCACCCTTTCAAAGGAAGTTAAAAACAATAAACAAGAAAAGCTTGGAAAGACTAGAATCATAAGCATACAAAGAGGAAATACCCCCGAGAAGAACAAACTTTTCAGTTTTGTATCAAGCACAAAGCAGAGCTTTCAGAGAACAATTATCAATGTTTTGATCAGTTCTGATTAGCTTGTTCTTCACTAGCTTGTTTCATGTGGACAAATAAAATCAGCAGTGATTGGTAGATGAATTCTGATCCTGTCTACAGAAGAACAAACTTCTTCCATTAAAAACAAACAAACAAACAAACAGACAAACAAACCCCTCTTCTCTTTCTTTCAGGGGTTACTTTGGTTCATTTTTAAAGAAGAACTGAGCATCCTCTCTGTGTTGAGCAGCTTAGCACCTTTTGCTCCCGTGCAGGTGAGGCTATGGGTGGAATACAACACTTACTATGTACTGCCACTCTGAAAATCTGACTGTGATCTGATGCCTAAAGATTTGGCTATATTCTGTAGATTTCTAGTATTATTAGAGACATACGAAGCTTCTTGAATTGTTCACATATTGGAAGCCACTAGGCCTATTCCTAAGGGACTATCTTGGACTTTCCCTTGCCTCACCAGGGATATGGTGTTTTGAAGAAGCCACCTGCAGATACCCTGAAGACAAAACAACAGAAGATGGCCAAACCCCACGTGGGCCCTCTCTGAGGGGCCGAGCTGAAGATCACCGGGGGTGGGCCACTGGAAAACCTAGAGCCAGGGTTGGCTATAGTTATCAATCTGTTAATTACCAATAAAAATCTATAAAAGGTGTAATCCCTTGGGGTGGGCACGCACATCCATGTTGAAGATCTCGAAGATGTAGAATTCCAATTAAAGGTAACACTGTCTTACTCCATTAACTCTGTGCCAAGTGCCTATTTTCCAGAATTTTTGACATCAGATCTATCACTGAATGATGGCTTGAAGCAGGAATCTATATGGATTTACATCATTATCTTTGTATTGATATATGTTTAATTTCCCTCACTGTGTCAACACATGGCAGTATTTCACCTAGTACTGTGGGGAAATTTGACCAGCTATTCTGTTCAGAAAAGCTTAAGTCTAGCTGATCCTACTTTGGAAAAAAATGATGGAGAAAATTACTTCTTAAGGGATCTTCCCACCCTGTTTTTTCATGTTACTCTCCTTACAAAAGAACTGGAAAATACACCTGCATACTGCTGTGTTCAGGTACAGACACTGCCACAGGGAAGATGGAGGAGGAGTCAACCCAACTACAGCACCATAGCTGGAAGACCTATTCTCACAAGAATACATGTAATAAAGAAAACCCACTATGCTCTAACTGCTTAGAAGCGGACCAGCAGTTAGAAGTTTTGGGGCACTCCCTCATTTCCCACAGTATTAGATGTCTTGGTAATGTCAATGTAAATGTACCGCCGGTATTGTCACTGCTACCAGAGCATTATGCAGGAATCTGCATTTCAGGTTTCAAAATTTTCCAGTACAGCATTTATTGACTCTTCTACAAAGTGGAACTAACTCTGGAGACTTGAATGACCCACTGCTGTTCATAGATGCTCTCGCTGTTTGATAGTTTCCCTGCCATGCACAAAAAGTTTCATGTATGGAATTTATCTGCTTAGTATCGGCAAGTAATAGAAGCCAAACACACATTTTCTGGCATGTGTGTATGATATGAGAACATGTGGGCCTGTACATCTAAATCATTTACTTAAGAAAACTCTGATGAAGACAATCAAAGGAAAAATAAGGCTGATTTTACGAAAAACAGCAACTAAACTCTAGTTTTGACTTGTGTCTTCAAGTATCAACAGTAATACAATTTTGCACTTGACTACATGTTCCATGTCTACATTTAGCCTGTATGCAGGGCTAAACTGTAGCAGTTGCTCAATTACCTGATGACCCCTCTCCAGCAGAGATGGGGAATCAGGAAAAGACGAGAAAACCCAGGGGCTGAAATGAAAACAAATTTAATAAAACAGCCAGACTAATGTTAATACTAATGTCAATATAAAGTATACAAAGTTGTACTCAGCCCAGTGTAAATGTACAGTGATTACAGTAATCAGGAAAGCAGTCTTTGGGAACAGAATGATAGAGGGGAAAAGAGCCCATGCTTAGCAGCTTTCTTCCTTTATAATGAGCATGATGTTTATGGTACGGGACACACCTATGAGACAGCTTAGGTCAGCTGCTCTAGCTGACTTCAAACTGGTAACAGCCTGCAGACCATGGCTGGCCTATGATTTTGTCCCAGGAAAACCAGGACATTCCCTTATATACAGTGAATTATCAAAACTGCATGCAAATCTTGCATACATTTATTTTACCTGTAGTTTCCTGAGACTCTCAAAACTTTGGCTTTTCCAGCTTTTAGTTCCTGAGACTGATTTGCAGACAGTCTGCTTTTGTAATTGCATCTTTTCACTTGTACCCTCTGGTGCTTCCCAGAGGGAGACTCCTGGCAGCTAAGCTTTGTCTTGCTGTCAGTATTCTGAGGAGTTTTGGCAGCAACAGTAGAGAGCAGATGGCAGGCCTGACTTCTTTCTTTAAGATGCACCAGGTGACTGGAAGTTGTGTACGGCCGCAAAACAGAGGATGAATGCAAAACTACATCCAGATATTGGTATAGCAGAAAGGGGCTGCAAAGCAATACACGGCATGACCCCACTTCTGACACCACCACAAATCACTGTCACTCATATTTGAGTCAAGTTCTTCCATGCTGCTCTGGATCAGAGGAATGATTATTTTATATGAGTGAAAGATCAGCTACAACCAAAGCTGGGTTGAGCTTAGCTCCACATATACATAAAATAGATTCTCCAGTCCTGGACAGGACAAAATTAGCCCTTGCCTTTCCTACAAAATCAGCTCAAGTCCAGCTGGTACACTGCTGGTAAATTTCATTTCAGCCTTTTATATTTTAATGGATCAAGATGGCAGTGTTTCCTGCTAGAAAATTTTACAACCTAGTTCAAAATTACAGTTTCATTTGCTACAATAATACTGTTGATTTATATGGAATTGCATTAGAGAATCTCATGGCCTCATGGGCAAAACTTTTCAAGCTCTTCCGTCAAACCAATCTATGTGAAAAGTATCTTTCTGCTGCATGCAAGTGATACCCTAATCCTGCACATCTATGGCTAGTTGAAAGACAACATTAGATACGGTTAAAACTGAGTCACTCACAGCTAAGTTTGTGCTTTTCAAATTCTCACAGCTTAATTAATTACTCACATGTTTAATAAGCTTTACATAAATGGATGAATCCTCACCTGTTCATGTTAATGCAACTATGCATATTATACATGGGTGATAATCCACTTGGAGCACACTGGTTTATGCCTTTTCTCTTGGGCAAGACTGGTTTCTAAACCACCTAATCCATATTTATCTTGAGGAAAAATGTTGAGCAACAGCAAGTATCAATAAACTTCCATACTGGACAGAGAAAATTATCTCCATGGAATAACATAACGTGATTTGCTGTGTATGGCAATTCAGACCTCATCCTCCCTTTTACTTTTCCCCTACCTTCTTCCCTACAAGAATACTTCCTTTTTTTCTCCCTCTCTCCAGCCTATACAAACATTTCTCACTAGTTAACAGCAGGCCATGAAGACAGACTGTGTGGCAGGATTAACTAGGGTGCATCCACTACCCTAAATTACATTACATCATTGTAGACCGGTATGAAAGCCTTGCTCATGCATATGGGTAGTTTGCTTTTTCAAGTCAGCAAATTGCTGAATTGGTGGGACATGCTGCAAATACATCCAATTACTGGAAGGCATTCTTCCATCTCCATAGACTGTTATTTTGCTAGTTTAAACACAAAATGACTGTCTACACAAGTAAGCTACTTCTTACTAAGAAAGACAGTGAATTTACAGCTGAGCACTATTCTTCTGTGGACACATTCAATGTGGATAAAATAAACTACTCTTTGCTCATGCTTGGAATATTTGCTCAACAATGATTCCCTGATGACTATCCAGTGCAACGCAGATCAGGCTTGTGCGACCCAGTGATGACAAATACACAGAATATACCAAAATATGCAGTAAAAACTAGAGATGAGAAAAGCTAGAAGAAAACACTACTTTCCTTCAAAGTTATGATTACCATTCTTGATACGCCTCTGTAACCTGCCAAACAAAGAGTAGGTTAACTGTGGAAGACTGAGTCCTAGGCAGCCTGGGCAACGGCTCTCACTACATCACACACATACACACGATGTGGGTTCTCCCGCTAGTCAGAGAGAACTATTACATTTTCAAAAGGAAAATGAAGCTTTCCTGATGTTTGATTTCTTTCTCCATGCTGTGCTGCAAAATCCTCTGTGCTTCTATTCTTCCCTTTCCTAAAACTCACCTCAAGATTTCTTTGTCAAACCAACCTCTTTGTATTGGTCTGGATCTTCTATTTTCAGCTTAGCCATCAGCTCTTCTCCTTTCTATCCAACTTGACATACCATTCTTTCTTCGCTACTTCCTGTCCCCAGGCACAGTCTGAAAATCACTTGGGGTCTCCTGTGGCCCCTGGTGNACTACTTCCTGTCCCATCATTTCTGACTTAACACTGCCTAAACAAGGCAGTTAAAACTTCCTGAAAGGAGGCTACAAAGCAAGACCTATAGTCAATGTGAAGGTGATAATTTCAAGACATGGCAGCATAGTCTGAAAATAGCCCTCTTCCAGTTGTATCAGAGAAATTTTCATTCTTACCCTAACACAAGACTACGCTACAGAAGTGTTAAATTAGAATAAATTTTAGGATCACTTGTTTGTTTACAGTGTACTTCACAAGTGAAGAGTCTAGTTCCACTCCTAGGTAAGATGCTGAGACTATTGACTTGAACTAGACAAAACATAATTCCAGTTACCTTAATCCTATTATATATATATATATATGGGCCTCAATTATTACTTTTTAAAATATAAATGGAATCATGAGGACAATAGTCTGACAGTTTCTAAGTATGTAGAATCAGATTTCATAAACACATTGAACATGGGGCTGCCTTTCTCAGTGATCAGGAACCAAAAAAATGTAAGAGTTTGAACAACCTTGCCTACAGTAGACTGTGACTAGTACAAGTTCTTAAAGAGTCCCATGCTGAGCCCCTCTGATTCTAGTATTTTCACGTGCATTTAGATGCAAGAACACAGAACACACTCTCTGACATAAATTGCTATGAACAACATCTGATTGAGCTCCATGCATAGTGCAGATTTCTCAACATTGTGTAAAAGAAGATAGGTTAGGTTTATGTCTCTGCTTTACAAAGTTCCTCACTCTCTTACTTCCTTACTCCAGACAAAAATCATTTTGTCCAATTTAAAAGAAGGAAATTTAAAAATAATATGAAAAGAAACATCTAAATAACTTACAGGAAGAAATGAAAGCACATATGTCTCTTTTACTTAATCTACACATTCACTTTTAATCCTTGATCAAGGACACAGTTTTTGAAGGTGGAGGAGATGCAGTTGAAGTTTGGAGCTGGACGTCCTTGTCCCCTTCTCACAGGGATTTCATGTGCTGAGGCATGACAGTACTCAAGAGTGCAGCAGAGGTACCACCATCCCTGGCAAAGTGAAAAATGTTTTGAATTCTGCTGTTCTTATGCAGGATTTTCAGTTGGTTTTAACACCCTTTTTTGTTTCTATTCTGGTAGTGACTGAGCAGAAGGATGGGCAGAGACACACAAAGCAAAGTGAGTTAATTGCTTTTGTTTGGTGTATGTATGAAACAAAAAACACCAACCTGTAAAATGTGAAACATAACTACCACCGAAGGTCTGGGCATCACTTAATTCAAGAGGCAGTTTCTGGTAGTGAAGAATCATGCTGACAGATAACCTTTGTAACCAGTATTACCCAGACAGAAGTCAATATCCTTCTTTATATGCAGGAATCACAGAAAAAGGATCCGTTTCCTCCTTCAGGGTTATTCAGGTAGGACATTTTACTGGCACCTAAAGCCCTCCATAAAATCCTCTTTTTTTTTTTTCCCTCCAGGAAAAGCATTTTGCCTTGCATTCTGCAAACCTCCAGGTGATGCCCTCAAGAGGGGCGCAATTATGAAGGCTGCTTGTGTAATTGAACTCTTCTAAGCATGTTAGAGGCCAATTCAGAGAATTTCTTAGGTAATAAATCTCAAATGCCAAAAATCACTCGTGATTAGAGCATCTCTACATCGTTCATTAGACAGGATTTGTTCTTGTTAAAATCAGGTCTGGAAAAAAATGTATATACTGACATCAGCATATGGAACAGTCCTCCTAGCCAAGATCCACATACTGCATCTGAACTATACTAAGCACCTCACTTGGGATTCATATCCTGTATAATGAGGTAATGTAAAGGCAGGAAGAGTGTTTATGCCCCCTTCCATGACAACCGGATAGAAAAATGAGGAAGGTATATTAAACTCACGAAACTTAAAAACTCAAATGGTATTTCTGTGGCATTGGCATTCTACCTCCACTTCATCTACCCAGTATTTCCTTTAGGAAGTCATTCATTGTGGCTAGGCTTCGCAAACGAAGATCCAGGGAGGGCTCCACCCACGCTCCTCATCAGCGCCTTTTCCAAGCACGCTGATAAAAAGAGGATAGTGAATAGCACCCTCGAGCCTGCACTATGGTTTGGTTTTTTTTGGGTGAGACACAGCATGCGCAGAGCTGGACCCACCCTTTAGTCCTAAGGTTCATCTGCCAGGGCCTAGCAAACTTGGATGCTGGCAGCAAAGTCCTTAGGACGTAGGTTTAACCTCTTAGATGGAAGGCCTTACAAGGCTAAACGAGCTCCATGTGCCCGGGTTTGGAATCAGATTTGTCCCTCTCCTAGGATGACTGCCAGAAGGCTAATGAGCTCATCCTACCCATACACGGATTATAGGAACATGGGTATCACTCCCCACACTTTACCGTGGGCAATGAGTTTAATGCTCCCTCTGCTGTCGGCACAGTTATTGCACCAGGGGCCACAGGAGACCCCAAGTGATTTTCAGACTGTGCCTGCCTTTAGGAAGTGCTGAACTAATATAAACCCTAGTAGAATAGGACAAGCTGTGATGACTTCATACCAGTGCCAAAATCACCGAGAGCAGGAAACAAAGGGAAGGCTTGAGACTGCTCAATTCAATCTATATTGTACTGCAGACTCTGGAATGAATTCAGAGAACAAGGATTCAGACATATGATGTAGAGTTTTATTCCGTTCAGTACTAAAATGCTCAATTAATACTTTTAATGGCAATCAGAAGAATTATCAAGACAATATAATCTTTACAGGAAAGAAAATTCCCAAGTGTTTATAACTCCTAGAAGCTGCACTTATTTTCTGTGTACCAATAAGTCTCTTCAGCCACCTGAGGTTGTAAAGTCATCTTGGACCCAGGCAGAGGCTTGAAGTTTTTACTAACAGGTAATTACATAAAAAAAGAGAGCAGTGCTTCTTTTACACAGAAAGAATTGTTATTTACCTAGTGCCCAGGGGATACTACAGGCTCTGAAGAGAAAATTAAATAAGCAGCATGTAATGGAAAGCAATAATCGTGCTTTAGCAGTAATAAAAATGAACATGCTTGCTTCCCTAGTTAAGGGGTGGGTGGTCTCCACATTTGCTTCAGTACTGAACTATGTATTTTTAAATCACCATGCAGCAGAGATTTTTTTGTTTGTTTTCTTCCAGTATCAAACCTCTCAATTCCTCAGTCATAGAACAGGAAGAGATTATTGAGTTCAGCGCAGTTCTTGAAGTCAAAGGAAGTTACTTCTTCAATAAGAAAGCTTTTGTTCAGAGCTCAAGGCTGTTTAGATAGGGTGTAGATCAGTAAGCTGTAAGGAATAGTTACTGCCAGAGAATTTACCTTGTTCATTGTGCTCATCGGTGTGTGTTACTATTTTGGAATGAAAAAGAAGAGCTACACAGTATTAATAGAAGAATTACTAAAAAGGTATTTTCATAGCCAAGCTTCCACAGTTCACTGTTATTTCAGACCTGTAGAGTGCTAGTCACTGTGCTGACAAACCCTGAACAGTAGCTGTGCATGACCAAAAGAGATTACTTGAAAGCTCTGCTCCTGTAATCAAATGCAAGGTATGCTTGTCTGCCTGTCAGACTGTAGGACCTATGTGTACCCTGTAGGACGCAGTCTGGGCATTTAAAAAAAAATTTGAAGTGAGTACAGTTGAGAAAAACAGATTTCTCACACATACAGAGAAATATTTACAACTTAGTTTAATCAAATGCTGGACATCCTTTTTGAAAACAAAGAAACCAAGAACTCAAATTTTCCTCAGACAGGAAAGCTTATGGTACAACAATTAAGCTCCATTTAGCCTCTTCTTGACCTCACATTCCTCATGATATTTTGCTTTGTGGTTTTACCTTCGGTCTGATGAAAATTCGTTTATTAACATTATAATTTATTATGCCAGGCACAGTCTGAAAATCACTTGGGGTCTTCTGTGGCCCCTGGTGCGATAACTGTGCCAACAGCAGAGGGAGCATTAAACTCTTTGCCCACGGTAAAGTGTGGGGAGTGATATCCATGTTCCTATAATCCTTGTATGGGTAGGATGTGCTCATTAGCCTTCTGGCAGTCATCCTAGGAGAAGGACAACTCTGATTCCAAACCCGGGCACATGGAGCTCGTTTAGCCCTGTGAGGCCTTCCATCTAAGAGAAGGACACTCTAATAAAACCTATGTCCTAAGGACCTCGCTGCCAGCGTCCAAGCTTGCTAGGCCCTGGCAGATGAACCTTAGGACTAAAGGGTGGGTCCAGCTCTGCGCATGCTGTGTCTCACCTAAAACAAATCCATAGCGCAGGCTCGAGGGTGCTATCTGCTATCCTCTTTTTATCAAGCGCTTGGAAAAGGGGCTGATAAGGAGCGTGGATGGAGCCCTCCCTGGATCTTCGTTCGCGAAGCCTAGCCATACAATTTATTATGCATAATAATTACCATAACATGTTTTATTGTTTATACTGCAGTAATGCACAAGACTGCTAGCCAGTAGTCAGGTACTGTGTAAACACCAAATATGAAGACAGTTGTTGCAGCATATGAACATTTTTCACGTACCTGGAGCACTGTATTTGCAAACAGTGAACCTCTTATTAAAAATTAAGTCCATTTAGTTGCCTCGCTTATCACATACATGATTTCATTAAATTATTTCAGAAATCTTTTTTATGAAATCTGAGTTAGATAACTGAGATCTTTATGTAGGCCTAAGGAGAGTTAACAATATTCCTGCTAATGTGGAAAAGGGTCTGATCAAACAAACTCCCATATTTGAAAGTGTCATTCTAGTTTGTGAGATATGTATATTGATTCGTGACCTCTCCTTGTGTAACCACAGGTTATAGGTGGTTTCTAGTGACATTGGTTGTGTCTCCTGGTGGACTGACTGGTGTCAGTTTCTAAAGCTATGCGTTGTGGAGGAGATGTTTGGACTGCCTGAGCTGAGGTCACCCTAGGGGCAGATGTGTGAACTGAGGGAGCCAGCCGACGGCTCCCTGCTGTTTGTTGGCGCCTCTCCCCCCCTACCTTTGCACAGCTCTGCCTCTTGCAAAGCACAGAAAATTACAAGGTGAAGAAAGCCTGAGTTGAAGAGGAATACGCCCATTTATGAATATGCATTGTTATGATGGATATAAACTTCAGAACAAGGGCCATATCGTGTGCACGTGTTGGTTGAGCATAGTCTACCCTGTGCACCTTCAGCACTGTTTGTTTGCC
>VWZO01012475.1:0-16522 GCA_013396975.1 Bucco capensis
GTCCTGCAATCTCCTGAGCAAAGACCTTTGAGAAAGTTGTCTTCTGTTAGGTGTCAATAATCCTGGTGCTGTGTAGACCAAACCATTGTTGAAGAACCCAAATCTGTGGTGGTGGCACTAGCCACAGAGCCATGTGTTGATATACTGCCTAGCCAATGCATGATTTGCTGATATCATCCCATTATAAATGTCCTTTCAGATTGTTCATTCTCAGATGTGAGTTTGTATACCTGTTTGAGGCACTTCTTGACCTTTAAATGCCTCTCTGTACCTGGGGAACAGAAATTCCCTTTACTGTGTAAAACAACTCAAGAACCTCACATCTCTGATGTCCACAGTGTTATAATCCCAAATGAAATAGCTCAGAGACATTCAAAGATAATACAGTAGGTCATCACGGTGGCAACATTTTCAATAAGAAAATGTTAGCTGCTCCTCACAAGGTCCCTTCTCAAAACATTCAGAGTGTTTTGTTTCCAGTTGACTTCCTGTCTCTGTATTGCCAATATTTTTCCATAAAGATGAAAGCAAAGTTATTGCTCTAAAAACATATAAAGTAAATTCCTATAACGAGCAAGCAGGGATGAAGCAGCCATAAAGCGACTTCCTCTTGTGTAAGTTCAGAAGAAATCAGAACAATAGATCAGTGTGAAAAACATTTCTAACTGTCCATGGATGTGTTTCATGCTCTGCTCATTTTACTTAGAGGGACGTGATACAGGAGTTTTGCAACATGGACAGCATGTACTGCATATGGCAACAAATCTGCAAAAAAGTACCCAGTGAATGGCAAAAGAATAAAATATAGTATTGCCCATTGATGCTGGCCTAGTTGCTGGCCTGGGCAACAAGGAAGCTTACCAAGAAGAGTTTCCCTAGTTATTTTTCATACCATGTTCCTCATGATCTTATCTGAATCCATGGGCAGAAAACAGATGTGATCTTGGGAGGATGTGGTCTGAAGTTAATGATTGTTTGTGACCGTAATGATTGCAATTAAGTTAATAATATTTTTCCTACTTAGCCTTGAGGAATAGGTGACAAAAGGAAGTAAACACATGGGAACAAACAGAAACTACTTGAATGCAAAACCTCTTCCCAGTGGGAGCTGGGAACCCTGTTAAATTCCTTTTCTCCAGATGAACCAGTGGTTTTTCAAAATGTTCCTTACTGGAATACTCAAATCACAGAAATAAAAGATAGCTCCTCAGTGACGGAAATGTGAGAGAGGTGAAGGAAATCCTTTACTGAAATCCAGCAAAGCCAACTGCAATAGTATTTTGAAACACAATATGCAATTATATCTTTATTGCATAAGGATAATAAGAGTGTCATATGATGTATTACCTGTTGCACAAGCTTTTCTTTCAAGGCCAGAAAGTTATACAGATAAAGTATGAATTGCAAAGTCTGCAGCTGATAACTACAATTTGGATTTGTCTCCATATCTTTCTTTATAGCATCACATGTATAAAGTTTTATTTTTCAGTAACAACAGGTCTTGGAATCCAGCATATTCCTTTCAGGACCGCTTAACTACTCCACACATCTGAAGAAACAAATTCTCAGGATCACACATTCTCACATCTCACACTGCAGTGCAGCATGGCTGCCGCCAACTGAGACTACTGACCACTCGTCATATTGGGGCAGGAAGTTTATTGTTCCTGTAACAGTCAGGTATCAGTCTCTGGAGTGAGATCTGAGGGTAGGTTCTAAAGGTTCTGTTTTACAGAAAGGTAAAACATCCCTTATATACCATTTCTTACAAGCCTGAAATTTTCCACTGGGTTACATCAGCTATTTACCATACAGAGATTAACATTATTGCTAGACAGGATTACAGACATAATGTTATGTGCATATGCAAGGTATCTTTTGTGTATCTTGAATTGTCCTTTTGCTGCATTTCCATAGATTGTCCATCTCACACATCCCAAGGTTTCTTTCCAAGTAATCTGACGATATCCTGCTTCACTGTTGCATATTCATTTTGGCTAGTTTCATCTGTTTTGCTCTCTACACGTGGTTACTTTGCCATTCCCAGACTCTTCTGGATGGGGGAATGGTGGCATCTGTATGCATTTCCTATTAATGTTTAATCAGTAATGAGACTGTAGATGTCAGCTTGTTGCTGATATCTTTTCCGCCTCCTCATGTGAGTTTTGCAGACAACCAACTCTTGTCTCGGGGCTCTTGTCAGGAAAACCTGTATCATATTTCTATATGACTGTACTTAAAAAGTACACACAACATGTAACAAGAGCGTAAAGGGCAAAATAAGTCTAGAAGTCATGTAGGAGTGCTGTGTTACAAAGAATATACACAGTATTTCCATAATGCTTCATGCTGTCTTGCCTTTCAGTCTACCTTCAGCCACAGCAGTACAGGTTGGCCCACTGGAGTCCTCCCCCACATTGCTAAACTCTTAAAAACCCAGCAAGTTTCCCTGTCTGTGAGTGCTGCCTGGGAAGGGTTGTCAGAGTTTTATCAGTATTATGATGAAAACCAGAGAATCAGAAGGGCCCACGATACAGCTAAAAATGACACTTTATTTTCCATGCTACTAAATCAATAACTACTAAATAAGAAGCATAAGTTCAAAGAACACCTTATAGGAAAGAAAGGCAAATATATTCACCAGCAGTAATGACTAGTCTTCTGCAGACTGGACTTT
Source organism: Bucco capensis (assembly GCA_013396975.1). NCBI lineage: Eukaryota > Metazoa > Chordata > Aves > Piciformes > Bucconidae > Bucco > Bucco capensis. Next base: position 2,678 of record VWZO01012475.1, read on the forward strand.
TCTAGGAGAGCAGTAGTGTACATGAATATTGATTCAATCACATTTTAATCATTCTTGCTCACCACAGAGGTTCTTTGTCCTTCTTTTCTTTGTTACACATTAGCTTTCTTTAATATGCATTCTCATGTCTCACTGATGACAAGTAGATGTCAATCTGATGAAATGCAACTCCAGTAGGTATTCTGGAGAATATAGGACAGCATCAGTGTCCAGATTTCCCCAGCTGTCAGCAGATTTACTTGGAAGCCTAATCAAAGTGAATTCTAAGCAGTTTTTCTGCATCAGAAATTTCCAACATCTCAGTAAAGAGATATTGCTTGGGTGCACTTGCATCTCCAACTTCAACTTCCGATGAATAGATGAGAATAGAGGTCAGCACGTCTCAGGTAGTTAAGTCTGTCACTGATAGTTGTCTCAGGAAAGATGGCAGTGGAAAAAACTTTGTACACACTCAATCTTTGGGGATTGTCCCAATATAACAAGATTTTCTCAGTAGCGGTCATGGCCTTGGTTCTGAGTGCTAATCCACCATACTTGGAGGACCAGAAGTACAATCCTGCAATTAGGTCTTAAAAAAGCTACAGACTTTCATGTACTGACCTGACACAGTTTTAGACCAATGCTGAAGTTAAGAATTTACCCATTTTTATATGCAAGTCTGAATGCTACTACCATGCATTGCATTATTTTTAGTCCCTTGTTAAAGTATTGACATTCTTTTAGCAGGAAAAAAAGATAGCGAACACTAATATATACTTTTCTGTGACTTATTTTAATTATTTGGGAAAATTTGCTCCAATATCTAGGATTCTTTTGGTAAACATAATAAGCAGTGTCCATATTAAGCAACACAAATTTATCTCTACACTGTGTTCACAAGAACACATGTAAACCAGTTATGTTTATATCATCATGAAAAAGCAGAGCTTTCTTCTCCTGTTAGATACAGAAACTGTCCTGTTCCTAGTTGCAACAATAAGGGCTGAAGATCAGGGTGTAGGAAATTGAAAGGTCATTTAGGGCTAAGTCCCAAAATATATATGGGACTTATATATATATATAAATATATGGGACATAGATTTCAAAGATATTTGCTTTGACAAATCACCTGCTCTTGCCATGAGGGCAGCTTGAATCCCTCTTCCTGCAGCACCAACTCCTTGCACCGTTTCCTTTAGACAATATTCCTTGCCTACAGACCACAAGTTACCTCTGTGCTACCTGTGCCCTGTGCTCAAGGGGACAGCTTGAGCCCAGCCATCCTGTATCCAGAGTCCTGGTCAGCCTGGTTGCCCAACATTGCATGCCACTCAAAGCTGAGATCATACAATGTAAATCAGTGGTGACTATCTCCCCTACCTGCTTTGACACACCTAAATCCAGGGAGATTGCTTATCTTTCTGCTGAATATAGCATGTTGTAACACTGGCACACCTTGATGTGGGTTCCTATCTTTCAGAAGGATTAGATATGCTTCCCTAGATATAAGCATTAGGGACCTTCTTTTGTTCCTGTAAAGCTCCTAGCAAAAGGGGATCCAGGAAGAGCAAGTGACAGCAGGGTCTCTCCTCACCCTTTGTTTCGGAATTCTCACAGTCTCCAAAACAGCATTGCAAACTTCTTACACCTATCAGACGGGGATGACTTTTCTGTATAAATGAGGCTTTCAGAAATTCATACAGAGATCATAGATTATTCACACAGAGATTTGTCACTAGGTGTCTGTGAAGGTCCTACCATCAAAGTGATTTACATCACTCAAACCAAGAATGATGAATGTCATGTGTAAACAAGGTACAGACTACCAAGAGGAATGACTTGGAGAACAGGTGGTTGTTTGGAGGCACAAAACCAGATTCGTACACAATACACTTCCTAGAGGATTAGTCTCTGTTTTTCTCATTCATGACAGAGGTGTGTTGACGAATTTGGTTGTTAAAGAGAAAGAAATACTGTGAGTAAAATCAGAAGGTCTGATGTTCAGCTGAATTTTTTTTTTTTTTGCATCAGTCTAGCCCCATTTCTGTTGCTGATAAAGGAAAGTACAACAGAACCTGAACATCGCAAGTGGCCAAGCGACCTGGGCAAAGTACTTGACCCTACAGTAGTCACTAAGCAGCATCAGCAGCTGAATCCCACCAGGGAAATTAAGATGCAAATTCCCTTAGGTCCTGTCAGGTCACACATTTCTGCCAAACTGACCTCAAGGATTTTGTATTCCTCCTGATTTACCTTTTGAATTGTAAAAACCTTCTTCAGAAGGACATCAAACCAGCCAGTATCTCTCTGCAAACTATGACCTAAATCTTCAAGATGTGGGTTCATGTAATGAGGCACACTTCTTACCTATTTATTTCTTCTTTCTTGGGTTGCATAGGCCAGGAACTGAGGATTTATTTGTTTTCCAGCCAAGTTTTTTGCACCAGCTTAGCTGCAAAGATATTGTTCAGGAACTAATCCCTGAAAGAGTGCCTTGCTTCTCAAGGGATCTTCCCAAGAATCAACCAAACCTTTTTCTGTGTCATGAAAGCACTTACATCTTCCTGTAGAGGATGAAGTGCTTATTGCTTTCCATGTCAGGAGCACTTTTCAGCAATATGGAGCATCTGTTTGGACACCACATTCTGTCACAACAGGCTCCTGATGAACTGTGACATTTCATGTGTCTATGGTCCCCTTCACAGAAGGCACCCACACCCATCACCTCCTTATACATTGTCTTAGGTTGACTCTAAGTTCTGCCTCATTCCGTGTTATGCATACATGGTCTACAAAAGTGTAAGTGCATGCCACAGAAGTGTCAGTAAGTCCCTATTGTCACTAGCTTATGATTCCATTTTGATGCTGCTGGTAAAGCAGTTGGAGAGTTCACTCCACTGGCAAACATAGTCATGTGCTAGCTAAGCAGAAACCATTACACACGTAAGAGGCATGGCTGTAAGGTTAGCCTTTCAAACATACATTGTTTTCAGCAGGGGAAGAACTAAAATACATGAAACATAGTAAGAAAGCTTGCCCATCCATATCTTTGAGGTTGCAATGGCTTTTTGACAACAGTTACACAGCTATTACCACCATCCCACCTGTGAAGCTCTGCAGGAGACTCGATAGCCTGGGAAGCTGACTTAGCAACAAAAAATTAATTCGTTTCTGTGGAATTGATTCCTAAGTACAACTCACTACCTCACTACATAGCTAACCAGGCATGAAAGAGCAGTAGAAGCAAGAGACTATACAAGGGGATGGAGTAGCAGCATGAAGAAAATCCTCTTAGCAACTGCATAGAGTTTTGCCAGACCCCACAGTATTCCCATACTGTAGTTCTTCCAAAACCTGTTCATACTAGGGTGATCCTGTACACAGAAATTGTGCAATAGTATATTATAGTATTTTATAACTGGCTTTATCAAGAAAAAAGTTTACTTCCTTTGTTTGCACAGAGGGAAAGCTAAGTGGTAGAGGAGGATTTCATGTTAAGGGTGTAACAAAAGGCTAGTTAGATAAATTAAGGGTTTTTAGATGTAATTTCTTTTTAGGGTGTGTAATTAAGTAATGGAGCAGCTTGCAAGGAAGACTGAGTGTGTGCTACTTAACATATTGCCTGAATCATCTTTCTTAAACACATGCTTTGCATCCACTTCCTTAACCTCATCTGTATTCTTCCTTAACACATGCATATGTTACATGCAAGTTCAAACTAGGTAGGCAGAGTAATCTTTTAGGCTTTAGAATCTATGAATTCCTGCTCCTAAATCATCACCCTCTTCCCTTATGAGTCTTTAGAAGGAAAGTGTGGTCTGTATTGGCCTGAAAACTCTCAGTCTTGCTCCTTAGTGATCCTCAGTCCTCTGCTTAGTTGAAAAACTAACCTTTGGCTTTAACTGTCAAACTAAGGTGCTTCAAGGGAAGGATTACCCTTCTGTGTTGTATTATGAGAACAGCTTCAGAATGAATGCACTTCTCCAAAGAGCTAAATAACTGTGATCACAGTCTTGCACAGATGTCTCAGTCTGGTGGCCTAGTCAGGGGGCTGGTGGTCAAACTACAGTCACATAAACTGTCATCAAACTGTGCTCAGAACTATTGGCTCTGCATGAGATAAAATAATGGGTCATCTTAGCTCTCTTTTTGGTGTAATGCAAGTAAAATTTAAGATTCCATGGATTTATGCAATGGTTTCATTATGTTTTCTTTTGTATCATCTGTTCTTCTATTAGTAACTCCCAACACTGGATTTTTTTCCAGATGTTGAGAACAAAAATGAAAGATTCAATCAACTATGTGATTCCAAGAGCTTCTTCTTAAGACAACAATTAGTTCAGAGACTTGTAGCATGGTTACTCTTCCTTATGTTCATCACTTTACACTTACTGCTCCTGGTTCCCCTTGTCATTTTAGTACTCTCTAATTCAGTATTATGATGTCCATCTACAATCACCAATAATCTGGGGTTTTCATTTTCTCTCTGTTGTAGAATGCACAGACTTTTGTGACTGTGCTCTCTTGTCTTTCCTTCAGAACTTCTCTTGCCCTTCTCATCACTATGCTTCCCCCTTTCAAATTTCTGCATTAGTCTCCAGACCCTGCCAACCTTCAAGAGCTGCCAATTCTGGTCCTTCTTCCTACTGACAACCAATCCTCATTCTCTTTCCCTTAGTTTTTGGAGTTTGGGTTTCATTGTTGTTTGTTAGTACTTGCTTGTTTGTTTGTTGTTGTTTTGGGTGGTTAACTTTGGTTTTTGTTGGGTTTTTTGGTTTGGTTTTGGGTTTTGGGTTTTTTTGTTTGTTTGGTTGGTTTGGTTTTGGTTTTGGTTTTTACTTTCTTTATTCCTCTCCTTTCATTTCTGCCCTTAGACTCTCTTGGGCATTAAGTGATTTGCCTGCCCATTCCTACTATTCTGTGGAAGCTCAAAATTCCCTGGGATAATATTTTTTCTTAGTTTAAAAGGTATTCATTTCCTCGTACTTCTCGAAGTTTTGGTGTCTCCTCTATTTCTAGCTTCCAGTATTCTCAATCAATCAGCTTTAGATCCTATTAAAATTCTCATCTTTCCCAATTCCTACTTACATGAGTCTTCAGTCTCTTGTATCCCTTTTATCGAGACATCTTGTGTCTATCTGCTTCTATGCCCATCAGCCTCTGTCTTCCAACCCATCTGGCCATTATCATGTGCTGGTTTGCCCATTTTCTTGCTATATTTCAGATGTCTGCTAACTTTTTTTGTTTGTTTGTTTTTGGTTTTTTTTTTTGTTTTGTTTAAATCCAGGCAAAATTTGAGGCAAGTAGGAAAAAAGTTATCTTACTAGCAAAAACATTTCATTCCTTTCATATGCTCAGAAATGTGAAGGCTGAAAATCATTTCTTAGGTATTTTTGTTTAATGTGGGTGAATTTCTGTCTTGTCTTCTCCTGGGAGACAGAAGAACAGAATGACAGGCGTCTTTTCTGGGCCACTCTCTACCATCTTTGAAAGGTCCTGGAGAACAGGCAAGGTGCCTGAGGACTGGAGGATAGCCAAGTCACTCCAGTCTTCAAAAAGAGCAAGAAGGAGGATCCAGGAAACTACAGGCCAGTCAGCCTCACCTCCATCCCTGGAAAGATGATGGAGCAGCTTGTTTTCAAAGCATGTAGAAGAGAAGAGGGTTACCAGAAGTAATCAACACAGATTCATCAAGTCATGTCTGACCCATCTGATAGCCTTCTACGATGGCATAACTGGATGGATAGATGAGGGGAGGGCAGTGGATGTTTGTCTACCTTGACTTCAGCAAAGCCTTCAACGCTGTCTCCCACAGCATCCTCATAGTCAAGTTTAGGAAGTGTGGATTAGATGAATGGACAGTGGGGCGGATTGAAAGCTGGCTGAAGGGCAGAGCCCAGAGGGTTGCAATTAATGGTGCAGAGTACATTTGGAGGTCTGTAGGGAGTGGTGTTCCCCAGGGGTCAGTACTGGGTCCAGTCCTGTTCAATGTGTTCGTCAATGACCTGAATGACCTGGATGAAGGAATAGAGTGAACTCTCAGCAAGTTTGCTGATGACACAAAACTGGGAGGAGTGGCTGACACCACAGTGTGCTGCCATCCAGCCTGACCTGGACAGGCTGAGTTGGGCAGAGAAAAACCTTACAAAGTTCAACAACTGCACCTGAGGAGGAATGAGCTCATGGACCAGGACAGGTTAGGGGTTGACCTTCTGGATAGCAGCTCAGTGGAAAAACGAGCTTGGAGTCCTGTTTGGCAGCAGAATGAGGATGAGCCAGCAACATAGCCCTGTGGCCAAGAAGGTTAATGGTATCCTGGGGTGCATCAAGAAGTGTGTGGCCAGCAGGTGGAGGGAGGTTCTTCTCCCCCTCTACCCTGCCTGGTGAGGCCACATCTGGAGTACTGTGTCCAGTTCAGGTCTCCCCTGTTTAAGAAGGACAGGGAACTTCTGGAAAGGGTACAAAGAAGGGCTATGAAAATGATTAGAGGAGTTCCTCACTTATGAGGAAAGGCTGAGAGAGCTGGGGCTGGTTAGCCTGGAGAAGACTGAGGGAGGAACCTATCAGTGCTTATAAACACTTATAGGGTGGGTGTCAGGAATATGGGGCCAGGCTTTTTTCTGTGGTTCCTACTGACAGGACTAGAGGTAATGGCAGAAGCTGGAACACAGTTCCATCTGAACATGAGATAGAACTTCTTTGAGGGTGGTAGAGCACTGACCCAGGCTGTCCAGGAAGGTGGTGGATTCTCTGTTTCTGGAGATATTCAAAAACCATCTCGACACTGTCCTGTGCAACCTGCTCTAGGCTCTCCTGCTCTTGCAGGGGGCTTGCACTATATTATCTCCAGAGGTCTCTTCCAACCCCTAACCCAACTGGAGACCATCCTGTGCAACCTGCTCTAGGCTCTCCTGCTCTTGCAGGGGGCTTGCACTATATTATCTCCAGAGGTCTCTTTCAACCCCTAATATTCTCTGAGTGTAACAGTTTTTGCTGATTTAAAATGAAGATTTTGCTGAGGAAAGGAAATTTCAAAGTCAAGAGCTTATGCTGGGAAATATGCAAAATGATTGCAAGCAATTTTGATTGCATTGGTCTTATCCCTGGGTGGTGCTCTCACTCCCACCAATTGTTCAAGCTCAAGGATCCAGGATGAGTGCTCAGCAAACACTTAATACAAAGGTGTGATTGTCCTTTGGGTAATATATTAACTAAAACAAGGGTCAAATAAAGTATCAATTATGATGTGATTTGGTTTATAAGCAATAAAAAGATTATAAAACCAATGGCACAGCCAAGAAGTATTTACACTACATGCTTTATATAACTGCTGTGGGTTCTGGTAAAAAAGAGCAGGTTTACATAGAAATGGCCTTAGGTCTTTCCAGGGACTTACCTTGTTTTTTTCAGGAATCTGAAAGCCAAATTCAGTGTGTTCCTCTGTCTGGGATATTTTCACAACCACACTGCAATCAGAATTGATGATGCAGATATTTTTTGTTGTTTTCAATCCAGTCATGGTGAGATATTATTTGACCAGATCAGCATCTTTTTTGCTGTCCTATTCCAGTGAATGGGGGATACACTGAATTCCAATATTCCTCTTAGTATTAATCTGTTTTAAATAGTAAACGCACCACAGCTTGATGTCTCCCCACAGCTGGTTATCTCTATTAATTATGATTCAGTTGATTCAGCCCATGTAACTGAAATATGTATTGATATGTAACAATAGATGTCCAAACCCTCTCCTAGGTGATACCTGAGAAAAAACAGTGTAAAGTCCAGTGCAGGGTGACCAATAAAGGGATCTATGGCACATGGCCTGTGAAGAGAGGTGAGAGGACATGAACTCTTTAATCTGTTGAAGAGGACAGAAAAAAGGGAGAGGAAGGATCATGAAGCAGCAGGTTAAGCACTTTAAGGGCAGTTACAATGAGAAGAGAGCCAAACTCTTCCCAGTAGCATTAAGCAGCCTAAGAGGGAACAACACCACAAATTGCCACCACAGAGATTAAAGTTGTACATTAGGAAAAGCTCCTTCCCCAGATGTTGGAGGTCTGTGGCAGTTCACCAAGCAGGTGAGGGATCTCTGACTTTGGGTCCTCTGTAACTTGGCTAGACAGTGCCACATTTGTCCTAATCTAGAGAGTACCATGCATGCCCTCTTGCACTGGACATTTGGACTGCTACTGAACTGCTTTTCTAAGCTGTCACTGAAAAAAGTCTGGCATACCCTGAGAAACAATGGGAATTCTCTCAGCAGGGTGTAAGATGGATTAAGAACTAGAGGAAATGGAATAAAGTTGAGTCAGGGAAGGTTTAGGCTAGCATCAGGAAAAGATTTTTCACCCAGATGGTGGCAGAGCTCTGGAACAGCCTCCCTAGGGAAGTGGTCAAGGCACCAAGCCTGATGGAGTTCAAGAAGCACTTGGGCAGTGCTCTCAGGCATTTGGCGTGATTCTTGCAGTGTCCAGTGTAGGAACAGGAGTTGGACTGATCACAAAGTCACAGAATATTCATGGTTGGAAAGGACCTNGGTGCTGAGTATAAGGACACGGCAACCTCCCTTCTCCTGCTCAGTACATATTGTATATATTTATATATATTTCATTTTATNACACAAAAAAACCAAAACAAAAAAACCCAACCAAACAAACAAACCCCTCCCCCCCCCAAAAACCCAACCAAACAAAAAATATCACACCCACCACTAGAGAATGTCCTGGACCACCACATCTACATGTTTCTTAAATACCTCCAAGGATGGTGATTCAACCACCTCCCTGGGAAGGCTGTTCCAGTGCCTCACAACTCTTTCTGTAAAGATTTTCTTCCTAATATCCAATCTAAAACCCCTGTCTCAACTTCAGACCATTCCCTCTGGTTCTGTCATTAGTTACTAAGGAGAAGAGGCCAACACCCATCTCTCTACAACCTCCTTTCAGGTAGTTATAGAGAGCAGTGTGGTTCCCCCTCAGCCTCCTCTTCTCCAAACTAAACATGCCCAGGTCCCTCAGCCTCTCCTCATATGACTTGTTCTCCAAACCCCTCACAAGCTTGGTAGCTCTCCTCTGGTCATGCTTGAGCATCTCAATGTCCTTCCTATAATGAGGGGCCCAGAACTGAACACAGTACTCCACATGAGGCCTCGCAGGTGCTGAGTATAAGGACACGGCAACCTCCCTTCTCCTGCTCAGTACATATTGTATATATTTATATATATTTCATTTTATTGGTATTAATTTTATTGTTATTAATTTTATTAAAGTAGTTCAAGTTTTCATTTCCAATTGAACCTCTCTCTGCCTCTCTCTGTTAATTTCCTTTTTCCTTCCTGGAGTGGGGGAAAAGGAGATAATAGAGAATAGCTGTCACTGGATTAGTGTTTGGCCCAGCCCTAAACTTTGACAGCTAGTCAAGAAAAGCCTTAGAGGTGTGATGAAAACTTAAGAGCCTGTGTTAATGCTGAATCCAAAAGGAGCCTGACCAGACCTCTGAGGTACACAAGTTGTGGTGCTTGTGAATATGTGGACAGGAGAATATGTTTTAAAGAAATCACTTCCCTTTGAAACTTTGGAAATGAATCATAGAATCACTTCCACCTTCCACGAGGTACCATACTGAGTTCTGTTACACTAACTTCTTGACCCTATCAAATGATGGTTTTGTAAGACATAAAAGAGGTCATGCTTTTGCATAGACAGATGCTTGTTAGTTCTGAGGTGAGCAATGTAGAGGCACCCAAAAAGAAAGGGGGAAAACATCTGGGGAAGTTTGAAAGGGGTTGCAGCTTGCAACTTTGGACAGACAATATACACCGTGTGGATAATATGTTGCAACACTCCAGTTACATGAACTACCAATGCCACCAGCTATTGCAACAATAATGTAGCTCTGTGAATGCAGGTGCAGCCTTAGTACTTCCATCTCATTTCCCAGGGCCTATGTATTTGCATACGTACACTTCAGAGAGGGGATTTTGTATCACTCCTGAGGTCTCTTGTACCAATCATCCTACATCCTTTGCTTTTCTCTCCTCTCCTTGCTTGGTGGTAATCTTCATTCTCTCCTCAGTAGATTGGTCAACCTGCTGGCACAGTTGCTATTTTGTGAGGTAGATCTCCTCTTTCTACAGCAGTGCTTGCTCCTAACAGAAGCTCCCGCAGTTGCCAAAGCCAAACTGATAATGCTACCAGCTGCATGAGGTGTTGATTGTGCCCTCAACCTTCATTCCGAGAGCCATGTAGTCAATCCTGATGCATTCAGGCTCTTCTATGGCACCTTCTCATTTATGCACATGCAGATGAGGAGTAGGTGCTTGTAGTCCAAGGCCCAGACAAGCCTCAGAAGTCTCTCTGTAATGTGCTAGACCTAAGGTCTGAGCAGGCAGCAAATCTCCCTACGTAACAACTGAGGTCAGCAGACTGTCACCTCCCACCATTATCACTTGTTTTCTCTTTGTATAGATGCATGGTTCAGACATAGCTGTCTCTGATGCTTCCAAGACATGGCTTTCTTTACCTCGTTTGTAACCAGGGTCATTGCAGATTTGCAGGTGGAGAAGAAGCCTTCCTTCCATTGCTAGAAGTAATAAGTTTCTAGTCTTCCCTGTCTTGGAAGCCTTCATTTGTCCCATAGCTGATCACAGACTCTGGCTGCTCCTTTTCATCCCAGCTGGAGTTTCAGGTCCTGTCTTTTCAGGTTATCAGTGAAGATCTGATCAACCTTTTTTTGTATCTTTCTTGATACTGTGCAGGCTGTCCACCTTCTTCCACTGCTCTAGCAGCACAACTTTACCTTTCAAGGGCTTGCAGAGTGTCATTTCTATATGAAAATCAATGACATTTATGCATTTCTGTATAAAAATCAATCAGAGCCAAAATCTTTTCATAGATCTCCAAATAATAATTCACAGTCTTAACTTCAAGATTTCCCTTTCTAACAAATGGAAATTATCAGGCAAATATCTGCTAGGAAAGTAAAATGTTCAGCATCAAAGAAAAATGGGATTGCCTATCAATGGAGGAGACTCAATGGAGCTTGATAGTTTTAATCCAATGCTGTATTTTTGGTCTGGTTTCAGAACCATTCATACTGACCATTTAGGCATGTCGGATACCTTTTCTGTTCGGGATCCCTTGCAGGAAAAAAAAATTGAACTAGAGATCTCAAGAGATCAAATTTCTGGACATTCGTGTAGATAAATTTTATGAGGTGACCATGCCCTACACAGTGAATAGAGACAGATCTTTGAGTTCCATGGGCCACCAAAAAGAGCTCAAGGTGACTGTCTCTAGGAGAGGCAGATTAAATATAAGGTATGCAGGAAGGAGCTAGAATAAAGAGTCAAACAGAAGCCACAAACACACAAATACATTACAAAAAGCAAAATGGATGCAACATGTGCTGCTTGTTTCCTTTGCTGCATTCTGACACTTCACATTGAAATTGCCACCCTCAATTGAGTGGTTTCCATCACTGCAGTCCTTGGGGTTTGTACCTGAATGAAACTTGGTGTGCAAATCGGAATGTGCTCTGTAAATTGTTGTCTCCAATAGAATAATGATTGATATTTTCAGTGTTTTCTGAGGCAGCTGCATACAGAATCACAGAATGGTTTGGGTTGGAAGGGACCTCTGGAGGTCATCTAGTCCAGCCCCCCTGCAGTGGGCAGGGACATCCCCAACTAAACCCTACGGCAAGCCCAACCCTGCTTGGCTTCCAAGATCAGACAAGATCAGGCCTTCTCAGGGTGGTATGGCTGTGTATCCTTTAATTTTAATTTACCCATCCAACACTGAACAGGGCCTGAAATCCCCCTCACATGCCTTTTTCTTTATAGTCATGGTAGAACTGCTTTTGCTTAGGAAACATCTGGAATACTGTGTCCAGTTCTGGAGCCCTCAATACAGAAAGGACATGGATCTGATGGAGCAGGTCCAGAGGAGGGCCACAAAAATGATCAGGGGGCTGGAACACCTCTGCTATGAGGACAGGCTGAAGGAGCTGGGATTGTTCAGCCTGGAGAAGAGAAGACTTCGGGGGGACCTAATAGTGACTTTCCAGTACTTAAAGGGAACTTCCAAGAAGGCTGGAGAGGACCTGTTTGCAAAGGCCTGGAATGAAAGGACAAGGGGCAATGGTTTTAAACTGCAGAGGAGTAGGTTTAAATTGGGCATTAGGAAGAAGTTCCTCACCGTGAGGGTGGTGGAACACTGGAACAGGTTGCCCAGGGAGGTGGTTGAGTTCCCATCCCTGGAGGCATTCAAGGCGAGGCTTGAGAGGGCTCTGGGCAACCCGATCTAGTTGGGGATGTCCCTGCCCACTGCAGGGGGGCTGGACTAGATGACCTCCAGAGGTCCCTTCCAACCCAAACCATTCTATGATTCTATGATGCCTTGCCTTGTTGTGGATTCAGGTTTGTTCTATAACAATATTGGATGTGACTCTAGCAGATGCTTCACTGTATGTGACCACTCCGTGACCACTGTTTTGGTAAAGAAAATGAACTAATGACTGGCTCAAGGAAAAGAGTAAATACTGGTGCAAATTTCTTACAACAGTTGACTGTTACACTGAAGAAATCATGCATACAGTATTGACACAGCCAAAAACGCTTTGCTGTGGGCAGACTGAGAATATAGGCACACAAATAGCTCCGAAGGCACATCCTGTTTTGAAATTTCAAAATTTCAGCAACAATTTTATTAATAAAAATCAAGAACAAAACTTTTTTTCAGAAAGGAATGGAATGCAAATGCTACATTGTAGATTTATGTTCCTTGTTTGTTTGCCCAGCTATGTGACACCTGACATACCAGATATTGTTAGTTTATAACATAAAAAGCTTGTCTCCATCCACACAACAAAGGATAGAGGAACATTGGCAGGTGGGAGAATCCAAATTATACCCCGTTCCAGCTACACCAGGCTCATCACAGGAGGATGTATGCTCATCTACACACACAAACGTACATGGGTGACAGGGGGTGACCGCTTCCCCATCCCAAGTCCCTCAGAAAGACACGAACCCTGAAGGTTCCAAGGGGTGAAAAGCCTTTTATTCAAATTCCATGGGGGTTCTTAAAGCATTGGTGAGGGTTGGAAATGACCTGGCTAGCCAATGGGGAAACCAGGGGATCAGAAGCCAATAGTAAGCTAGGGAACGGGGAAAGACAGGGAAAACAACCAATAGAGTTAGGACAGAGGCAGGGCTGGCTCAGTGGGCTGTACAATATGGCGCCGCCTGTAGAAACCATGTGATCACCGCACTGGGGCCGGGAGGGGGGGACTTGGACTGCAGTGTCTCTAGGCTGTCTCCCACACATGGGCACAGATGCACAAGGGCAAGTGCGGACAACCCCATTGCTCTGTCAGGGAAAGGAGATCATGCTTCTCCCAGGGCTTTCACAGGAAAGCCTCAGCCCCATGGTCCAAGTATGAAACCCATCATCATGAGTCAATTAGAGGTTTTTTTCTCTCCTCTTTCTCTGTCCCTGTCTCTCTGCCTAGGAATACGAGGTACATTATAGGGTGCAGGGGAAGGGAATTTTGGGATCCCACTAGACTTACTATAGAATGTTTAGGGAAGGAACCAAAGGTGGGGAAAGGGAGGGAATTTGGAGAGGAACAAACATAGGAAAAAAGAAGGATCATCATCATGGCTAGGCTTCACGAACGAAGATCCAGGGAGGGTTCCATCCATGCTTTTCATCAGCACTTTTTACAAGCATGCTGATGACTGAAAAGGCCAATGCGGGATAGACAAAAGCGGTTGCAAAAGGCACAGCAGAAGGACTCCCCAGGAGGTATAACCTGCAAGACACAATTACTTCTACGCTGTCTTTTCTCCTCCAGAGTCAT
>VWZO01012476.1:4160-23171 GCA_013396975.1 Bucco capensis
AATCAGTAGATGTGTGATTGCATAGAAAAGGTATAAAAGGTTGATCTTATCACAATAAAGTGGCTTTCGCTTGATTCACATTGAATGGTGTGGAGGCCATTATTTTTTCTGTCTTCTACAAGTCATGTTTCTGATCAACATCCTATTTTCTCAAGAAGAAACTTCAGGTTTTCTAAACTTTTCATAGAGTTCTGTCAAGGGTTACAGCTAGGCCAGCTACTAATCCAGTGACTAATGCTCACTATTACCCCCTCTTTCCCTCCCCTGACCTGGGGAGGGTAAAGGAATAGGAGAGAGAGGCTTGTGGATTGAAAGAGAAAAGGTGCAGCCTTTTACTCTTCACTGTCCAATGTGGTGCACAGGATTTAACAGTGACCTTGGTCTGCATACCTGTAGTATTACCTGGTAGTAAATCTAAACATTCTGTCTCATCCCTGCTAGAAGCAGGCAGTGTCTGCAAACACATGCTGTTAATTTCAGAAAGTTCAGTTACTTTGAAGAGCTTCAGCTAAAAGGTAAAATCACTGAACAAAATTAGTTCTGTTCTAACTCAAACCAGGAAAAGTTCTAACCCTCTGGGTGTTTTCTTGTTCTGTATAATACTTCTGTATCTTTTCTTTTTTTAACACACTTCTGCAAAACATAGCAGTGAAAATTATGACCAAATAGCAATTACTCCAATAATGTCACAATTTATAAGAGCTTGTCAATGTAACTACATATAAATTTTTGTTACAGTTGTAAAAATTGTTTTAACTGGTAATATTATTCAGAGCCACATGCTGCACTCACTTAAAAAACCACCTATATGAAAACTGGATACTCCATATGTTTCTTTTAAATTTTGTATCTCTATTTTTACAAATACAACCATTTACATTTTTTTATTACATCATCTTTGTTTCTGAGCTTAGAATCACTGCTTAACACATTTGGTAAAAAAGACCAAAGGAAAAACAGTTTGTAGATGAATAACTTAGGCAGAGAATAGACTAGTAGTGGACTAAACAATTCCTGTGAGAGGTTTGTCTCAGGTCTTAAAAGCTTTCAAAGGTAGGAAGTCCAGAAGCAGCCTAGGCAAAGGAGTCCAGTGGTTACCTACTCTGCCATAAGAAAATTTTTCATAATGGCTGGCCTCAATCTCCTTTGCTGCAGTTTGAAGTCATTGTTCTTGTCCCATTCACAGTGTACCTGGATAAAAAAAACAACCAAACAAAAGAGTTCTTCCTTGCTAGAAGAACTAGCAAACTGCTTGAAGATTGTTATTTCAAGTCTCGTTTGTGCATTTCCTCCTGAGATTAAAAAAATATCAAATTACAATATAATTCTGTTCAGGAAAATAAATTTCATAAGGCTAACAAAGTGAATCATATATACTGTGCTCCCTTATCTATAGGTACTAAACATGACCAAGCATTTTCGTTGTCATCTATTCCACATAAATATTTCCATAATCAGAAGGATACNTAGCGGATAGCACCCTCGAGCCTGCTATGGACTTTTTTTTTAGGTGAGACACAGCATGCGCGGAGCTGGACCCACTCTTTAGTCCTAAGGTTCATCTGCCAGGGCCTAGCAAGCTTGGACACTGGCAGCGAAGTCCTTACGATGTAGGTTTTATTAGAGTGTCCTTCTTTTAGATGGAAGGCCTTACAGGGCTAAACGAGCTCCATCTGCCTGAGTTTGGAATTAGAGTTGTCCTTTTCCTAGGATGACTGCCAGAAGGCTAATAAGCACATCCTACCCATACAGGGATTATAGGAACATGGGTATCACTCCCCACACTTTATCGTGGGCAATGAGTTTAATGCTCCGTCTGCTGTCGGCACAGTTATCTCACCAGTGGCCACAGAAGACCCCAAGTGATTTTCAGACTGTGCCTGGGTTGTGTGTATAAGAATTCATATATTGAGAAACTGTGAACTTCAGCTCTCAGGTTACAAATGAATTACCAGCTCCTGTTCAACTGATTTATATTATTGTATATCTTTCAATTAATATTGGTCTGTTCTACTTTCCAACCGTCCCAAGCTTAAAGGAGTTCCCAATAAACTGCCAACTGGAAGACAGCTACATGAAGAAATCAGATGCAGAAATCTGAGCTATTTGAAAAATACAGCGTACCACTAATTTATTTAAAAATAAGTCTGTAGTTCTACCAAAATTTGGAAGTGTTGCTATTCAATCTATTGACCTTTTTCTTTTATTTACACATATGGATGTTGACCTAAAGATGTTTGTATTTTTGGCCTCAAGTCCATGTATGCTGCATCTTTACTTAAAAAATGTAAAGTTATGTCACCCATCAGACTACAGTCTAGTCAGTTACTAATGCAGGAATTCTTTCTCTTGAATACAATTAGTAATTCTGATTAGAGAAAATGGCAAAATTCCAGTATTTTCAGATTATATCAATCACCAGTTTTTCAATATTTCATTGTTTTGTGGATCTGGAAGACTTTCTTATGTCATTCTTTGATCACAAAGATCAAAAAATGCATTGTGGATTTAAACAGTTAGTATGTATTAAAGAAAACAATAAGATATAATAGCAGAAAAAATATGCATATTCTGTAATAAATTGTGGTGATATTCAGAACAACATGGCGCAGCAACAAAATTAAAGATGAAGTACATGGAAAGCAGTATACATTTTCAGGCATCACACACCACAGAATCATTTCTCAGGATTAGTTGCCTTGTAGGGGCTTTGTGCTTTTTTGGTTTGGTTTTTTTTTTTTTAAGCATCTGGTATCTGCTGTCATTAAAGGAACATTATTAGATGTCCTGGTTTGGGCTGGAGCAGAATTAATTCTGCTAAAATGGCATTGCTTCTAGCCAGGGTTCCTTTAAACATGACTGTATTCCTCTGAAAGCTGGCAGTATGTTTTAAAAAATGTTATCAACTTCTGGTGGCTTGGGCCTGAATGTTTGGGTTACAGCCTGAGAATTGGAATGTAAATCTTCTGTGGTTCTACTGAGAAATCAAGGGCGTACAGGGTGAGAGTCCACACCTATAGGAAAGAAACAGGCAAGGCAGGTGACCCTAAACTGACCAACTGAGTATTCCATTTCATACACCTCATGCTCGGTGTAAAGTTTAGGGGGCTGGTCCCTCTCTCTTGCTCTTCTCTCTCCTTCGCCTCCTTTGCAGCCCTGCTTGGCACCCCAGCTTTGCTGCTTCCCCTCTTCTGAGTCCAGGCCTCCAGGGTCCAGCTTCCTCCCTTTCTTCCCCCCCCATTCGGCTGCAGTAATATAGTGACTGGGAGGGAAGGTGGGAGGTTTGGATCTTGCTGGCTCTGTATCTTTGCTTGTATATATTTGTCTGCTGCCATTGCTTTCTATTAAAATAGAAATTTTAATTTCTATTTTTTCCAATCCAAAAGTCTTGTTGTTCATCCAATCCGTAACATTAGACTAGGCAGAACATCTATTTGCTCCAATATGGCATTTCTTATGGTCACATAGAGTCCTTATTAATTATTGCTATTTTGGTTCCTAAAAAACATAGCCAGACCAATATTGCTATTGCTGGCCCTTTTTTTTCCTAATTGTGATCCTTGCTGTGTCCTAAATGAATAATGGAGTTTGTTTTGTATTCCTAGCTACAAGAACATACTGGCTTTATGTTTCATTGCCAAATACCACAGATTCCCATTTTCCATTGTTCTATTTCTGAAGATTATTAACAATGTTCCTAATTTTCTAGAACAACAAAGCAGTATACTCCTGAAGAAGCATGAAGACTGGTCATTTCTATATGTAAAGACTTCTTCAATAGAATTCACATCTGATTTCTAGAAATAACTGTATACAGCGCTGCAAAGAAAAATATAACTTCATTATAGTCAGTGGATTTTTTTCGGCCTGGAACAAAGAGGGACCACTGTTTTAACTAATTTAGCTCAAAAATAAGTGAGGAAACTAAAGAATACAATGCACCTAATTAAATCAAAGTTTCTAAGAAAGGAAGGAAAGTATCATGAAAAGAGAACACATATCTGTTGAGAACTGCTGCTTAATTTACTTAAAGCCTAATAGTGTATGACAGTGCTGAAAATGAATCTGATCAGACACATCCTCCTGAGCAAGTTCAGCAATCAAAAGTTTTTCTAGAGAGAAAGGAGAATAACACTCTTTGCAACCAATGTTAGAAAAACATTGGTTTGTGAGGTGTATCAATATAGTCAAGTAGAAAAACTGCCTGAAAATACAGATTTTTTTGAAAAAATTTCAGCTACATTTTGAACCATCTGTGTATGATAATGAAACTTATTAACTATTAAGGGCATACATATTTCATATTCTCTTGCAAATACAAACCAGTTTCATTTCACTGAGTTTTGCTAAGACAAAATTTTTAGTCATGAACCAGGTCTTCCAGATAAAGTAGTCTTTTTTTTCATGTCTTCCTATTCTATATAGAAAATATTTTCAATTTTGGCCTCTTCTATAGGCAGAAATTTCTTTTGTGCATATTGTTTGAAAATTTTATAAAAAAAATAATCATTATTTTGCTATATCTTTAAGAAAGAGTATTTGATTATTGCAAGCATGGAAACATGAAATGTTTTCTGTGAATTCTAATGATTAAAGTATCAGTTTTCAGGTCATGTTTTTAAAGGCAAGATGCAAACAATTAAAACAAGTTTCACTGTGTTTTTTTTTAGAAAATAAGCACTTTATAAATGACTGCTAGATTTTTTCTTTGATTTATAATATGTCAATAGTGAAGAGTGATTATATCTATTATTACAATAATCGTGCATATGCAATTTCACCCTCAGATCATTTTATGCAATTATTCTGCTAAAATGGACCAGACAAAAAGTCATTGTGCTAATTTATTACTACTTCAGGTTCATTGTCATCCTTTAACCCTAGCCAGCAACTAAACATATTACTCAATTTCTCCAGTGGAAAGAAAAACAAAAACCAACACCAAAACCAACAACCAACAAAAAAATTATGCATTGAGGTAAGAACTGTTTATAACTAAAATAACAGAAAATAACAATAATTAAATAATAATTATTATGATAAAAGGAATATAACACAAAGACAAATAAAATTCAAGAGAAGACAAGTGATGCACAATGCAATTACTTACCACTCACTGACAAATGCACAAGTAGCAATTCACAACTCCCAGTCAATTCCTCCCAATTTGTGTAATGAACATGATGTTCTAGGGTAAGGAATACCCCTTTGGGTATTTTGTGTCAGTTGTCCTGGCTATGGTCCCTCCCATTTTCTTCTACTGTATACTAGAAAAATATGGGAATTTGAAAAGTTCTTGATTTCCTAGCAACTACTAAACACATCAGTATATTATCAACATTGTTCTCACATTGAATCCAAAACATGGATTCATCAAGAAGGAAAATTAGCTCTATCCCAGTGAAAAATAGGGCATTTGTAAAAGGCCCTTTCTCCAAATGTGTATCTATCCTTTTAAAAACTTTAATACTTAGTAGATAGGTAAGACCTTTCCAAATTCACATGTTGGTAAAGTTATGTCTAAAGCCAACTTTACAGTCCAAGGCAGGTAAAGACATTGCAGAAAAGAAGAAAAATATTTGATATTAATTCTTCTGTTAATGAGTAAAAAAAAATGCCAAACACCCTTCTGAAATGAAAAATAAATATAAATATTTTTTAAATCTCTCTTTTTTCATTTTATATTTTGAAACTTGAGCAGTGTTTAGTCATTGTTTTTAGTATGCTGACATAGTGCATTTCTGGCAGTAGGAATGTAAATGTACAAAACAAGCATGGATTAAATGCCCCAAACTGCCTGACAGAAGGTTTGCACCGAGTTGATCATATTAGAGAGAAAGATGACCATTGGCCAGAGTAAACAGTAAGTGAGGATTTAAAAAGAAGGACTTTGCTTGCAAAGAATGTAAAAGAATAGGAAGGTCTGTTACAGCAGAGGTAAATGTTGGAGTGAAAATACCTGTAGCCACATTTACTGCCAGGAATGGATGGTTTAGTGATGGTGGGGAGAGGTGCATTTCAGTGAGGAAAGAACTGTTGTGGTCAAGTAATTGTGTGCACGTGAACACACAGCGTGATTAAACTATCCTAGGATTAGTCACAAAAAGGTGTTGTCCTGGAATTTCTAGGTGGACACTCCGTTTTGTAACAATCTAGTATTGTGGTATATCTGCTGTATTTCTTATATGCATCCTGAATGTATAGTTCAGTAATTGCTGCTTAATTACATGTAGTTAATAGATCATTAAACCACTCTGATCCTGATTTGGTTCAAACTACCTATACTGAGCAGTTTTTCCCTGTAATAACTGCTGGAGATGGAAAATAGGACTAAAAATAGATGTCTAACAGTAACAATGGCTGTAAGATTGCTCATCTAAACCAGACAAAATCCTAATCTCAACCACAATAGAAAAAAAATTTCAAAAATATAGGTTTTAAATTTATGTCTGTGTATAGTACCAACTGTATATTTGCAGTCCTTTCTAAAGGCTTATAAATTCCAGGTATTTCTGCAAGCTTGATAGGCACAAAACTCTTTCTTTCTTTCTTCACTTTAATCTAAGAGCTGTGCCTTCATTAAATGAGCCTTCCCAGCAGTTGTCAAGAACTTTCAGGGATTTTGTATGTGCTTCTTTCTTTAGGAGGAATTAACATTTCCTTGCTTGTCCAACTAGCCAAAGCAAATTAATCTCTTTTTATATAAACCATAACGCAATGTCAAGGGAATCTCCCCCCACCCCCCAAAAAACCCTGTTCTGTTACCTGATTAAGAAGTAGACATGTTCTCAGAAGTAACCATGAAGAAATGACAAACAAACAAAAGAAAAATAGAAAGAACTAATTTTTACAATGATTCTGATAGGTTAATCACAGAAATGACCATACAGAGAAAATCTCACTGCCCTCTAATGTTGCAATTGTTATGGCCACTACTGAAAAGAAAATGTTGCTTCTGATAACTTTCAATTCATGTTTATTTATACATATGTTTTGAAAGCATGCAAATTACTTAGATTGGATGCCCCCAGCTGTGATTGTTCAAGGCTTCTTACGATCTAAAGCAAATGACATCTAGTATTTAAAAAAAATTTAGACCAAGAGAATTTGACAGTTGACAACTACCTTTTAAGATATACTTTCTCTGTTATGCTGCAGGCTACCTCAACACACTGATTCTGACCAATTTCTCTCTCTTAGAAGCATTTGAATGCAAGTTATTTTTCTTCAGTTTCTGAGATACCTTTTTAGTGCATCTTTGCCCAACTTTCATTTTGTAACATATTTATAAAGCTGACAGTCTGAAATCTGTAACTTACTGCTGCATTTCACAATGATACATCACTCCATTTAAGGGTCACTTAGCAGTAAATGCCAAATGTATTGGTTAGAAAAAAAAGTAAAATTTTCTTACATTACTTCTACTTCTTGATCACCTGCTTATGTGTATACTAGCGATCCACTCTTTAAAATGTGATAAAAAACATTCCAAGGTATTCTATATTAATTTTTTTTCTGCAGCGTAACTAGAAGGTGTTCAGACTGATGTTTTAATGGGTAGAAAGAAGATCTGTGTCATATAAGAATGTACAATATTCAAAAGTAATTTATCACAAAATCTTTTTGAATGTTGTCTTCTCATAGCTCTAAAAAACTTGATTGCAATTACCGTATAATAACAGCATGATAGATGTCCCAGCCCTTGACAACTGTCCCTAATGTTTTCCTGCCCTATGCATCACTGCAGCACTGACTTGGAGAATCCTCTACTTTGCATCTACCAACAGCAAGTAAGGCAAAAAGGTCATTTTATTTGGAATTATGCTGTACTTTTCTTGACTGATAGTTGTATTAGTTCAGAGGCACTTTTGTTTCTTTGTTTGTTGCTATGGTCTCCTAGATAGATGTACTGGATTAGGCTAGGATGGAGATAAGTCTGAACGAGAAGCTGGGAGAGTGCTGCACTTAGGACAGACAATTGAATCAGTCAATAAGGTGTTTTATATCTTACTCATGTCATGACCACAATATAAAGGGCAAGGGAAGTGCTATTTAACTCACGGGTCTGAGTCTGCTATCAGTGCATTTATGCTTGTCTCTCTTGTCATATATTTTCTTCCAGCAGTTTTCCAATTATTCCTGTCATTTCTCTGTTATTTTAATTATTTTATTTTATTTATTTATTGTATTGTTTTATTGTACTTCCCGTCCCACTGGGGAAGGGAGTGCATGTGGGGAAGTTTGTGAGCAGCTGCACGGTGCACAGCTGCGGTTGAGGCTAAAGCCACAAGGGTCATTTTGGCACTCAAGAAGGGACCCCCTAAGGCTTGAGTTAACTAATAATAAACAAGAAGTATCTGACCAAAGTGTGTTAAAATAATTTGGTTGTATGCATGCTTTACTTTAGTTAAATAGCCCATGTTATAAAGATGTTGTTTAATCTGTTCTCATGGTAGTGGTCTGTGAATCCTTATATGCCCTCTGTATTCCCTATGGTGATGTTTATCACCTCAGAGAAGTGGACCAAGTCTATCCTATTGCTGTATTGGATATTGTTGACTTATGATTATAGCACTGGTCACAGGGTTGAGCTGGTATTTGTATGTGACGTGCTCATTTATTAGTAGTCTCACCCAAACTATGGATGAGAGGGGAAGGATACTTTCCCAGCTTTTGAGAATTTTGAACACCCTGAGGATATCAACACCAGCATGCTCTTGTTGCTGTGTCTCCTAAATGTGTCACAGGTCTTGTACACATTTATCTTGTACACTTTTTTCAGGAATATCACCCAGAGCTCTGCTACAAGGCTCACTAGTTATAAGTGGCAGGGTGTGTGGGAGAGTATGGGCTAGTGCTTAGGACAGCGGTCACCTCCAATATTTTGGAGTTTCATACTTGAACAAGTGCAAAGTTCTGATAAACTAGTAAAATACTTAGAAAAAGTATGCTGTCAACCTGTCAATTCCTGAGACACGCAAATTACTGCAACATGCTGGGGACTAGCCCATGCCTACTGAGTGCTTTTCAACACTTTTCAGGGTTGTCAAAGAGAAGAGAAAGTCTCTGGACCCAGAAACAGACTGGCAGTCTGACGGGGGGTGAATGGGTCTCCAGTCCAGGTTCCCCAGAGAGATACGCACTCCAAGAATTCCAGGGTAGAAAGCCAGTTTATTCAAACTCTGAGGGGGTTCTTAAAGTCTCCATGAGGAAAGGAAATGGCCCAGATAGCCAATAAGAAAACAGGGAACGGGGAAGGACAGGGGAAACAGCCAACAAGGCTAGAACAGAGGCAGGGCAGATCGCATGGGCTGTGCAACATGATGCCGGGCCTAGAAACCATGCAGTTCCCGCTCATTACAATATAATTGTAATTCTTCTGTAATTGAAGGCTACAGGCTAAATCAAAACAAGACATACTAATTACAGAGTGTTCACTGAAAAAGAAATACATTAACAAAATAAATCATACCATCTAAATGAATGGCACCTAAAAAGAAAAGTATGGAAAATAATAGGTTAATATTAGTACTGTATACAATGTTGAGTTTATTTTATTTCAGAAGCATCATTTCAGCATCTGTACACAAGTTGATATAATATGGGAATATGCTTAACCACACTGTGGAAATATTAGACCTAAATTTCAGGCCTAATTAACACAACATTTTCGTAAGGCAAAAGTTACCTTTCTCCCACATGTAAGAATTGATTTGAAAGATAGTTTCTGTGAGAGTCAGCTTTATTTTAAAATATTAAAAAATCTAAAAAGTTACACTTAAAAAATAGTACTACCTCTCAAGCAGCTCTCTTTGATTGTTTTGTAAAGCCTGCACTAAAACAGCATTGTGGAAAAAAAATTCTGATTCACTGTAAACCTGTTTACATTGAAATAATAAATCTACTTATTTTAAAAACGTACCACTGAAACATGATTTTTATTTTATCACTGTGCTGTTCCTATCAGATTTGGAACTGAGCAGATTTGAAAATACTTTTCCACCATAAACTCCTGACTTATGTCCCAAATTTGATTTTAGAAAATCTGAAAAATTTTATCTCTGGTTTTAAAACAACTTTTTTCTTCTCCCTTCATTTTTCCGATTTTCAGCTGACTCTACATTCTGGAGCTTGAAGAAGAAGCCTGCCAGCTAGTTTAGATAATAAAGATTCGCTATAATATTGTGAGAACAGGCAGCATTTTTGTACCACAAAATGCTTTTATGAATGGAACTTCTTGAACCTCCAGGGTAAATACAGAATTCTGAGGATCTTGTTAATTTTTGTCTAATCTTGTGCATCTTTGGACTGCAAGTAGTACAAGACTACACTTCTACACACCTGCAACAAGAGGTGGATTGAGACAGTATGAAAACTGCAGATGCTGAAAAATACAGACAGATACTAGAGACTCAACAAAAGTTGGTTCAGAATTATTTGATATTTAACAACTGTCTCTGTGAAAACAAGACATATCTGCAAGCCACAGCTGAACAAATTTTCCTAACTGAATCTCTTAATTAACAAAATAGTTCTCAATTTCTATAATCTAGCATAACTAATATTTTACCAGCTAATCGAGATTAGTTGTTTAAACTGGAGTGTCACGAATAGTCATTCTTTGCACATGGATTTCTGTGCAGATTCTTTATTTCTGCACTTTTAAAAGTAAATTGGATGTGCTTTGGGAGTAAGAAATTTAAATTTTAGCATAAACCTTAAATGATCTGTACAAATAATGATCAGTACTTCATCATAATATACACTCCAAGTCAACAAAAGACTCTTTATTACAGCATTTGCACTACAGAAGGTAGGAAAAGTTTATTTGTGTACTGATATTTCTTCATGTTTGCAAAGAGTTTTTATCAGCATAATGAATGCATTTTGCTATTAATATCAATGACTTCTGGATCATTTAAAAGTGCAATATGTAAAAGGCTACTGCAAGAGAAAGATTATAATCTGTAAAATAGTGTATCTCCTTTTATTTTAAAAAAAATGAAAGACCGATATGCCCAATATGGACATGTAATTCACATACCCAATATTAAATTTACATAATTTACAAAAACTTAATATTATGGTGGAAATATAGTAAGTCTTTGAAGATATAACTGTTTTATCACTTATGCAGCTCAAATCCCTCTCTTTAAATTGACCCTTGACACCTGTTCTGGAAGGCAGTAGCAAACAAAATTTATACTGACAATAGAAGCGTCAGTTAGAAAAAAGGACATTTGTGAATGTGCTTGACATCTTAAACCCATAGAACATAGGTCCACTTAGAAAATATTTTAGTTACTGAAGCTACAATATCCAAGAAATACAATGTCTACCTAATTAGAAAAGAGAGCATAATGGATTTCTTGGTATATGTCAGGGTTTTTTTACCAATAGGAGAACAAAAGAAGAAATTACAGTCAGAGACAAAAAATATCACCATTAAAAATAGGTGCTTACAGCCTCATAAAGAAAATTCTTATTGGATTTTCTCTTGTAAGTACAGACTAATTCTATTATATTTCTTCACATCTAGACTATCATCTGATTCTGGTAGCCTCCTAAACCAGATGACTTCATTCAGTTTTCCTGTTGGGAACTGTCTGCCTCACACCACTTCCTGAATCATGCCTCTAGTTTGTTTGAAAAAGTACTATTTGTAAATCATGATAGTACTACCAGTACCTCAGTAAGCAGGAACACTCTATGGCAGTCTTTAATTTAATAATACAGGTACAATCAAAGACACTAAAGTAATGGAGTCATATAATCTCCCAATTTAAGCAACCAGAAGAAAGATAGAAAACAAGATTCAAATGTTTACAGTCAAAAGAAATTGCTAACTGTAAAAATCTATTAAATTGATACATCCAGAAGAAACAGGTTCTGGAACTTTCCTGGCTTTATTACACAGGTGAAGGAGAAAATTCCATAAAGATTGGAAGGCAAAGACTCAAAGCTTCCTAGTCTCCAACTACTGCAGCTCTGCAAGGGCTAATGAAGTTTAACCCCTTTCCAGCATTCCAACATCTCTCTTTGTTCAAGATACACATATAAATAAGTGTAAAGTCTTTTCTAGCTTGCATCAGCCAGATTAGCGTCTCCAACACTTCACTAGGAGTACTTCTTGTTAGAGACACTTTTTTCCCCTTTTTTTCTTTTTTTTTCCCCCTTTTTTTTTTTTTTTGGAACACTCGCTACCCTAGTCTACAGTGAATAAAGAAGCAGAAAAAAAAATCTCTTTTGATAATTGGCTAGGAATGTCTCTATCAATGCACATATAGTAATTGCCAAAAAAAATGGTGATGGATTTTTGCAGCAGTGGCTACTGACAAGTTCAGGAAATTTTTTAAGCACTAACACTGTACTTCAATAAAACCCCAGTGAACAAATAAATCATATTAAAAAATCTTCAGAAATTTTAAGGAGGGAAATGCACATAAACATTTCATTTGAAATATCCATGCTATGGTGACCTTCAAAATGAAACATGAGTCTGTTTAATTCAGCAGAAGTTGACAGGCCCAGTCCTTGCCAGATTGCTAGGAGTTCTTCAGTCATCTACATATAAGATATAAAGAATGTAAGTGATTATAGGATTACATAATCATTTCTCAGGTGAGCAAAGAGATAACGAGTAAAGACACAGATCAAAGCTCTCAGAAGCAGGTGCAATATCTGTTGCCAAGAGTGCAGGATCTCCTAAGATTCTATATGTTAAGTATTACCTGGCCTAGAAGTCCTGTTTGTAAAGTTACGTGTCAAACATTAGTTGGCTACACCTATACACAGCAATAAGGATCCATTGTGTAAATAATGCAAATATTGAAGGAAAAGTTATTCCATCTTTACAGACTTTACTTTCTTCAGCACCCCCTGGCATCTACTGGAAAAGCAGCATGGTGAGCTGTGGGCAATCCAGAAGACTTTCAGAATGCGTGGAGTGACAGATAGCCCTACCAGAAGGGATGACATGCTACACCTGATGACCACCAATGCAAGTGAGCTAATCAGTGACGTCAAGACAGGAGGGAGCGATCATAGTCCTGAGGAATATGGGTCAGGCAAAGTGTAAAGTCAGGACCCTGAATTTTAGGAAAGCAAAATTCTAGCTCTTTCAGTAGTTAATAGGATCCTGTGGAAGACTGCCCTCAGAAACAAGGGAGAAGATCTCAAAGGGTGTTTTCTATAGGGCACAGGCACAGTCTGAAAATCACTTGGGGTCTTCTGTGGCCCCTGGTGCAATAACTGTNAGGGCACAAGAGCTTTCAGTTCCCAGGTGTAAGAAATCAAGCAAGGAAGGCAAGAGACCAGCACGGCTGAGTCACGTCCTGTTGGTGAAATTAAAAGGCAAGCAGGAAACGCACCAGAAGTGGAAGCAGGGAAATATATTCTGGGATGAGTATCGGGATGCTACCAGGATAGCATTATTGTAGGGATAGCACGGCATGGCTGGAACTGAACTTGGCAAGGGATGCAAAGAACAGTAAGAATGGCTTCTACAGATAATGTCAAGCAGAATAGGAAAGTCAAAGAAAGTATACCAGCCCTGATGGGTGGAACAGACAAGCTGTTAGTAACAAAAGAGGAGAAGGCTGAGGTACATAACAGCATTTTTGCCTCAGTCTTCACTGGTAACCTCTTCTCCCACAACCCCTCAATTCAATGAATTGCAAGACAAAGAGAGAGGGAGCAAAATCCTTTGCACTGTGAGAGAAGACCAGGTTTGTGATCTCCTGAAGAGCCTGAACATGCAAGATTCTATGGGACATGACGAGACATAACCCAGAGTCCTGAGACAATTGGCTGATGTAGTTGTCAAGCCAATCTCCATGGTATCTGAAAAGTCCTGGCAGTCGGGAGAAGTGCCTTGTGACTGGAAAAGGGGTACACCCATTTTTAAAAAGGGTGCCTCACTTTGTATGCCTGGGAAGTTCATGAAACAGATCCTCCTAGAAGCTGTGCTAAAGCACATGGAGAACAGGAATGTGATTCAAGACAGCCAGCATGGCTGCACCAAGGGCAAGTCCTGCCTGAACAACCTACTGGTCATCTGTGATGAGTGACAACATCAGTGGACAAGGATGGATGTCATGTATCTGGGTTTCTGTAAGGCCTGTGAGACAGATCCCCACAATATCGTTCTCTCTAAATTGGAGAGATCTGGATTTGTTAGATGGACTACTCAGTGGATGAGGAATTGGTTGGATGGTTGCATTCAGAGGGTAGTAGTCAACAGCTCTATGCCCAGATGGAGATTAGTGACAGGAGGTGTCCCTCAGGGGTCTGTATTACGATCACAGAATCACAGAATACTCATGGCTGGAAATGACCTCTCAGATCACTGAGTCCAACCAAAAAAAAAACTAAAACAAAAAAACCCCAAACCCTACAAACCACACAACCCTTGCCCTCACTAGTGCATGTCCTGGAGCCACCACATCTACACGTTTCTTAAACACCTCCAGTGTGGTGACTCAACCACCTCACTGGGAAGGCTGTTTCAGTTCCTCATCACTCTTTCTGTAAAGGATTTCTTCCTAATATCCAATCCAACCCCACCCTGTCTCAACTTCAAACCATTCCCTCTGGTTCTGTCACTAGTTACTAAGGAGAAGAGGCCAACACCCACCTCTCTATAACCTCCTTTCAGGTAGTTGTAGAGGGCAATGAGGTCCCCCCTCAGCTCACTCAGCCTCTCCTCATACAGCTTGTTCTCTAAAGCCCTCACAAGCTTGGTAGCTCTCCTCTGGACACGCTCCAGCATCTCAATATCCTTCCTATAATGAGGGGCCCAGAATTGAACACGGTACTGCAGATGAGGCCTCACAAGTGCCGAGTACAAGGGCATGATAACCTCCCTTCTCCTGCTCACCACACTATTCCTGATCCAAGCCAGGATCCTGNCAAAGTCCAAGTTGACTACATCCACAGCCTTCCCCCTCAGTGCTGTTGGACATGACATAGAGTGATCGAATGCACTCTAAGCAAGTTTGCCAAAGAAACCAAGCTGAGCAGTGTCTTTGACATGCCTGAGAGATGGTTACCAACCAGAGGCATCTGGACAGTCTTGAGAAGTGGGCCCATGTGAACATCAGGAGGTTTAACAAGACCATATGCAAGGTCCTGCACCTGTCCCAGGGCAATTCCTGGTATCAATACAGACTGGGAGATCACATGACTGGGAGCAGTCCTGCAGAGAAGGACGTACGAGTAATGGTGGATGAAAAGCTTTACATGAGCTGATAATGTGCACTTGCAGTCCAGAAGTCTAACTGAATCCTGGGCTGTATCAAAAGAAGAATGGCTAGCAGGTTGAGGGAGGTGATTCTGCCCTTCTACTCTTCTCTGGTAAGACCTTACAGGGTGTACCATGTCCAGCTCTGGAGTCCTCAGTACAAGAAAGACATGGACTTGCTGAAGGGAGTTAAGAAGACAGGGCCACAAAAATAATCAAAGGGCTAAAACACCTCTCCTCTGAAGAAAGGCTGAGAGCAGTGCAGTTTTTTGGCCTGGAGAAGAGAAGGCTTTAGGGAGACCTTCTTCCAGCCAGGCTTTCAGTATTTAAAGGAGGCCTAAAAGAAGGATGGGGACAGGCTTTATAGCAGGGCCTGTCACAACAGGACAAGAGGTAATAAATTTGTCCTAAAAGAGGGTAGATTTGGACTAGATATAAGGAAGAAAATTTTTAAGAGAGTGGTGAAACACTGCCCAGAGAGATGGTGGATGTCCCATCCCTGGAAACATTCAACGTCAGCTTGGACAGGGCTCTGAGTAATCTGATCTAGTTTAAGATGTCCCTGCTCATTAGAGGGAGGCTGGACTAGACCTGCAATTGTTCCTTCAAACCAAACCATTCTATGACTGGGACAAAAACCCCAGTTCATTTAGTGGGAAAGAACATACAGATTCCTTAGTTAAGGCTGATGATAAAGATCATCAGTCCAGATGGGCAGGAAACTTTCTTTCAGCTGAGCTCATGTTCAAACGGAAAGCAATCAAGAAGAAAAGATCTCATCAGAAGAAAAATATACATCGAATCACAACAGAAGATAGCACTTTTGTTAAAGCAAGAGAGTTGGTTAATAGTGTCATCCAATTAAAAAAAACAAACAAAAAAAAAAAGAGGTGTGAAAGTGACAGATCTGAAAGTCAAACAGAATCTCAGTTAGTTGCAAGAATGAATCCAGGAGGTTATATATATCTCAGCTTCAGATAACAAAGTTAGCCTAGGCGCTCCTACATTAACTTCTGTATTCTGATTTAACTGGGAAACGAATATTCAGAATGGAGTAAAACAAAAGGAAAACAGCTGAAATATGAGCAAGCAGAGTATAGATCACCTAGAAACCAATAACCCAACAGAGCAGTTAGTAAGTTTCTGTTAGGATAAAAAGATATTTGTGATTGGTACAACATGTACTTACTTAATTCATATAGTCCTTCAATCTGCTATGAAACATTTACTAAATGTGCATACTGAGAAATATAAAACTTATTGTCGTAAGTGACAGCTTGGAGAGTCTGAAAATGAAACTGTCCGAAAGTTAGGGTTCTTGTTGTCAAAGATACAGTTTACAAAGCTCTTTTGATGATAGTACTCAATTTTATATTGATTCACAACTCTTTACCCCAATACACTTGACAACTCCATACTGTAGTGCTTCATGCAATTCTATTGTGAACACTACAGAAAAAGAGTAAAGAAGCTCTGATATTTGTCAAAAGTTTATTTAAAAGTCTTATTTTAATGCACTTCAACTCTAAAGTCTCACATACTTAGGAAACAAAACACGCCTATTTAAGGAAAGTGATGGAAAGCTTCATTTAATTGAGCAATTGTATTGTTTTTTTCATTTTTAGGAGTTGCATAATAAGATAAAATAATTACTGTATATTGTAGAGAACCTTTTACTTACTTCTGGGGAAAAGCGTAGGTGACCTAATTTGTCTTTTCTCTATGTTATTGTAGTTCTGCTGACAGGAGGCCACTGGGTTCCCACTCCAAGTCCCCCAGAGAGACATGTACTCTGAGGTTTTCAGGGGGTGAAAAGCCTTTTATTCAAATTCTGCAGGGGTTCTTAAAGCATTGGTGATGGACAGAAATGGCCCAGCTAGCCAGTGGGGGAAACCAGGGGATCAGGAGCCAATAGTAAGCCAGAGAATGGGGAAAGACAGGGGAAACAACCAATAGGGTTAGGACAGAGGCGGGGCTGACTTACTGGGTTATACAATATGGCACCACCCATAGAAGCCATGTGGCCGGCGGCATGAGGGGGATAACAATAGAACCAAAAGTGAACCACTACAATTAGGAAATCATACAATAACAGCAAAAACCAAAATTCAAACTGCAGTGTCTCTAGGCTGTCTCCCACACTCCGCANCAGTGCTAGGTAAAAACTATCCCAGATTAAAGCTTTTCTATGATCCATTTGAAAAAGTCAAAGTCTAACCATTATTTATTAAACTTTGCCAAGTTTCAGTAAAAATAGCTCAAGGTGAGAAGAGAAATTAACACCTTACAGTTGCATAAAGAAGGCATCAGGCTGTGGGAGACAGGACGGATTACCTTTATTGTTATATCCCGCACATGGGAACTGCATGGTTTCCAGAAGCGGCATCATGTTGCACAGCCCATGTGATATGCCCTGCCTCTGTTCTAGCCTTGTTGGCTGTTTCTCCTGTCCTTCCCTTTTTCCTGGTTTGTTATTGGCTAGCCTGGCCACTTCCTTTCCTCATGGAGTCTTTAAGAACCCCCACGGAGTTTGAATAAACTGGCTTTCTATCCTGAATTTCTCTGAGTGTGCATCTCTCTGGGGAACCTGGACTGGGGACCCGTTCACCCCCAGTCAAATTGGCGCCCAGACATGAGACAAACGGCAGAGTGTCTACTGTGTAGAAGATTTATCTGGATACCCCTTGGGCTCAGGCAACAAAGTTTTTGGCTTCCCGCCCAGACGGCATCCACAACCCAGTTTTCAGACTTCATTTGGATTTCACTTAGATCTCAACTTACCACGAAGAGGGAGAGCCCGCAGTTGTGTATCCCGAACTTTTATTTTCAAAAAAATTATGGGATCTCTATCCTCTAAATCACAATGGGAGAGCTATTAGTGCTTGAAAAATTTCCTTTACCTTTGTGGACACCCAGTTGATAAAGCCTCCCTAAAAGCACTGATAAAATGGATTTACAAGAATAATTATGCACTTCCCTCTCCTATCACCTATGAGGAATGGGACAAACTGGAAATGAAACTATGGAAAGCCACTCAAATCAGTGACTTTCTAGCATCTCAAGCCACTATCACATGGCACTTAATCTTAAGCATGCTAGATAATAAAGAAAATACACTACCAGTTGTTTCAGAGGAAGGAACAGAGCAGGGATTCAGCCGAAGCATGCGCGTTGTGGTGGGAACAGATTTAGGATCAGAAACTGTGTCTCTGGCACGGCCATTACACACACAGCATGGAGCGCCCAGCTCACCTCTCCAGACCCAAAATGGCCGCTGCCTTGTGGCTGAGACCCCGCAGACCTAAAATGGGGCCAGATTGTCTCCTTCGCCCCTGGCAGAAGCGGGCAGGGATCACCAAAATGTTGACCCACAAAGCCATGCCGCTTATTCCGCCACGCAGCTAGGTGGCGCTGCCCCTCCGGATGCACCATCGAGTAGGCAGGCCCTGCCCACTTCCATCCTTCAAGCTCCACCCACTCTGTCCTTCCAGAAATGGGACCCTACCATGATGGTGGCGCCCATGCACCTTACCAACATGATGGCGTCCATGCCCCCGGTATCCCTGAAGCTGATTCCCAAAGTAACCAATGGGCTTACATTAAACAACAAGCAATCGCAATGGATGATTTGGACTTATTGCAGGCATTCCCTGTGTACTACCACCCCAACAGTCGTCCCCTCTGGGTACCTGTTCCCATCCCAGTTCTCAAAGACACTAAAAAAGCCATAGCTGAATACGGACTACATTCACCTTATGTGATAGGGGTGT
>VWZO01012484.1:0-21501 GCA_013396975.1 Bucco capensis
GAGCCTGTGAGCCTGATGCCTCCTGTAGCTAAGGAGAAGGTATATTGCCAAGTAGAGGCAGAGAAAAGAGGATCTCTAAGCTGAGAAGTGGCCAGAGAAAGTACATTAGAGGTTTCTGATCTCTCTGTCTCAAAACACAAAGTCTCGTTAAGGAAGCAGCTGTGTCCCTGAGAAAATGGGCTCCCATCGGATTGGCTCTGTGCAACTTGCTGCTGCAGGATGCTTCCAAGGTTAGAAACTTAACACTTAGATAAAGTTCGGATTTGTTTGGGAATTACAAAGAGAACAACAGCTATTAATTAGTAGGAAGACCTGAGATTTGGAAGAGGGATTAGAAATTAACTGCTCTTGGCTTGGATGGGCATATGCTTCGTTGGGTTAAAGACTGGATAGATGGCCGAGTCCAAAGAGTTGTGATCAATGGAGTTAAATCCAGTTGGCAGCCGATCATGAGTGGGGTCCCACAAGGCTCAGTACTGGGGCCACTCCTGTTCAACATCTTCATCAATGATTTGGACCAGGGGATAGAGTGCACCCTTAGCAAGTTTGCAGATGACACCAAGCTGGGTGGCAGTGTGGATCTGCTTGAGGGANACTGGTCTGTTCACACTAGTGGAGAGTGATAGGACAAGGGGAAATGGATGTAGATTGCGCCAAGGGAGGTTCAGGCTAGACATTAGGAGGAATTTCTTTCCTGAAAGGGTTATCAACCATTTGAACAGGCTGCCCAGGGAGGTAGTTGAGTCACTATCCCTGGAGGTGTTTAAGAGATGTGTAGATGTTGTGTTGGGGGGCATCATTTAGTAAGTTGATAGGGCTAGAACAAAGGCTGGACTTGATGATCTCCAAGGTCTCTTCCAGCTGTAACTGTTCTATGATTCTATGATTAGATCTAAACAGGTAGAAATAAATTGGTGTGTAAACCTGTGACATTTATCCAGAGTTTAAAACAATCTTGAGCTGGTTGAGGTTGAGAGAATACCTTCCTGGAGGCACAGCTGGCATTTTATGTGTTAGCCTGTTGGTGTTGCACAGTTTAGGGCAATTGGTGGACCCTGGATTTGACCTAAAGCCATAATACCAGGTTGCTTGGGCTCTTCAGATCATTGCTGGCCTTGTCCACAAAGCTTTGCTCCCAGGAATCTTGCCAGCAGGAAAAGCAGCTTTGAAGCTTTTGCCATGGTAGGAAAAAACCTAATATAGCTATTTCCTAAGATTAATCTGACTGGTCCGTTCGGTACTCCCAAAAAGGCTGGTGAGATGGCACAGAACTGAAGAAAGCTCTAAAAGAAAGAAGTGGAGTAATCAAAGTAGAATGTGATTAAAACCCCAGTGAAATAGCAGCAAGGATGGTCTCAAGGGAGGGTCAAAGTTTGGCAGGGCTCCATAGAAGAGGGTTAGAAAAGGGAGTCTGGATGTTAAAACAGGGCAATAATGAAAGTCACATGTATCTCCAAGGCTTTGGGAACTATGAGTAACACTAACTCTGAGCTGCAATGGCTGCTGCTTCAGGGAAGGAGGATTGGGTGGGAAATGCTGATTTGTTAAGCTGGTAGAAATAATTTGTTATATAAACCTGTGACATTTGTTTACTAGTTACTAGTCTGAAGGCAAGAGCTGCGGTTGAGCCTGGATAGGCAAATGTTAACAAAGTTACTGAGGTTTTGCAGTTTTTTAAGCTAGTCTTCCTTTTGGATAGTCCTGCTTATAAATTCCTGTTCTCTGTAATGTCTCCTGGTGAAATCAAAGGTGGACTGGAGGTGGAGCAGGTGCTGTTTTTCTGACCTCTCACTTAGTTGTTTGGTGTCTCTTCTGTCCTATAGCTCTGGAGTGCTGGGGAGGGAAAGAGTATCTGAAAAGGATTAGCACAGCAGAGAGAGACCAACTTGGTCACCCTATCTCAGATACCTCCAATTCATCAATGTCACCCCAACCCTGGCCTGGTTTAGGGTGCAAGACCCCTGAAGCCCTTCATCCTTCCAGGGCTCTTCCCAACTGCTTACTTTCCCAGAGGTGGTCAAGGAGTCCTCATCTCTCTCCCTCTGCATAACTCAACTGCAGAAGAAAGTCCTCCTTGTTAATGAGACTCGTTAGTGTCCACTGGGGAGTGGACATGCAAGACTCCCCTACATTCATTTTCACCACACTCACAAACTTTCTAGCCTAAGCAGCCTCCAGGAGTAGGTCGTGTATGTGTGACTTGGTGTCTGAATATGTCAGACTTGGCGTAGAAATGGCTTGGAAGTGCAGTCATGCCCAGCTGTGGTTGTAGCTGATAGGCGCTGATGGTCCGTGCAGGTTTGCTACAGGATTGGAGCCCTGCTGCCTCTCCTGGGTACCTGCCATGGCCAGGACAACCACCTTAGCCTGGAGCAACCAGTGTTTGGATGCTGTATGTAGCTCCCAGCTAACCTGGGTGAGCCACCTCACCACCAATGCAGTGTTTGCAAGGGCTGAGCTGCTATCTCTTCCACAGTGAGCTGAGCATGACCTAAGTGGAGAAGCCCCTAGCAAGTCCAAGCATTGCAAAATAACTTTTCAGTGTAGAGTGCATTTCTCATGATGCACTTTTTCTTTTCATTTACAGTATCTTGACCTAAAGACCTGTCCCAGCAGGAGATCAAGTGGAAATCATGGTGCTCCCCTGCTTCTGTAAAGCTTTTGATTGTCTTTTTGTTTCCTTGCTGACTTTTTCTGTTCCCGTTCTCTCATGATGGGTGAGGTTTTAAAATAAGTAGGTTTGGTAACAGCAAGGCCATGGAGATAAGAGGGATCTTCTGTGTGCTGAGATTCATTACCTGCTCCCATCTAAACCAGGAGAGAAGTAAACCTGCTTTTCTTTTTTTTTGTTGTTAATGAAATTGTGACATGGGAATTTTTAAGAATCAAATTAAAGCACAGAATGGCTTGAGAAATTGTGGGAGCTACAAACTAGTGCTGGAGCTAAAAGGACTTATGGAAACACAAATCATTTAGGAGAACAAACTGCAATGCCATTATGTGAAGTGTCATGGACTCATTTTCATTTCACTGAGTCCAACCTGGGGTTTGGCTGCATATGGTAAATGACTCTGTTCTACTACTTTTTTTTTTTTTAATATGTAGAGTAGGGGGAAATACGCAATTGCAATTTCAACCTGTTGAAAAAATAAAGTCCTGCTGAAGTGGTCAGAGCCAAATCTTTTGGAAGTGCTGCAGTGAGGCACGAGGTCTCCCTTACTGCTGGGATTTGGGATGCAGCTGTAGTGAGCTGGAATCTTGCAGTGCCAAATGTGTCCCACTTGAGTGAGTGATCTGATTCCACAGCAGTGCCTGGATCTTACACATGTGCCTAAATGTGAAATGCTGGATACTACCCATCTGCTTAAAACTGGGCAAGTGGCTGAGCACTTTGGGTCCCTGTTGCTCAGTTTGGGAGGGTGCTGCAATGGGATGCCAGGACCAACCATGGCAAAGCTCCTACTTAACACAGCAACACCTGATTACAGTGCCAACCTACCTGATGCGCCAGCTGAGTAAGGGTTATAAGACAAGAAGACTTTGTTTGCTGTGTTTTGTTGTTGTTGTTCATTTTCCCTCTCTCTCTTATAATTTGCTCTAGCTGTGCATGTCTGGAGCAGTGTGTGTGTGTGATTTTCTGCCTCATCAAGCATTAATTGCAGTGGGGGAAAAACACTCTGGTCAAACAGGGAGCTCTGGCCAAACAGGGAGCTGTGGTGGATGCAAGGAGGAAGGTAGGAGTGGAGGTAATATCTTTTTTGGGAGAAGAGAGTGCTTGTCTTTGTGTTATGCTCCTTGTCCCAGCTGCTCCCAGATGTGAAGCCAGGGAGGAAGAGGAGGTGGGTGGCAGGCAAGGCAGCAGGGAGGCAAGGGAGCTAGTAGCACAGGGCATTCCCTGGTATAGCTCTCACTCACCAAGGGCTTTGTGCAAATGCATGCTTGGCAGTGATGCCATGATGATCCTGTCCCTTCCCTAGTGAAGGGACATGGGAGTAAAATGCTAGATTTTGAATCACAGAATAACAAAATTGTTTCAGTTGGAAAAGACTTTTATCAGGTCCAACCATTAACCCAGCATTGCCAAGTCCACCACCAACCTCAGCATCACATCTACACATCTTTGAAATACCTCCAGGGATGATGACTCCACTACTTCCCCGGGCAACCTGTTCCAAGGCTTAACAATCCTTTCGGAGAAGAAATTTTTTTTAATGTCCAACCTAAACCTCACCTGGCACAACTTAAGGCCACTTCCTCTTGTTCTTTCACTTGTTACTTGGGAGAAGAGGCTGACCCCAACCTCGTTACAACGTCCTTTCAGGCAGCTGTAGAGAGTGAGAAGATCTTCCCTCAGCCTCCTCTTCTCCAGACTAAACAACCTCAGTTCCATCAGCTACTCCTCCTAACACTTGTGCTTTAGACCCATAACCATCTTCATTACCCTTCTCTGGCCAAACTCTAGTAACTCAATGTCCATCTTGGATTGAGTGGCTCCAAACTAAACACAGTATTTGAGGTGCTCACCAGTGCCAGTTACAAGGGAAGATCACTGCCCTAGTCCTGCTTGCCTCGCTGTTTCTGATACTGTTGGCGTTCTCAGCTACCTGGGCACTCTGCTGGCTCATTCAACATGGCTGAATCTATGTTTAGCTGGCTGTTGACCAGCACCCCCAGGTTCTTTTCCACTTTCCAGCCACTCTTCCCCAAGCCTGTAGCATTGTATGGGGTTGTTGTGACCCAGATGCAGAACCTAGCACTTGGCCTTGTTGAACGTCATCCCACTGGCNCCCGGGCAACCTGTTCCAAGGCTTAACAATCCTTTCGGAGAAGAAATTTTTTTTAATGTCCAACCTAAACCTCACCTGGCACAACNTGGCCAATTGATCCAGCCTGTCCAGGACCTCTGCAGAGCCTTCCTATCCTCAGGTAAATCAAAACTTCCACCCAACTTGGTATCATCTGCAAACTTAACAATGGGGTTCTTAATCCCCATTTCCAGGTCATTGATAAAGATACTAAACAGAACTGACCCCAAAGCTGAGCCCCAGGGAACAGGTGCACCCTTTTTAGTGCATCCTTTCTGATAAATTCAGATGAGATAGAAGAGGCAAACAAAACAGAAGAGGCTCACTGGGAAGATGGTCTTCTGCAAGCTGCTGGCAGCTTAGGTGATAGAAACTACAATGGGGAATATGATCCTGAGTTCAAGGACTGTGGCTAGTACCTGTGACATCTTCCCAGTAGGATTTGCCAGTGAGACTTCAGATTCTTTTTTGGATGAGCACCATTAGATTTTTACCTTGCATCTGGGCAGCCCAATGAGGTGGTCATTGCTTCCTTGAAGAAAGCTCCACTATTGGTATGGAACACTTCACCAAGACCATGTGTGATGGGATTCAGTGATTTTAAGCCAAACTGTTGGGTTTTTTTTTCACCAAGTTTGAAACATTTTGTAATGTCTTAGGACTAGGTAAGGCTTTGATTTAATGCCTTATCTCTTGAATTCACCTTCAGCAATAATGATGTATTCTAATCTTCTGTTCAGGTGTTGATGGATGGGGCCTGTTTGGTTTGAACATCTGGGATTTGAATTGTTGACCCCTTTCAGTCCCTGAAGAGGAGTTGGAGCAGCCCTTGAGGAAGGGCTGTTGTTAGCAGCAAGTTCTCCATCACTGGTTAGTGGCAAAGTCAAATGTAAATGTGAATTCAGTGGGAGTGTACTTAGCCAGACTTCATCTACAGCTCTTATGGTGAACTCTGAAGATATAGGACACATAAATTCTCCCATGAGTGGGTTTCAGGAGGACAAAATGACATAAGGACAAAAACCAAAATCTTGCTTTTCTTTAAGGCTTTTTTCCCAGACACCAGTGCCCACATCCACCAGATTAGTGTATTTGAAGCTGAGTAAGCTTTTGGTCTTGGCTCAAGCTAGGATTAGGGAACAAACATCCCAGGTCACTCTCCAGGGGGATTGTGGGGTCCTCCCTGGGAGAACGTTCCTGCACAAAAGGAAGTCCTATGTGATACCCTCTTCCCAGTCTTTGCTGCTCCATGGACCCACTCTCCCCATCCACACTGAGCACTGGGAGAGCTGGGAGGGAGCAACAGCCCTAGGGACCTCCTTGAGATCCCAAGAGGTTGTCTAACCTTCATATGCCTGTTGTGGTCATGAGATTACTCAGGGCACTTGAGATAGGGAGGTTTCACCTCATCTTTTGAATGATTGAGCAGATTTGTTACTTTCCAAAGCAACTGCAAAAGCAGCAGAAAGAAGGGCAGATACTGAACTGCCCTTCCAGATCCAGGAGAAGACACAATTAGGATTGGGCAGTGAGCCCTGCTCCTGTGACCTGGCTTGGCGTCCAAATCACTAAGGGACTGGTTATTTTCCCCTATGGTGCCCTGAAGACCAAAGATACGGACCTACCCTTGTAATTTGAGAGTGAGGGGCACACATCAGCCAATAGGTATGCCTCTTCCTCTTCTCTGCCGGGCCCTCTTCTGCTCTGAAGCTGGAGTAAAGCTATGTCCCATGAATTTGCTGAGCCCCATATCTCATCTCCAGCATCCACCAAAGCAAGGGATGGACATCGGCTGGCCATGCCCAGGATGAGCAGCTTTTGCTGCACACCAGGCACCCCCGCTTTCTACTTTCACCCTCATTACATAGGCATGTTTGCACTGTCTGCACATCACTCAGCCTTTCTTAGTACCACATAATCTAGTTGGCCCTTTGGGCAGTGCTGTCTTTGCTGAAAACTTCTGTTTTTCTAAGACGAGAGAGTAGAAATAGAACACAATAAATTTGAAGACTTTACCCCAGTAAAGTGCATGACTTCAGGGAGAGCTGCATGATGCCTCAGAAAAAAGGTAGTACCTATTGTAGGTAGGGTTGTTTAAGTATTTCCATTTTGTCTTGCTAAAGGTTTCTATAAACTTTTCTTTCAGGTGCTAGTTTTCTGGGTTTGGAGCAACAGACAAAACCTAGTTGTCCAAGTCTGTGGGGCTACACTAAGGGATGCTCACTTTCATGCCTGCACCCCTGCATTTGCCTTTGAAGTGTCACTGAGGTGTTCATCCATGCATTAAGTGTTGTGGTTTCCCAAGAGGCAGCTAAGGCTCAGAGACAGGAAAGGCCAAGTGAAAGTGTTCCTCTTACAAAAAAGCTGAGTGAAGCTTTATTTTCTTGGGGTCAGAAAGGTTAGCATCAGAATTAAGTCCCATGAGGGGCAACGAAAGGGCTGGTCTGGGTCACCCATCCTCTACTAGGTAATAGCCAACTGCAGGTGCTGCAAAATCCTGCAGTATGGTGTCCACTGATCCTGACCTTTCCCACCCCAGGCTCCAGTTTACCTCTTGATGCCCACTCTTCCTCGGAGTTGTTGGGATATGCGTAACATCCAATCCTCTGCCCTCCTGCCTGGCTGGATAATGGCATCTCTCTGGGGTCATGGTGACCTGACACCTCCCAGTCTCTGCCTTGAGTCTGAGCATCACACCTCTGTCTTTTCACTGACTGTCCCCTTCTCATCCTCTGGAATTTTGACACCAACCAGATGCTTAGCTGACATCATCCGTCTCTGCTCTGCTCAGATGACTTGGCCTCTCCTATTTGTGTTGCACATAGCTGATTTATCAGCAGCCATGTTGTATTTTCTTCCAGATAAGAAAATGGTGAATATTTGGCCTGCGGTTGAGCTTTCCAGGAGGTTCCCCCTGGAAATGGTCCAATTCCCTCTGACAGCTATTTGTTGAGATCAACTCTGAATCCCCTGCACAAGTGCTTTCTTCTTCTAATACAGTGCTCATTTTTCAATCAGCTTGTTACTTCATAGTAAATCAAATGCCATACAGAAGCCTATGTATATTATCTCTAGGCAATTACCTTTATTAAGAAAACTTGTAAACTACTCAAAGAAAAAAATCTATTTGATATGATGTGTTTGCTGCAGAACCCCTCTGTTGAGCATTAACTGTATTCCTGTCCTTTAATTCCTCTTCTAGTTGACTCTCAGAAATGTTCCTATTTTTTCACCCATAACTGATGGCAAATCAGACAACCTGTTCATCATGACGTACTGCTTTCCACTTTTGCAGATCCGTGCAGCATTTGCATACTTCCAGCCGTCTGGATCTTTCCTAGTATTCCAAGATTTATTAAAAATTTACATCAGCAGGCCAGAGAGCTTCTCAGCCAGCTGTTGGAGGGCCCTTGGGAGCAAGTTATCCAGGACTTCTGATTTAAAATTGTTTATCACTAGTAGATGCTGTTTAACAACCTTCTTGGTTACTAATGGACTGGAAAGTACTTCATCCTCCTCAATGTGATACAAGCATCTCATCCTGATTCTTTCTAAACGCAGAGCAGAAATATTGATTGAACACTTCTACCTTTTCTGCCTCATTACCTTTTTCCCCATCTGAGGCTGCACCACTGATTTATACAAAGGCATTATAGTAATTTCAGGATTGTTTGCGTCCCTTTCCATATGCAGCTGAGCATCTTGCTAGGTTTGCAGCTGTGGCTGTGCAGAAAGCAGAGGTCTCTGCTGTGCTACCTCCGTTGCTGGGAGGCCCCTTTCTTGGTTTGGAACAGTTTAGGACCTCATAAGGTGCCTGAGGAGCAGAAATTCCTCTCAATGCCCTGCATCACTCTGCATTTGTTAAGGAGGAATTACTAATTTGCTGCACTGTTGCCCATCCGTTGGAGTTGCTGAGCAATTGAGCTACCTCTAACAGTTCCAAACTGTCAGACCCTCAGCCATTCCACAGAAGATGGGATTTGCCCCCCCAAAACCTTCAGATTTTTCAAAGTAATGAACACTCAACAGCTTAACAGATCTGTTAACCACTCTGCTTCCATGCTAATTTTAGGTTAGTCATCCATGGATGAACAAGCCCTCATATCTCCTGAGCAGTTTGTGACTGCTTTCTCTTTCACTTGACCTATAAAAGAGCTGCTATTTCTTTCTTCCATCTTGTCTTTGCCCTTTTCCTTACCTCTCAATTCCCCAGCAACCTCCTGCTCAGGCTTTCCCAGGTCTTGGGGCAGGGAGGGCAAATGCACTTGCTGCTGGGGCAGAGCTCTTCCTGGGGCTCCTCATGCAGGTAGCAGAACCCTAGGATTGGTGTTACCAGTGTGAATGAGATAGGGGTAGAAGATGCCCTATAGCAAGGACAGACTTATTTCAATCCATAACTCATGTTCACTGATTCCCCCCATTTGCCATTTTGCTTGCATCTTCAAGCAGTCTGTGAGACAAAGACAACAAAAGTTTGCCATGTGCAGGTTGCACTGTCCGAGACAGAAATAGAGTTTTTCTGCTGCAATGCCCTTATCCCCTTTGCTGTCGCTGATTGAGCAAGGTTTGAGGCAGTGAGGTGGGTTTTGGACTGTAATCTCTGCATGTGATCTGGGGCAGCACTAAAAAATGCCCAGGTGGTGGGGCAGCCCAACCCACAGTATGGCAGCTGTGGATAGGAGTTTCTTCTTGTGTTGTCTCTGTTCATAACACTCACCTTAGCACCTGTATTGCAGGACCACATGTAGTACTGAAGTGGCTTTCATAGAAATACCTTTTCTCCCACTATGAATCCAACCTTGTACTCTTCAAAGGCCAATGAAGTTACACATGGTGGACTCAAGGCAGGAGATAGGAGGATCATGTTTTGTGTTTTGTGAGATTTTTTGCCTAGACCTGCTCTATTTTGCATTTTTCTTGGTTGACAGGAGAGAAGTGAAGTCTGGTGGTGAAGTCTAGGGGTATGAAGGGTATGTATTGATAGCAAATGTGTTTTATTGCCCAATATTGTCCTCATGGCAGGCTCCAGCCCATTCAGGCTGGGAGGAGGTAGGCAGATGGCTTCTTTTTCTCTCATCCTTAGGAGAAGATGGGACTGTCTCAGCTCCGTCAGAGCATCACTTGCTGCTGGCATTTCAACCTCCAGATTTTCCTGGCATGAGGAAAAGGGAAACTCAGGACCAAGGGGCCCTGGCAGTGCACAGAGACCACAAGATCTTTAATCAATGCAAGCCTCAACCCACGTATCCATAGCTTTTCTCTTGAGCAATCTCCATCCCTGTCCAGCCCTCTGTAGCCCTATCTCTTGCAGAGGTGTGTGGCCCAGCAGTGAGATACTGTGAAAAGGAGATGCTGGCCGCTCTCATCCTTGCTCATGGGATCGTAACCTTCAAGTGCCGCTTTGGGAAGAGAGCCAAACTGGTTTCGTCAGTATAGCAGTAAAAGAGTTGGTGTTTTGAGATGCTCAGAAGCTATAGCTAG
Source organism: Bucco capensis (assembly GCA_013396975.1). Classification (NCBI taxonomy): domain Eukaryota; kingdom Metazoa; phylum Chordata; class Aves; order Piciformes; family Bucconidae; genus Bucco; species Bucco capensis. The sequence continues at coordinate 10,287 of VWZO01012484.1, forward strand.
GCATATCTGGGGAAAAAAAAATAAAAATACTCTAATTTGTTAATACTGAGACCAATGAATGGCTAGAAACACTTGCCAAGGATCAGGGCAAAGCCCTCTTGATTTTAAGCCTTTCAGCCAAGATGGTCTCTGCTTCTAAATGCTGAGGGCAGACAGGAATGAGGCCCTCACTGCAAAAATTACTGGATGTAATATTTTATTTTGTGTGAAGTTGGAGGGCATAATACACGATTGTAACTGTCCCTGTTGCTTGAAAATATCAGTATGAAGTAAACCTTTGTTTTGTAACCTAGATTTCCTATGAAGTGTGGTCTGAAATACATGCATAGATGTTATAATCTTGAATAATGGAATGAATACTTGGGAATAGGTGGAAGAGGAAAAATGTTCTGCTGTAAAGTTTGGGACAGCAAGGGATGAGGATGCTTGGGGAGCAAAGATGCAAGCTGTGAAGGAGAATATTCTTGCACCCACTAAAGGGAGATTGATCAGTTGTGTTCGATACTGTGTGTAGCTCAGGTCCTCCCTCCCAAGCGCTGCACGAAAGCAGAGGAAATAAAAGCTTGGCTTTTGCTAAGGAAAAGAATGACCCACAATGTCAATTTTTCTGTGGGAAGAATGGCTGAATTCAGTGTTTTCCTTTCTCACTCCATCCTGCTGCAACACTTCGCTGTGTGGCTGGGCAGGCTGGTGAGCAGATAATGAATCTGCCGAAATGTGGTTATTGATATAGCTGAGATCATTATTCCTAAGGGTCTTGTGAGCTTTCCTATCTAAAGGGACGTTTTTCAGAAGGTTGTGGTCATGACATAAACAGTCTCATTTCATATGAAATCTCAGCTGGTGAAGTCCTGAGCCTGGGAGTATTTTTAAGATCCGTTATCAGGAAGATAAATCAGGTCAGACACATTTTTTTTCATCTGGGAGAAGTAAAATGGTTCATTTGCCTTTCACTATTAATGTGATATTCTGCAAGGAGCTGAGGCCTGATCCACAGCTTTTGAAAGAAAATGAGATTGTTTCCACCTACATCAGAAAGCCTCCGCTAAATTCCTTATTTCTGGATAAAGATAACTTTCTGGATTGTGGAAATGAAAGCAAGTCATATGGGCAGAGGGTTGTCAGTGCCCAGAAGTTGGTGTGAAGGTTACAGTGGGCAATGTGCTTGGTTGTTCTTAGGCCATCTACAGGTGGGATGGTGTGAGCAGATACAGCAAGGAATTGTGGCTCATTTAGTGTGAGAGCAAAGCAAAAATAACCCATTGAGAAATTCTGAGGCAGGGAACGTATTTCAAAAGCTGCATGTAGCAATTGGTCTGGGACTGTGAATTTTGCAAGGTTTAAAGAAACAGCAGTGGATGCAAGACTGAAGTCTTACAGCCATCACTAGGGCCTGGGTCTTTGCAAATGCTCTCCATCACCTCCTTTTCATCCCCAAGCAAACTGTATTTGCATCACTTAGGTTTTTTACCACCCATACCAAGCTCGCTCTTGGGTGCTGGGAAGGTTTTCTGGCATCAAGGGCAGTGACACATAAGTAGATGTTCAGAATTCCAAAGTGTTTTAAACATATCAGGATGTCTTAATCTCACTCACCTTCAGCTACCCTGGGGTCGGAGATGTACCTACAATAAAACTCTGCACCAACACATTAAGCTCTGTAAAGTTTCTCTTTAATCCACGTCAAGCCTTTTGTTATTAACATCCATTTCTGTTCAGGATTTGTCCTACAACCATTTGTTTTTTAGTTAACCTTGTCCAGTCCCAGCCTACACAAACACAAGCTGAAGCAGACTTAAAAATCTTTACTGATGAAGAGGAAAGGAGAACTGAAGCATTAAAGTGACCTGGTTACTGCCTTCAGGCATGTGTCACCTAACCAAGTAATCATCAAGCGACATATCAAGTATTTAGACAGACGTAGGTTCAAGGAGAGAGATTTGCAAGCACTCCATTTGCAGCGTGTGCTCTGGGGAGCAGGAACTGGTGTCATTCCCTCCTCGCTGGTGGCTTCAGGGACAAGATGAGGTTCCTAGCCTCTGATCTTCAGCACTGAGAATAGCTGTTAGATGAGCTGGCTGTGACTTCATTTCAGGAGATGGAGGAGGATGTAATGCATGTAGCCTTAAAGCATGTCTCCAGTGCTATGCCACCAAACTTTCCATGTCTTAATCTGTCACCCGTGGAAATGATCTTTCTCTCCCACTGAGCAAGAGGTTGCACAAGCAACAGCTCTGCCTCCCTTCACCTGTTTTCATTGGACTGAGAATAAGAACAATGGGGAAAGATACTTCCCAAGCGAAGTGCAGGTTTATTTCAAAATTTGTGCAGAATTTCTGCCACATTCTTGCTGATGTTGAATCATTCCTGAGAGAGTTGGGGTTGTTCAGGCTGGACTGGAGAAGGTTCCAGGGAGACTTTGTTGTCACCTTCCACTGCTTACAGGGAACCTATAAGAAAGATGAGGACAGTGTTTTTAGCAGGGCCTGTTGTGACAGGACAAGGAGTGATGCTTTAAAACTGAAAGAAAGGAGGTTTAGACTAGATATAAAGAAGACATTTTTTCCAATGAAGGTGCTGAAAATCTGGTGGTGAAACACTGGAATAGGTTGCCCAGAGAGGCTGTAGATGCCTCATCCCTAGCAACATTCCAGGTAAGGTTTTTTGGGTCTTTGAGCAACCTGATGAAGATGTCTCTGCTTACTGCAGGAAGGTTGGACTAGATGACCTTTAAATGTCCCTTCCAACCCAAACCATTCTATGATTCATGCCTTTGTAGCACTTGAAGCTGCAGGGGAGCAAGAAGAATGGAGAGCCATGGATCAAGAAGGACTGGGAGTTGCAGGGCCAGCTTCAGCTGGACATGGCTTGATTTCCAGAGCTGGTACCACTTCCTGCTGGAGTAGATATACTGGGGGAGGAAGGGAGGCCAAGTGCAGAGTCTTACACTTTGGCCACAACAACCCCATGCAATGCTACAGGCTGGGAGATGAGTGGCTGGAGAGTGGCTCAGTGGAGAGGGACCTAGGAGTATTGGTTGACAGCTGGCTGAACATGAGCCAGCAGTGTGCTCAGGCAGCACGGAAGGCCAATGGCATCTTGGCCTGGATCAAGAATAGTGTGACCAGCAGGACTAGGGATGTGATCCTCCCCCTGTACTCTGCNGTCACATAAAATCACTTGTCTCTGGCTAGATTGTTTTAGGAAAACACTTTGACATTTTTTTCTACTGATTAGCTTTAGAGTTGTTTTTTTCTTGATAGTTATTTTGTCACAGCAGCTCTGCATGTACACATAGCCTGGACCAGAGAATCTGTCTGGTTTGTAGCATGGGATAACCGATAATTCAGCCTCTTGGTGGAAACTGCTCCTTTTCTGGGCTACTAGCAAGGAAATCTCTCTCATTCACAACTCACCCACTCTTCCTTTCCCAATGTCCACAATTACCTTTTAAAGATGAAAAATCAGCAGCTGTTACCTAAACCACAAGCATAAAGACCTTCTTAAACAAGGTGGATTGTTGCCCTATTGTCCTGATGGTACCCCAGTAATGAGGGTTGTAGAAGTAAATGATTTATGTCTGCCATCTNTAGAGGGTATGCATCAAAGTCGTGGGTTCACACCTCTTCCTTCATGTTACCCTATCATGTTTAAAACAAGGCTCACATTTGGAAGGACTTAGCTTTATTGCCTGGAGAACAGTGTTGGATTTAACAGAGATACAAACTATAGCAAACAGAAACGCATGTGGGTGTATGCGGTAGACACCTTGGAGGAAACCTCCATGGGCTTTTTCCAAGTTTCCCATTTGCAAGCAGTTTCTGTGAGATTTGGGGGAAAATGTGATGCTGGGGTTTATTTCTTACCAAAATTAACCTGTGAAATTTACTTTTTTTTTTTACTAGCAGGTTTTGTCAGTAAAATAAGGATGTTTGAGGAAGTTATTTTCCTTTGGAAAATGTAACTGGTGCAACAAATCTTGTTGCAGAAAATATCTTCCTCTGGCTCTCAGAGAGCTGGATTCATTGAGGTTGATTATTGGGCTCCAACTAGCGGAAGTTTAAAACCTGCCTGAAGATATCAGATTTGAAAGAAAGAACTGCAAAAATTCACAAAACACTTGTGCCAGTTTATTTTTTTTTAAAAGCTGTAGAAAGCAAAATTGTGTCAAAATTAATTTTGTTCATGAAAATCTTTAGGTTTGATGATAATTTATTTTTATGATTGGATAGGTATCCTTTCAGCACTCTTTCTTCTGGAAAGGTTTCAATTCAATATACCTGTAATTAGAGTTTTTCTGACCTGGAATAAGCAATTATTATGATCTTTTCAATTTTTTTAACTAGGTGTTTCCTGTTGTGATTGTGAAAGGCGGTGGGGTCTAGCACAACCCTTTCTTCTCTTCTTTCTCCTGCTATTCTTATTTCACACTCTGTTAGAACTAGTTTAACCTCTTGTTCTTTAAAGTCTAGGAGACCCATTCATCCCTCCATTAATGGTGATCAAAAACTGGGCACCAATTTCACATGGAAAATGGCAAATAGTTTCCAAGACTCAGTGGGGATTCATTAGACTGCAGTGATGTTGGACTCAGAGTCATTGCTGAGATGTTTCATTTGTTTTTGTTCACCCCAAGTATTCTTCTGTATGAAAATGTTTGGTTTACTTGCAGGAATTTGGGGATATTTAGAATCATTTAGGTTGGAAAGGACCCTTAAGATCATCAAGTCCAACCATTAACCCAGCACTGCCGAGTCCACCACTAAACCATGTACCTCAGCACACGTCTTTTAAATCCCTCCAAGGATAGTGATTCCACTGTTTCCCTGGGCAGCCTGTTCCAGGGCTTGACACACCCTTTTGGGGAAGAAATTTTTCCTAATGTTCAATCTAAACCTCCCCTGGCACAACTTAATGTTGTTTGCTCTTGTCCTGTCACTTGTTACTTGGCAAAAAAGACTGATCCATTGTGCTACAACCTCCTTTCAGGATGTTGTAGAGAGCAGAGAGGTCTCCCCTGAACCTCCTCCAGGCTAATCAACTCCCAGTTCCCTTACCCACTCCTCCTAAGATTGTTCCCTAGACCCTTCACCAACTTCGTTGCCCTTCTTTGGACATACTCCAGCACCTCAGTGGTGCTGGGGACATTTCCATACACGCTGTTTAAAATCCATCTTGGGAAGCAGCACCATGAACAATGTGCTTTGCTAGCATGGAATGGACAGAATTGGTTTTTCAGCATGTTGGCTTTGGTGGGTTGATGGGAGCAAGCCATTTTGATGGCTAAAAAGGCAGGTTTTGTGAGAAATGAAAAGTAACTAGGTTTCGTGCTTGGGGAGCTTGGCCAGGGTATGTGTGTGTGTGTGTGGGGGGTGTGGTTGAATGGGTGCTCCCATCCCACAGGGGATGCAGGCTCTGGGAGTACCAGAAAAGCAGTGGGTGGCAATTGATGTACCTTTCTGCACTGGCTTGGCAGTTACTGGATGCTGCCCAAGTTTTACTTTACCCTTATCTGGGGCCAGACATATTGTTCACAGCAACTTCATTTACTGATTTACCCAGACACTCCTTAGAAACCCAGTAGTCAGGAGTTATAGGTAGTGGTTTGGGTGTGGGGATGGAAGCAGCGTTTTTTTTTCCTGCAGACCAAGAAAGCGTGTAATAAAAGTTTCAAAAGTAACCATGCTCTGAGCATGGATCTCTTCCAAGCTGTGCCTGGGAGTGCCAGGTAGCTCCAGGCTATCTTACACTTGATTTTGCCTCATGTTTCAGAAAGATTTCCCTTGTATAAACTATTTTGTTTGTGATTTGTTTTTTTTGTTGTTGTTGTTGTTTTGGTTTGGTTTTAGTTTTTTGTTGTTGTTGTTTTAATATGCTTCTTTAAATTAAAACTAGCAGAGAGGCATGTAACATGTAACAATTCTGCATCCATCTGCTTTCATTGGATTTACTGTATTAACAAAAAAATCTGTATTTCCTCACTGTCATACTACCTGTGCCAGAAAGGAACTAGTATTTTATTAAATGCAGTATTTAACTTAATGCTCTAAGATATGCTTGCTTAATTTGGGACTGAATCTCAAGAGTAAGCTGGTCTTTGGTGCACTCAATGAGGAGGAGGGACCTGTTAGTTATCACTCAACATCATGGCCAACCCTTTGGGGCTTCACACATGCTGGCAAGCTGGGATTGGCCAAGTTAAACTGCTCATGGAGGCAACACGGTCTGCTGAGTCAGGCTGTGATGGGGTGACTCCTCTCCTAGGGATGCCCTTGTGGATGAGGACTTCAGGAGGTCAGTATGGGATAGGGTTATTGGCTGCATGGGTGCAGCTGAGTTGGCCAGGAGGTGGCTTCTAAATCTAGATGCTGGGAAGGCTTTGAAGCCCCATGCTGGGCACTTGGGAAGGGTTTTCAAAGTCAGTCACTACTTGGATTGAGCATCTAGTTAGGGATCTTGTCACTTGGACAGCACAGCAACCTGGGGACTTAGGTAAGCAACCCCCCCCTCCCCCTTTGAACATGCTTTGCCTCCATCATCTTGCCCACTTTTGTCGCTTATGTGCAAGCCTGTTTTTTTAGTTAAATTATATCCAGTTCTTTCCAAAACAGAAGGTTTTCACATCTTCCAGGTTTACCTTGTTTCAGCCAAATGGGTGCAGGGGTTGCAGGAGAAATACAGCAGATCAGTAGGAATATTACCCACGGGATTACATCTGCAGGGGCAAGGCATAATATAGTTGGAGTCACCAGCTATGCCAGGGAAGGGCTCAACACACTGAGTAGAGAAAAAAAAAATACAAGAAACTCTGCTTTAAGAAAAATAAGATAAAAAAAAAAAAAGACAAAATCCAACAATAACAAAATCCCAAGTTTTTCTTTCCAAAGAACTTTCTGTGCTTTCTTAAAAAGTAAACATGAAACGATCCCAGTAAAATCAGCCGCTGTCCCATGTGTTGTTTAGACGTTAATAGTACAGGTGGACAAGGAGGGCTCTGTGCCAAATACTTTTGGTTTTGAGGGAGTGGTGGGAGTGAATTCTTCTAACCGCTCCTAGAAAGGCTTAACTTTCCACACACAAATCAATGACAATCTCCGCTTGGCTGCAGACACCCAGGGAGCGAAGCTGCCGGATTCCCCCTGCAGCCAAGGCAGACAAGGGAAGGACGAGGGTCGGCACCTGGAACGGGAAGGTGGGTCGGATGCTGTACTTTCCACTTCCAAAATATGTGATTCCCCATCCCCTTTTTTAGGTCTTTTGTGGTTTATTGAGGGGAGGGGAAGGCACTTGAATTTCAGGCTCGGAGGCTAATTGTGTTCGTGTTAGAAATCTTCAGCGTGTCGTACTGATCTTCTGTACTAACCTATCGCCATTTCCATGCATTTTTAATTGCTATTTGAACTCAAACCTGTGATTCTTTCTGATTTCCTTGCTTGATATCTTGAATCCTTACCAGCCTGGATTTTTGGCTGTGTATCAACACCTGTACGATACAACATCTCAATTTGCATTTTGGTTTTTGGGGGTGTTTTTTTGTTTGTTTGTTTTTTAAGTCTGGGTTAGTTATTTGTTTGTTTTAGGTAGGAAATATCCTTGTGAAAACACATCTGCTAACATCTCCTGCCGGATCAGCAGAAGGACTCTGATGAGGCAGATGATTAATATTTAGAACAGAATACATAGAATAGATATTCTGTTCTGTTCTGGTTTTAATATTTATGTTTCTTTTAAGGTCATTTTTGTTTCAGTTGTTCTTTGCAGAATACTTACAGAAAAAACCCACTCTCCTCTTCAGTAGTTAACGTATCTCAGCGGATTTAATGCTGGCAGAGAAATCACAATTAATGACAGGCTGGAAAGCATGGTTGGGATAAGGATGCTGTTCCATGTAAGGTGAAGCCTAGCTCAAACCAAACTGCTCCATGCTGTGAGTGGGGATCACATGGGGAAACTAGAGGTACTTTACCTGGAGATTCCCTGCTTGGAGTGTGTATTTAAATCTCAGTCTGTCTCTTGAACTTTTTGCTTCTGTACTAGCAAATGGGATGCAGCAGGATGGTATGTTATACCTAGTTAAGCTTTAATATTTTTAACAGTTCCTTCTTGAAATTAAATGCTGTTTCAGCAGCACTACAACCCTCTTCAGCTCCCCCAGTCCCACATAGGTAATTTCAGAGCTGCACTGCTGATAAAAACAGCCATGGTTTTGTTTAAGGTTGGGCTGAATGAAAACAGGAGGGGAGGAATGTGCACAGCAGAGGAGGAACCAGAGCTTGGCCATCCCGACATTGCTTTCCAGAGTGTATCGGGTGGACAGAAATATTTGGCATGGTCATGCAGGGACCTGCAGCTTGTTCTGGCCTTGAAAAGGCTGTGTGGCAATCACCTTCCTGATAACCCAGGCACAATATTTTGAGGAATGAGACTGAGTTGGATTTTTCCCTCCTTTCTGCTTGGTTGAAGTGGAATTGGATGGAAGTTTCTCCTCCCGGGAGGATTTTGAAGTTGGAAGCAGCAAAGGCAGCTGGGTCTTTCTGAGCTGTAGTCACTGGGAGCAGATGCTGTGAGCATGATCAGTCCTTGCTGTCTTCAACATCTCCAGTATCCCACACTGTAGAGCAAACTATTTGCAGGCTTGTTGGCATGTATCGTGGTGCATCAACCCCAGGGCAGTCCAACAGGTAACTGCTGGAAAGGTAGATGAGATGTTCTGCTGTCTTTCCCTAGCCTTGCAGTGCCTTCCATCATTCCCACCACTGCAAAAGGGACATTTCAAGCCTGTGCTCTACAGCAGGCTGCATTTATCACTCACTTTACACTTGTGCTTGACACTGTTTGCTTCAGGTGCCAGGCAATGAGGAGTCAGGCCTGGCGTGTTTGAGCACTGAGCAAGCATTAGCCATACAAACCTGGGATTTTCCAGCGAGCCTGAGGCTGTCCAGCACCTAACACCCTTAGCCTCCTTTGACATTCCTCCTCTAATTAATAAATAAGTGGCAAGTTTCACTGACATAATTTCAGAGCTATTGCTCTTAATTAAATAGCGAGTTATTAAAACAGTTTCAAAACACTGAAGTGTTCCATCCCTAGTTCATAGTCGTGGTCTTATTCCTGTTAACTGTTGCCAGTGGAATGGTTTTATAAACTTGGAAGCAATGAGGAAAGGTGAAGGAGCTCAGACCACATTGGAACGTGGTGCTATCGGGTGTGTATGGGCGATCCTAGCAAAGCAAGCAGTGATGAGAGGCCTTATCCCTGCCTGTGCCCCTGCTCATGCCCATGCACATAGACCCTCTTTGCAGGATGGTGAAGGGGAAGCAGCATCACATCAGGTCCCAACTGAATGATGATAAATATATAAATATATGTATAATGCATATAATATATTTATTAATGTATTTATAAAATATTTATTAAAATGTATTTTTATAAATCTGTGTAAATATTATATAAGACAAATTTGGATTTATTATATTAGTTTCTAGAGTATATCCACATAATACACTGTTCTGTTAATGTATAATGGTGCAGAAGGGGCAGCCAGAACCCAGCTACACCACACTGCAGGTCAGGTCAATGAGGTAGCTGCACCGTTTATTTTCCTTTGGCTGAGATCTTCAGCAATGAATAGAGGGAGGGGATCCGGGGCTGGAATTCTTCTGCCAAGAATGATTTGGAGGCCTCTTTATATTAGTCAGAGCTTTTTTATTCCTTACTGGAAGCCTGAGAGGAGCCACAAGCCCGATGGCAACATTGCTCACAGGTCTGCATAATTTTTAAGTATCGCTCATGTGAGCAGCTTACCTTAATTACAGGTTTATTTCTCATTGCTGTTGGATTGCTTTGTTCCTTGTACCTCAAAAAAATGTCCTTGCCCCTGAGGAATGGGTATAAGTTGGTCATGAGTGGGGTTTTTTTGGAGGGGTAAGGATGCGACATCCCAAACAGTGGTTTTGTAAGGGGCTTCATGTGATTGGCAGCTGCAGAAGAGAAGGAGCAGAGTATATCCCATACCATGAAGGCTCTGCACCATCTCCCTGTGGGTCTAGGCAGGCATGTGGGTGTTGGGACCATCCAGTGGCTTCCATTGACTTCCACCTCCCATGGAGCAGGGAGAGGTAGCAGCCCAATGTCACCATCACCTACCCTGCCCTGCCTAGCAGGGAACCAGTTTGGGAAGTGCCTCCATGCTGCTCACAGACAAGCCAGCCCAGGACAAGGTAGAAGACCACTTTGGATTGAGATCCTGGCACCACTGGGAGGAGGCAGGTTGGAGGGATGGAGACCAGCCAGCTTCCTAACTATGCAAACAACCCACACCCATGTTCACTGTTTATCCCCACCAAGCCTGTCACCATGGTATCTGGGCACCTTTTGCCAAGGTGAATTGAAGCTGATGGAGCAGATCTTCTGCCAAACTCCAGGCTCTCTAGGCATATGTCTGGGAGGTCTCCTAGATAAACTCGATCTTTCAGAGTTACTGCTGCTGGGATAATCCCAATTGTTTTACTACTGCCTTTGGACCACCCTCCACTGCCTGCTCCATCCCTTCCCAGCTCCTGTCTGCCATGGGCTCATTAGCTCCTCAAAGCACATGCATCCTTATGTCTACCATAGGGTTTCCTTACACTTTTTCACACCACAGTGCCAGGCAGGAAGCTGGAGAGGTAGTTTCACAGCCCCCTGTGCAGGGGGCACTACCTTGATGCAAAATTTGGGCTCCTCTCCCTGAACTGGTTGTGGGTTCTGGCTGCTGGAAACTGATTGTTAACTGGATGTTATTTATCTGGATTTTAGTAAAGCATTTGATACAGTTTCCCACAGCATTCTCCTAGAGAAATTAACTGCTCTTGGCTTGGATGGGCATACGCTCCACTGGGTTAAAAATTGGATAGATGGCCGAGTCCAAAGAGTTGTGGTCAACGGAGTGAAATCCAGTTGGCAGCCAGTCACGAGTGGGGTCCCACAGGGCTCAGTACTGGGGCCACTCCTGTTCAACATCTTCATTAATGACCTGGACCAGGGGGTAGAGTGCACCCTTAGTAAGTTTGCAGATGACACCAAGCTGGGTGGCAGTGTCGATCTGCTTGAGGATAGGGAAGCTCTGCAGCGGGATCTAGACAGGCTGGATGGCTGGGCCAAGGCCAATGCCATGAAGTTCAATAAGGCCAAATGCCGGGTACTGCACCTTGGCCATAACAACCCCCAGCAGTGC
>VWZO01012484.1:21977-42186 GCA_013396975.1 Bucco capensis
AACAGACTGCCCAGGGAGGTGGTTGAGTCACCGTCCCTGGAGGGGTTTAAGAGACGGCTGGATGTTGTGTTGGGGAGCATCATTTAGTGGGGTGATAGGGCTAGGAAAAAGGCTGGACTCGATGATCTTCAAGGTCTCTTCCAGCTGTAACTGTTCTATGATTCTATGATTCAGAGGCTGATGGTGCCTCCAGGAACACATGGGATCTGGGCACATCACTGGGAGACCAGCTAGTGATCTACCATGATCTCCTCACTGTTCGTGTTCTCTGTCACAGTTCACCTGTGTTTGGGGACAAGTTGTTCCATCTGCTATCAGCAAAATAGAGGTGAGAATGTTTAACAGCCTGTTGGGAGGAAGCTGGAGAGGAGAGGATTAAAGGGAAGGGAAAACAGCAAAGAGGGAAGAAAAGCAAGAGTATATTTTTTCTGCAAGGTGTTTAGCTAAAGGGGAAGAAAAAACCCCAAACAACAAGAAACAAAACATCACAGTGTTTTTATTATCAAAGTTGAGCTATTTCAAAATGGGAAAGTTCCCCTTCTGCCCTACCAGAAAGTTGTTTCCCTGGCCACTCACTGGTGATGTATGAGAGGAGATGAGTCATATTGGCTAATCCCTCTCTCCTGACTTCCATGTCACTTCCAGACCCTCTCCCCAACCTTGCAGGGATGCAGGCTTCTGGTGCAGTTACCTTTCCTGCACAGAAATCATCAGTCAGGGGATGAAACTCAAGGCAGCCTCAGTTGCATGTGATGGCTTCTCATTTCCCAGTGATTGCATTACAGCTGCTTTTATAGTCTGTGCTGAGAGATGGAACACCAACTGAAGGGGTCTCTAAAAGACCACTTCAGCTAGGATTAATACCTCCATGCCACAGCTAGACACTGGAAATATTAGAAGGGGACAGACTGCAAAAGAAATGGGTCAGATTTTCTTTCCTTAATTATTAAGTCACTGCACCATGAGCAGGTCTTGCTTCCTCTCTCTGACTTTAGGGAGGTGTTGGATGAGACAACCTTCTCCTTGAACAGACTGCAGCTTCTTCAAGGTGCTAGGTGATTTTGAGAGCTGCAACAGAACAAGAGAACATCTGATCATCCCAGGGCAGAGAAAAAGGTGGCAATTTAAATCCAGGCCCAACTGTACTTCACTTCTGGCAACTTCTGTTCTCTTAGTTATGTCTGAAAAGAAAATAAAGAGATAAGCTCCTCTGCACCTTGATTTCCCTGGATGCTCTGGATATATGGGCGGTAAAAAGAATGCCAAGTGTTATATCAAAAGAGGATCAGAAATTTTACTGAGATTGTTGGGGTTGTTCAACCTAGAGAAGAGAAGGCTCTGGGGAGACCTTATTAGAGCCTTTCAGTACAGCCTAAAAGAAAGATGGTGACAGACTTCTTAGCAGAATGTGTTGCAACAGGACAAGGGGTGATGATTTTAAACTGAAAGAGAGCAGATTTAGACTAGATGGAAGAAATTTTTACACTGAGGGTGATGAAACAATGGCACAGGTTGCCCAGAGAGGTGGTAGATGCCTGGAAGCTTTCCTGTTCAGATTGGATAGGGCTCTGAGCAACCTGATCTAGTTGAAGATGTCCCTACTTACAGCAGGGGATTCGGACTGTATGACCTTTAAAGGTCCCTTCCAACCAAAAGCATTCTGTAGTTCTATTTTACACTCATGGCTTCAGAGGAACAAGCAGATTGCAATATCCCAGTATTTCCATCATGCAGATGCACTTTCCAAACAGTTTTGTTGCAATTAATTACAGTGTAATTAAAGCAGAACGACAGTGCTAACTAAGGGCAAAATCTTGTGAAACAAATAGTGTTTGGGCTGATTTTGTAATTGCTTTGGGTTCCCCAGATACAAATTACACTGTCAGGGCTCCTGATTTATGGCAGTGATGGATGCACAGATAACTCAAGGCAAGAGCTGACTGTGTAGATTGCAGGTGCAGATGTCCATGTCCCATTTGTTCTCCTTGTGGGTGACCTATGAAGTGTGTGGTTCTTATTGAAGTGTGGGTTCTTGAAGTGTCCGTTGGACATCAGGACATGGGTGGCACTGACTCTTTCCGTCTGACCCATTCCCAAGACTTTCCTCACCAGGGAGGTGGTAGTGCTGTCCTGGGTGCAATGCCATCCTGGGCAAAGGGACACAGCTGGCAACAAGCCACTGATGGGGTCATGGTGGGCAGAGAGATCACATTCATCCCTGGTGGTCCAGCCTATGGGACAACATGGCTAATGGAGCAGTTTAGCTCTTGGGTCCCAACTTTTTCCTGCTTACAAAAAGTTGCCATCTGGGTGAGCAAACAGGCCTTGGCTTTGCTAAATTACGAACAGATTGTGCTGCCTGATCTTTCTCAGGCTATCTGATAGACTCATGATAAATCATGCTGGAGCATGGTGACTCATATGGGGAAGGTGACCTGCAAAAGGAATACAAAGAGGTTGCGCCCTTATCTGCTTCTCTGAAGGGGACCAGGCATTCTGTTTTAAAGTTTTGTTCCCTCTGCTCCGGTTTCTAGCCATACTGGGAATGTTGCACTTTGTGCAGGAAGTCCCTTTCCAGATTGGAGAACTAGAATGGGTGTTTGTTGGTGGTGGGGCCTTGTCACGGTGGGAGAAGAACGACAATCAATGTGATTGCTCATTCAAGCTCAACTTTATTGCTGAAACTATGGCTATATATACTATGTGCAGTAATTATGCCTACTTGTCCTGTATTGATTGGTTAATATATGTAAGTTGTAGCAAGTTACATTGTTATTTCCCAGCCCCTTGTTGTTCCAGTCCAGATGTTATTCCACTCTTCTTCCCAGGCAAGTTTCTCTTCTCAGGCTCTTCTTCTCAGGCTCCCTTATCTTGTCAAGGTCCCTTGCCGTGTTTTCCCCAAAGCTGTTTACAGCTCACTCAGCTCCGAATACATGGCATGTCTTCGGTCCTTCAACCACCCCCCCCACAGGTGTTTTCTCACCTTTAACTAAAAGGGATGAAGCTGTGACTTTTCAGCAAAGAAATACTGTCTTGCAAGTGTTTGGAGGTCATTTGAGTTAATGCATTTCAAGAAATGCAAACAAAATGCCCAACGTATCCAGGCATTGCTGCCTGGAGTTTAAAAATAAGTAAGTATATTTGTGAGAAAATCATGAGATCAAGTGAAAAACAAGGAGATGAGCTAAAATCATCAAATCTTATAGTTAAGCCTTTCTGTCTTCATTTTTTACCACTGAACACTGAGGGCTGGGCCATAGATCACTGTCTGCTGGTGTCCCAGTGCAGGCACGAGCCCACTTAGTGACCCCAAGGGCTTCCTGTGGGATTCAATTGAGGAGGGATGATCTTTTCACCAGCCACCACAAAATCCCATAGTGCTTGCGAACATCATTTACTGTGGGTCACAGGTGGCTTCCTGATGTACCTGGAAAGCCGTCATGGTTCACATCACCATGCTGGCTGCAGCTCAGGATTGAGTATCTTCCCCTGGCAGGTTTTGGCATTGGGCACTGGTGTCTCCCTCTCCCCTAACACCTCCCACCAGTAGCTGGGCTCCTGCTCTGAATACTAAATCCTGAGACAGAGAGAAGGAGAACGTACGCTGATTAATTTGAGCTGCTCTTATCCTGGTTTCAAAGTAATTGTCTCTCCTGTCCACAATTTTCTCTCCTTACATTTCACTGCATATTTATTAGGTTTTTGTGAGGCTATCTGCAGCCACATTAAACCAATTTACTCCTTGAAATGTCTGACCTTTGATCTGCCAGCCACTGCCTTTCGGAGTCAGAAAAAGAGCCTTTAATAACGTGTCACATGAAAGGCTCACTGCAGAGCTTGTCTCTTGCACACCCAAACTCCAGTTAATAAAGTATTGGATGAATCAATTATTGCTTAATAATTGTTACCTATATTTTTGTTCTAGACACGGAGAGTATTTTTTCCCCTCTTTTTTCCAGTCAATTCATAATTTCCCACTAGAGAAAACTAATGAGGCAAATACATGAACACAGCTCTAACTAATATTTCTCAAGCAACATCTTCAACCTTTGTAGCCAGTTCTGATCTTAGCAGATGCAGGGTTTTTTGCAGAGGCATTAGACTATCTGGGTACATCTCTTTTTACGAGTCTGTGCAGCATCCCAGTGTGCTCTGCCATGTGCTGTGTCTTCTGAGCCCCTTCAGCCATCTTCACAGTAGGCACAGGAGAGGGGAGGGGAGTTAGTGGGTTGCAGGGTGATTTGCTGGGAATATTTTGATGGTTTTCCAGGCAAGGGAAGTGAGGCACGAGGTTGTCATGTCTTATCGATCACAGCAAGGTTGGAAGCTGCCACCCCTTAGACCGCATGCCTCCTCATCACATCCCAGCATGGTGGGCACTTACTGGTGTCCTTGTGCATCAGGGCTGGATGCCCCGATGTCTTTGCTGGAGGACCAGGAGTGATGTTTCACATCCTAACCCATCCCAACCCATGGAAAGGATAAAGTGTGGAGAGAACCCCTTCCAGTGGGCTACTGGCAGAGCCAGCTCTCCATGCCACAAGACTGGACAACTCACATCAGGTTCATGGCTATATCCAGCCACACTAGATGTGATCATGTATTTGAAGTGACCAAGAAGTTATGTTTTAATGCTGTGGAACCATCCAGCGCTCAGGGCTTGGCTGTGAGAAATAGAGGCAGATTTAGTCAAGCTGAAGTTGAAATAAGGATGTGAGAACAGAGATAATGGGGTGCAGTGTAGCTCCATTGGGGTCTGTGCAGCATCTGGGTAGAAAATGTGTTTTTTCTAAACCTCAGGATGTCATCTGTAGCAACTCACACTGGGTCTGAGATCTCCTTTTGTCATGCTGCTGGCTAAATGCACATGTTTTGGACAGTTTGGGGGGGTGATGGAAGACATTGTTCAGGTACTTACAGGAGCCAGAGCATCCAGGAGGCGCCAGGGGTGCAGGACTCTCTGCTCAGGCAGTGGGGTTTCTCTTATTCTTTGGGGAGAAGCCTCCCTGGTGCTCCCAACCTTTCCCCGATAGGGACATCCATCCTGCTTCTGCTGAAATCAGCAGTGAAGCTGGGTTTCACAGGAGTGAAATGGGCTGGTGAAGTTTAATCACAGCTATTACAGTTTCTGTCACCTGCAAGGTTCTCTGATGCATCACTCTGAAACAATGTCTTGCCCAGGAGCTCCATTTTGCTACCAGTGACATCTCTCCAGGGCAGGAGCAGGCAGCCATCTGGAGGGGGGCATGCCTGGGTACAGATCCATCCAGGAGGTGGCCTTGGCAACACAATTTGGCATTTATGTATTATTTATTTGCCCTGACACTTTTCATCTCTTATGTAGTTGCTTAACAGCACCAGGCTTTCACAAAGTGATGGAGAAGGGGTGAAAAATACAGGAGGCAACACAGGTCTCCTCTCTCTGCTTTAATCTTCCCAGGCTGACTTCTTGCTTGCCATATGGGGAGGGACATGCTCCTGACATCCCTAGCCTGCAGAACACTGCAGTGTCTAGCAGAAGCAAAGTTTTGAGTTTCAAGGGAAGGAGAAACCATCTGCATGACTTTCTAGCACATCTGTGCTTATTTGGCTCTGTGAGGGCTTGGTTCCCAGCCTGTAGGATTCATCTTCAGAAAGGCTGTTCTTAGTTTCTGATGAAATGGAAAGCATTAAAAGCTGGATGAAGAAGAGGTGAAGAAGAGGGAAGCTTGGAAATACTATGGGCTGATAATTCTTTTTGTCACTTGTGAGTGTATTAACTTTGATGGTTAAAATTGTTACTATAGGAGGCCATCTGCTAGGCTTTGCCTACCATGAACCAGGATAGGAGGCGGAAGTGAACATCGCTGGGGAGGTTTCAAACCAAATCCCAGATATGAGACAAGATGTAGATGGTCCTGAAGACCTTCATAAACCTCCATTTCTTATCTACCTTAAAAAAATAAAGATACCAAATCAGATTTCATTCTCTGTGTTAGTCAATGGCATTTCAGATGGGAGGCACCTAATCTGCCTTCCAGTTTTGAATACTGGCTCATGCCTTGTGCCTTTACCTCTGCTTACCCAACTAAAAGAGTTTTGATCAGGAGCACATTTTATCCAGAACTGTTTCCAAGTTGAGCTTTGGAGGTGAAATTACCCTAGAATAAGATGAGAATGGGGAGAGGCACCTGTGTGAGTCCTGGCCATGGAAAGCCATGCTACTGTATTGACCTCAAGTCCTGGAAGACCCTATGGAGGCTTTCATCTTGTCCTTGGGATTGTCTCAGGGATCAACACTTTGCTTTTACGCCTTCCAGCAAGAAGACTTTTGGCATTGTGGGTTGGTTCTTCTCAAAATGATGCTATCATTTTTACCTTCATCTTCTACATTTGATATCCCACAGCACCCAGGCAGAAGCATCCCAGCCAAGATGCTCCACATAATTTCCCAGCCCTAAATCTATGGATGCTCAGCTTGTGGCCCCCACCATACCCCATCTGTGTGGGTGAAGGGAAATACAAGCCTTTTTGACTTTCAGGTTTCATTCTTGGAAGACAAAATTAATACTCCCTGCCATACCTTGCAGGGATGCTGCTGGGATGAATTAGTTAATAGACCAAATCTCACTTGCCTGCCTCTGAGAGATCTATTGCCATGTGGCTGAGCCTAACATTAGTCTTTGCAATGACCACAGGGGACTTTGGGTCAGAATGGCAGGGATCCTGTGCATCCCACCAGGATCCAGCCCTTGGATGGTAAAGGGCTGAGGCTGTTGTAAAGATGTTGCAGATGGCTCCTTGCAGCCCTGCACCACATAATTTCCAGGCTTGCAGTGCTGTGTCTGCAAAGGTAGATTTGGTTTCTATTAATAAGCAGATAATAGCATGGGAAACCTGGCTAAAGGATGGCCTGTACGCAATTACCGCGGTCGCTGGGCTGCAGCAGCTGTTTCCCTGCAATTATACTACTGCACGCCAGTGCAGTGAGACCTTTGTGTTTTATTCTTAGTAACAGAGCCCCAGGCAAGGTCAGGGGGGTCCCTGCAGCCCAAAGTCCCCAGCAGAGGGATGCAGGAGCTGAGATGGGGATAGCAGAACCACTTTGGTGTCACCCATCAGTGGAGGGACTGGTGGGGGCAACCTATAAGCAATGCCCCCCGCAGCCCCAGCCATGAGGCTGGCAGCAAAGCAATGCCCTGTTTTGTCCTTGTCCCAGGTGAAGTGGGCAGGGGAGTCCTGGTGACCTCCATGGGTCACATTGGGCATTGCAGGGTCAATAGCAATCAGCCTTATTTTGAGAAGAGAAACACAAAAAACCTGATGCAGTCAAGACATGGTTTGGCAGTGGACTTGGCAATGCTAGGTTTACAGTTGGACTTGATGATTTTATGGGTATTTTTCCAACCTAAATGGTTCTATGATTCTATGATTTAAGACTGGATGTAACTGGGGATACTGGTGGATGAAAACCTGAGTATGAGCTGACAAAGTACAATCACAGCTCAGAAAGCAAATAATATCCTGGGCTGCATCAAAAGCAGTGTGACCATTAGATCAAGGAAGGTGATTCTGCCCCTCTGCTCCACTGGTGAGATCCAACCAAGAATACAGTGTCCAACTCTGAACTCCTCAGCACAGGAAAGACATGACTCATTGGAGCAGGTCCAGAGGAGGCCACAAAAATGATCTGAGGGCTACAACACCTCAGTTATGAGGACAGGATTGTTCAGCCTAGAGAAGAGAACGCTTTAAGGAGGCCTTAAACTACTTAAACAGGGCCTAAAAGAAAGACGGGTACAGTCTTTTTAGTGGGGCCTGTTGTGACAGAGCAAGGGCAACAGTTTTAAACTGAAGGAGGGGAGATTTAGACTAGATATTAGGAAGAAATTCTTTACTATGAGGGTGGTGAGACACAGGAACAGGTTACCCAGAGAAGTTGTGGATGCCCCATCCCTGATAGTGTTCAAGGCCAGACTGGATGGAACTTTGAGAAACAAGATCTAGTGGAAGATGTTCCTGCCCATGGCAGGTGGGTTGGACTAGATGACCTTTAAAGGTCCTTTCCAACCCAAACCATTCTATGATTCTCTTCCTTTTAGTGTATTTCATGTCCATAATTTATTCAGGAAGGCTGGACTAGAGGTTGGATTCAGATGATCTTCAAGGCCCTCCCCAACCCAAACCATTCTGTGATTCTATGCAAAGTTTGATCTTGATCCCAGTATAAAATGGGTTGTATGAAAGCTCTGCTGGCTTTCACTCACTGGGAATTGACTCATCCAGCTTAGCAAGCCAACGTGGGAATCACAGAGGCTGGAAGTGCAGGGGGTGGTCTAGGGATTGGGATTTAGGGAACATGGGGTAAATTTCTTTTCCAGCATGTTCCCTGTGCATCTCTAAGGAGCCGCTTTGCTTCTCTATCCCTCAGCTGGGTATCCATAAACATGGATAACAGCCTGACAGAGGGATGAGGTAAGAAGAAATACATTCAAGCCATGGAGATGCTCAAAGGCAAGTTACCCAAACCACTCTAAAACCATGAAGACCCTTCCTAAACCTGTGATGGCTGCAGGAAAGCAGTGAATGGAAAATATATATCAAGGATAAAAACTGATGCTTAAAGGGCAGGAATAAAGCCTTTCTTGTGAGAAAAGCCCAGCTCTAGTCTGTGCTGTTTCAAATTAAGTTTTCAGTTTCCTAAAGGCAGCAGACAATGCCTCACTCAATTTTCTCCCCACTGTCATTAAAACTTGAGTGTGTTGTCTGGATATAGTATTTTGCCCTACCTTAAGAGCTCTAATCTTTTTAGGACCATTTCTTGCTGCTATCTGCAGACACTTAAAAGCCTTCTTGGCTGCAGAGTGAAATACAATCCCTGTCTTGGGGAGCTTTACCTCCCCTTTGTCTTCTGCAAACACAGAGGGAAAATAACCACTTAACAAATCTGCCAGGTCTGAATGTTCTTTCCCCCCCTCCATCTCCCCTTTTGCAGCTATCATTTGTCGTGGGTTGCTTTCTCCCAGTGCCACCCACCTGTTGCAGGGAGATGGTGAGGAACCTATTATTGTTTGCTGAACAATTCCCTGCAATTTGCTGTTCACTGTTTCTTTCAGGCTTCTTTAATCCTTTTTTTTTTTTCACTTGCTGCTGCTGATTTTTAGCTTGTGCACCATTCTCTTTTCTTCCTCCAAACTGTTTATGTTTTGAAGAGCCGCACTTTGCTGCTGATGGTACCTTTTTTTGTGCATCCCTGGTTGCCTGCAAAACCCTCCCTCCCCACTCCTTCCCCAGCACCCTGCCATGCTGGATATTGGATGCAGCCAGCTGCTGTTCCTGACTTTCCCTGTTTTTCCCCTGAAAGCTGTCCTCCAGCCCTCCCTGGAAACCTAATTTCCCTTCATGCCCAAATCAGTTTGCTTTTGTTCAATGAAAATCCCAACAATGCCACCAGCCCAAACCCTGCCATCCCAGCTCCTTTGGGTGATTTACACTGTCTCAGTGGAAATCCAAATCTCCTGGCTTTGCCAGGTGCCAAACTGCTGCTGGCAAAGGACTGAGCCAGTCCGTTGCCAGGCTGGTGCCACAAACCACAAGGTGTGGGCACAAGGTTCAGAACCACCCGGCACAGGAAGCTCATGGCCCTTATATGTAGCCTCTCTGAGCTTTCAGCTGCCTCTAGTCTTGGGATAAACCTGGGCCTTAGGTGGGAGCCAGTTGATCATCTAGATAAGGTGGTGAGTTGGGGTTTGGAAGAGTGATCTCCAAATTTTGGCTCTACCATGGGCTTCCTCCATGGCCTTTGGCACATCACCATTTATCTCCATTCCTCATCTATCTGTGTTCCTCATCTATCTCTGTTCTTCATCTGTACAAACAAGGAGGTATTCTTTTTCTCCCACTGTTTATTTGGAGCACAAGCATTTGGCGATGGATTGCTCCTTCTTTGGTCTTGCTTAGACAATGCCTGTAAGGGAATGAGCATACTGCTTGTAGCAGTAAGACAAGGATGCAGTATAAATGGTCACTGCAACTAATAATAATAATAATAAAAATAATAAACCCTGCACCTTGCACAGTAGAAAGTTAGTCTTGTTAGAAGATGCTCTGAGCTATCATCAGCATAAACAACAGTAGTGGTTATTTTTATTTCCTTGCCTGTATGTATGCTGGCAGGGCTATGCTTTACTCCTGTTGCTCAGGACTACACTGCAGAATTAAAATTCATCCCTTCTCCTGCCCATGATCAGAATTCAGCAATTCAAGCAGGACTTTCTTATCTCTGCAAAAATCTCCTGATCTGCCCCAACTGATTGCCCTGAAGGCAAATAGCAACATCCAATGTAACCCCCTTGTTCCTGAGCTATCCAAACTGTCCGTGCTGTGTCAGCCAGGAAGATATATTTCATCTTTCCGTGGCGGTCCCGTCTCCTCCCTCGTTAATATTGCAACAAGCATTCCTCCTCGGGAGCAGCACTGCCTGTCCCTTGGGAAGGCTTTGAGCCTCCCTGTTTCAGGCACGTATATGGCAACTCAACTAGCTTCATCATTTGCACAGACAAAAAGCCGGTAGCATCAGCTCTGCCTTTTTCCTGGAGTCACCCAGAAGGTAGATTTATCATCTTCATTGTTCCTTGCTGTTGTTTGTTTTTTTAATGTACAGGTGAATTTATAATGGAAACACAAATTTCCTGACCTCAGAAATTATGAGGAGTAAGTCTGGAGACACTCTTACTTTGTTTTTCCTCTGCAATGCCACTGGTGGCTGGAGGTACAACCCCGGACCTGCATCTCTAATTGCTGTTTTCATGAACATCACAGCAACTGCACTGTGGTTTAGGAGAAAAAAAATGGGGTCTTCGTTAATAACCAACTGGTCTGACTGCTGGTATCTCAGGCCAGCCAAAAAATAATTATTTCTGCTATCTCCTAATACAAACTGGTTTCCTCTATTGTTTTTCAACATTGTATGACTTCTTATTCCCATTTACTTCTAGTAAGTGCTATTTTGTTTCCATTATTACTCAATACTAAAATCTTTTCCTGACAACTTTACCAGAAGTAGATTTACATCTATGAAAATAAACTTGAGCATGATGAGATCTTGTTTTATTACCTGTAAAGAAGCTCACATGACTTTGGAGTTATTAGAATCTAATTACACATTTAGATTTTCCATCACCTCTGTTTGTTTGGTTTTTTAAAGAGGAAAGTTATGAAAACTAAGAAATTCATGCTTAATATAACTCCAAATATAACTTCTGTTGCCTTTACCCCAGCTTCTTCCAGAAGAAGGGCAGAAAATAATCACTATGCACTGCAATGGTACAGATCTGCCCAGTGATGTTCATGTTAAGACACATCTTCAGGGGCTTTTCCTGCACAGAGAAAATGTTGACGTTTCCTGGTTTGAGATACGGTATTTACCGATTCTTATGCGGGGCTGGATGTTAATTGTCGTTGGAGGCTGGGTGTGGGCGAATCATTGTATAATGCCCACACCCTTCGGGTGGCTTAGGGTGCGGCATTGTCTTTGCCTCACCATGCAGTTTTAAGATGTATTATTACCTAAAAGTAACACACCCTTCCGTGCTTCACTGTTTTTATTAGGGATCACTCTGAACCAGTGCTCCAAGCACCTGGCAAAGCTGCCGTTGGATGTGAGGCTTGTAACTTAGGCTTGCTGGGGCTTCCCACTGGGATTCCTTGTGGAGGAGCTCTAACCACTGATGCTTTGCGGTGGGAGCAAGTCAATTGGGGCATCTCAGCAGGCGCATTGTTATGTAGCCAAAGGCATCTGGCATGGCTAGACACTACAAGGGACTTAGGCTGATCTTACCTAGGCTGAGCTCCTAGACAGAGCTTAACTAGAGGGAACTTTCCCTGATGAGTAGTAGTAGGAGATGGAGAGGTGGGAAAGGCAAGGCTTTTGTTGGCACTGGGTCTCTTTGCAGACGACTTCTAGGGTAAGCCCAGTTTTAGGGACTTTGTTTGGACTTAGGACTTGAACTTAGGGATTTAGGTTGGATATTAGGAAGAATTTCTTCACCGTAAGGGTGGTGAGACACAGGAACAGATTGCCCAAATAGGTGTTGGAAGGCCCATCCCTGGAAGCTTTTAAGGCCAGGCCGGATGGGGCTCTGAGCAACATGATCTAGTGGGAAGTGTCCCTGCCCATGGCAGGGGGTTGGAACTAGATGATCTTTAAGGTCCTTTCCAATCCTGGCAATTCCATGTTTCTGTTACTTGCCCCGTGGAAGGACTTTTGAATTTGTGTACTGTCTTGCCTCAGTTTCCCACCTTTGTAAGGTGAGGAACATGATGACTACCCAATCACTTCTTCCACATGGTGGCCAATATAACCAATTCTTTCTCCAAATGAAGGTTTTTCTTGCAAACATTTTAGGGAAAAGGTGTCCTGTTGAGCAGCCTGCTTCATACATACCATAAGGCCTTTTGCATAAATATACCAGATATCACTATTTCTCTACCCTGATACAGCAACCATGGTAGTTTTTCCACCATGTCCACCTGGCCAGCTCTCAGAAGCATCCATGGTGTCTGTGGTATCCCCTAATCCACGGTGAGCCCTTTGCTCACCTCTAGGTCACCACTGCCTTCTCCAGGCACCAGGTTCTCCTTCTCTGAAGGGTTTAATTACTTTTTCTTGCCTTAAGTAGGGGGCTATACTTAAATGAAGCGCACTCAAAGCAAACTTGCAGATACGTCTCACCTTTCCCCATGGCACATGATTGAATAGGGGGGCAAAGATGCAGCCCCCTTATTAGAGTGATACAATTTTCCATCTCAAATAGGAACCAGGGATGTTTTAATGATTGGGCTCATTAGATGGACTTTCCACTTAAAATGTCTGTCTGGCAATTAAGGCTGGGAAAAGCATGGTTGATGACCACACCTTCTGTGACTTAATGGGGAGTCTGAAGGCTGATCTTATTATCACACTGATACAGTCTGTGATAAAAAAGAATTTAAGATACTCTCTAGAGATTTATTTGCCCATTAGGAAGCTGCCATGAGAAGGTTAAGGGAACTTGTAAGGTCAAAGCTGAACAGAGAAAAGTACTAAATGCTTGAGATCCAGGTGGGCAGAAACCAGAGGACACAGTTGCTGGTCTTTGCTCTGCTGCTGACCTGTTACATGGCCTTCATTAAGTCACTTTGTTTCGGGTTTTTTTCCAGTGGAGTTGGTCATCATTTTGTTGAGGACCATGGTAGTCCTGCAGATGCTTTTTGTAACAGCATCATGGCTTTGCCTTAGCATGAGTACCTGCTGGTGAGGCAAATGTAAAAAATTTTTTTGAATGTAAGGAAGCACCTACAGTCGGGAAGAAAATGATGGTGTTTAGGCCAGGGAGATGACAAAGAGTATTGCAGAATTTCTCTTCTCCAAGAACATCCTCATAGGTCCTCAGTGATTCCTGAAGCCTATTCTGTCCACTTTAAAATGTGACCTGCTGTAATGTTTTACTTAAGCCTGGTGTTTAATGGACTGGAACTTATTGTAGAGTTCACTGCGCTTGCATCAAACACCCTGTTGGGTACCATTTTACTGACATTAAGCTTGCCATGCTTGTCAGTGATTTTAACTGTGCTGATGGGTTGAATGCCCCAGGATGCAGAAGCCAGCTCTTTCAGCTTTGTACTTCATTTTAGCTTCCTTAAGTACAGTTGGGAGAGACAATTCAGCTAAAAATGTTTTAATACAAAGTTTTTTGATGAAAAAGACCCCACCATATGTGTGGGTCAGTTTTATCAGGTTAATGGTGGAATTGTGAAAAATGGAAGCATTTATTTCAGCATCTTCAAAGCCGAAGTCTTGGCTTTCACAGGCAGTTATTTGTTTGCCTCACATATTTCCTGTGTTTTTAATTAAACAGATATACAAAATTCATCATCCCTCTACTTCGTATTCCCTTTGTACCAAACTGAGTGTTGAGAGGACAAAAAAAAACCCCCAGCCTATATATTACTTAGATTTGTGTGGAAACTAAATAATTGAATATGAAGACATTGGCTTAACATCTTTTAAGGAATCCTTTTGAAGTTGACTCTTTTGACCTTTGAGGCCCTGCATACTTTTTCCTTCTCCTCTTTGTTGTTCTTTGCACTCCTGTAATATTCTCTCCTGCCTGCTTCCTTCATCTCCTCCCACCCTGCTCTGTGGCTCCACTTATCCGTGCCCTATGTTTGAATGGCTCAGTGGCTCACGCAGCCATCAGCCTCCTCTCCCACCCCCACAAGACTTCCTCCCTGCTCCTCTCTGCTAGGAGCCTCTCTTACTCGCCTTGTTTTCTCCAGCTAACATTTTTACCTGAGTTCTTTCCACCCCTTGAATTGCCTTTTTCCCCCTTTCCACTGGGAAATATTAAATTAGGGGACTGCCTTAATCTGGCTGGCCAAGTGCAATACGTCCACCCACAGCTTTCAGCAGGACATGAGTTCTCTTCCTTCTCTCTGGACAGAAGCAGGACTCCACCCTCCTGTGATAATAGTTTTATAACTGTCTGAGCTTCCTGAGCAGGATCCATGTCATGTTGAACTGCCTTGTCTTCTCTACTGGCCTCATGGTCTCCCCACAGGTGGTCATTGGAGAGGGATGTTCCTATACCACCTAGCACACAGTGGGGTCCCAGCATCCCATCAGCAGGCTCCAGCAGTGCTCTAAGCTCAGAGTTTTGAATAATTCAGTAAAAGAGATTTCAGCTAGCAAAAAAGATTGCTACAGAGCTTCAGTTTTACCAAATCATAAAATACTTTTGTCTGTTTATCAGGAGTTGTAGCTTCTCTGGGGTGAATGGGAAGACTCAGCTGACTTGTCCTAGATCATAGAATGGTTTGAGTTGGAAGGGACTTTTAAAGATCATCTAGTCCAGTCCTCCCGCAGTAAGCAGGGACATCTTCAACTAGGTCAGGTTGCTCAGGGCCCCATCCAATTTGACCTATAACGTTTCCAGGGATGGAGCATCTACCACCTCTCTGGGCAGCTTGTGCCAGTGTTTCACCGCCTTCATCATTAACAATTTCTTTCTTGTTTCTGACTTAAGGAACAAGGACTTTGCTTTCTAAAGAGGAAATTTGCCTCTTAGTAAAGGATCTGTACACATGCACACATGTGTATGCCTGATCTAGTTGAAGATGTCCCTACTCATTGCAGGGGTGTTGGACTAGATGACCTTTAAAGGTTTCTTCCAAACCAAAACACTCTATGATTCTACATTTCATGGAGATATTCAGAAATGAGAGTGCTGGTATTGGAGGGGAAGATAAACTCTGACCCTATTTTATCCAAGCAAGATTTTCTTGCTTATTCCCTGGGAGGGAGGAACATAGATTTATTCCTGATGCAGGTAAATATTCGTAGTGATTTCATAAGGACTTAAATTCCTCCCACAGAAAATGTGTAAGCTGAGAAAGGGCAGTAGTGATTAGTTTTAAAAAGAACTGCTCTCCTTCTTGTGAGGATAGAGAGTTCATTTTTTCACTGATGTATCTCTGACAAACACCCAATGAGAGCATGGCATGAGGAGCTAAATGATTGTGTTGTCATGGCAAAGACTAGTAAAAGAAAAGCAAGATTTATATCATGGCAGCTCAGAGGGTTGGAGAAAAATGGCCAAAAGCCAGAAGTCATGCACGCATTACTGGTCTTCGGATTTTGCAAGTGTGGGCTGCTTGGTGGCTTATGTGAAATGGGCTACATAGTCTTGGTCCAAGTCTTGGTGGGCATGATTCCACATCACAGAAACCAGCCATACAGTTGACATTTTTACTGACAGTCTTAGCATAAAGATGAGTTGTTGAATTGGCCCTGAAGATGACAAAAAGAATGCAAAGAATTCTGGAGCTAGAGAAGTGCTACCTTCTACCAAGAAAACAAGAAGAACAGATGACCCCCAGAAAGCCTGACAGACACACATGACAATGATGACATGTTTAATTTACCTAAAAGCAATGAGAGGAGGGCTTTAAGTTGCTTTCTGAAGTTGTGGCTTCAGTTGCAGGTCCTCTGCATGCGTGTGGTTGTATTGTTTCCTCTCCTTTATGCCTTGACTCCCTATCTGCAAAACCCAGAATCAGAGAATGGTTCTGGTGGCAGAAACTTTTGGAGGCTTCAGATTCAGCTTCCCACTCTATATCAAGCTCCTGCCTTTGTGTGGATGAGTTTTGAGTGTTTGCAAGGATATAAATACCAATGTCTCTCCAGATTCATGGTTCAAGGCATGACCAGCATCTTACTAAAAAAGTATTTTTGTACATCTTATCTAAACTTCCTGTGCTGCAACTTCTTGCTATAGTTTCTTGTTCTCTGAGAAGAGTCTGACTCCATCATCTCTATGATTATACAGTACATAGGTAGATGAAAAAAATCAGATCCACCTTCACATCCTCTTTTCCGGACTCAACAAAACTCTCTTCTTACCTCTGTGCTTCCAGCTCCCTAACCATCTTGGTATACTTCCACGCTGACAGTGTTTATCTGGAGAGCCCAACTTAGACATAGTGCTCCAGCTTTGGATTCACAAGTGATGAATTGATGGGACGCTTCACTTCCTTTGACTTCTGGGTGGCATTTCTGCTGATGCAGCTCAGTATGTGTCTAGCCATCTTCACTGCAAGGACATGCTGCTGACTCCTGGACACCTTGTTGGCCACCAGGACAAACAGGTTGTTTTCTACAAGGTGGCTTTCTAGCTGAACACAGGTGGTTCTTGTTTCCTACTGAGGTGGCATGGATGGGAAGTGCTAGTGTCTTGGCAGAGCTCAAAGGGTGAGGAGCAGACTGTCCCCAGAAATGCAGGGTCTAGAGGATCAGACAAGGTGTAAGCTTGGCCGTGTTGTGTTGCTGTCTGCAGCAAGAACCAACCAAGGCTCAACTTTCCTGTTTGAAAATGTGAAGCCCATTAACAATGAGAGGTAAGGTGGCTACAGGACCAGAAAAGCATTGTAGAAAGCATGAGGATACTGTAAAGCTTTTGTAAAGCTTTTTTTTTTTCTCTTTTTTTTGGTCTTAGGATTGTTCTTGTTCAGAGGATGTGCAGCAGGGGTAGTTGCTGTGGTTCCTGATATGTTACCTGCCCTGTGAATATAAAAGGAAGATTTTTGTTTCCACTTCTGTCCATCCATCACCTTTCACAAGCCTAGGGGCAAAAGGAAGAATAAAAGGAATAACAAGGAAATAAAGAAACACTGCAGACAGAAAGCTATCCTCTGTGTTTCACAATTCTATAAATTATGCTCTTCCTTTTGCCAGGCATATAAAATATGCTTGCAGCAGAATCATTTTCAACCCATTAAAGTTTCAGAGGAGAAATACAGGTCCCATTTGCCTGTTTAGCAAGGCAAGGCAGTGCATGACCATTTTTTTTTTTCCTCAAAATCTGCTTTGTGGCAGGAGTTTTCCTTTTTAGGACTGGCTAGTTATTTCATTTTCTCATTTCAGCATGTGTATTCACAAACATTCTCCTCTTTCTTCTCACACGATGCTTTCTCCAATGCCTTCAAACTCAAATGCACTGAAACAGCAGGAGGTACAACCTGAAGGTTAAAGAAAAATGAAGGTCATGTAGTACTTCAGTATGTTTGCTAGAGGTGGGATTCTGCTCTGAGGACAGGAGAGGTGGTTAGGAGTGTCTGAACAGCAAGAGTTCACAATAATGAGAAATTAAAAAACTGTATTGTGGAGGCACCGACATGTTTCACTGCCATTCATCCCTGCTTGTCTCCAAATATATTTGCATTTATTTGGTGTTGGTCTGGAGTTGAGATGAGCATGAGATCTTAGAGATGAGTTGTCTGCAACAACAATAGTCTGCCTCCATCTTTCTGATAGCCCCCCCTGTAGGTACTGGAAGGCTGCAATAATGTCTCCCTGTAGGCTTCTCTTCTTCAGTCAGAATAAGTCCAACACTTTCAGCCTGTTCTCATAGGAGAGGTGTTCCAACCCTCTTATAATTTTTGTGGTCTTCTCAATAGTTGTTCTGGGGCTTATTATGGGTTATTTGTAGCACGTGCAAGATGGCTTACATGATTACAGTGCTGCACCCTTAGAAATCCTTTCTATCTGGCAGAAGGACATGTCCCTCTTTTTTACCATAAAGCCTCATTCTTGTTCAGTGGCATTCAGAGCAGAGTGAATTCAGATGACCAGGGATATGCGGCTCCTTTTTCTGTGCCTGGAGATTTATGCCTGCACTCCTGCTGCCCTTAAAGTTGCCCTGCTCTAAGTATAAATCAGACTGTGCTCTATTAGATGCCTTATACATTTTCGAGAAGTTGTGTGCAAGGGTAGAAAGGATCCACTGCAAATTTTACACTGGCTTTTGGGGTCTGAATGGTGCTGAAGGAATACAGCTGTCAAGGGACTTATATTACCCTTTCCTGATGGGTTCACCATAGAAGAAGCTTTTTCTTTTTTACCACCTTGGGCAAGAAGTTGTTTGGTTTGATATAGGTTCAAATTTTATTTTTAAGCAAAATATGAGAAATGCAGGAAAGGAAACCACACTCTGTTCCTTAAACTAAATTGAAGAAAAGACAGAGCTAGAAAAATATTCTCTGATGCATGCACTTTGTGAGCATGTATCTTGGTATACATAGCGTCAAGGAGCTCTGGATATTTAACTGGATTGTGTCTTTTCTTCAATAAGGTGCTTTTTATAAAAGCCTGGTCAAGCTTTTGGGCTTAGGAAGTCCTATAGTCTGTCTTTTTATGTAAAATACCAGCATCTCACACAGAGCTCTGACTCCACAATACCTTTTGGAGGAGGGAGTGGAAATCAAACCTAGCTCATCAAAAAGCCTGTCACCAAGGTACAAGCAAAGGGGATTGGGCTTTTTGGTCACCCATCTCCCATTAAAGCCCCTCCTGTTGCTCCTAGGCTGGTGAATCACACAACTCTCCTGGCTTTTTTTTATTCTCCGTGCTTTGCATCCCCTGTGCAAGCTCCTGATTGAGTGCTTAGCTTTCTACAACCATGGAGGGAGTGTTCAAATACCCATTTTCACCATCCACAAAGGCTGCAGCCACCTGGGCAAGGGGAGCAGCCCCGCTCATGGCCTCCCACACCCACATCTCTGCTCCACTCACAAGCACACCCTCAGCATCATTACCTTATAATTAAATCTCTTTTTCCCCAACTGGAAGGATTCTGCTATAAACAAGGGTTTTCTCTAACCATAATTGAGCTCAGCAGAGGGCAAAGCTCTGCAATAACTCAGGGCTTTGTTCTGTGTGCAGAGAGTGAGTCCCTCTGCCTATCCTCAGGTATGCCAACAATGCAAGTGTAACTCCCCTCGACCTGACATGAATCTGAGGGTAGGGTTTGCAAACAGAGGCAGTGGTCAAAATGGGGCTTAAGTGCATTTATAAATATTTTGAAGTACTGACTTGGTAAAGGAAAGTCCCTGGCGTGTGGCACTGGTGTTTCATTGAGCGCTGGTGTGAGGCTTTCAAGTGTGCCACTGGCTAGCTGCTGTATTCCTGCTCATTCCTAGGAAAGGGTGAATGGAGATATATATATGTAGGGAAAAAAAATAAAGAAAAAAGGGAAAAAAACACACATAAAATGCAAGACACAGAATTTGGACTCCTTTTTGGTGAATGTCATCACAGACAAATGGGGAGAAGAAGTTAAAATGCTGCTGCAAGGAGTATTTTGCAAATGTAGTGCATATATGAAACAACATAATGTGGATTAGATATGCCAGAAATGAGAAGGGAGGTGGGTGGAAACATAGATGTTTCTAAAGTGTCAGCTTTTATTGTTGCCCCTTAACTAATGATTTTTTCTCTCCTAGAGAGAATTCACTGTAATGCATTTAACCAAAGACATGTGCTGTGAAAGGAGATGCAAAATATAGTCTGTAAAATGATGGGGAAAGTGGGGTGAAATGCTGATGCTTTCCCACCTAGGACACAAAGTATGTCCTGAAATAGTGAGAGGGATTCCACATTTCTGCTGGTGCTCTTCAGGACATATCCCAAACACATCCACCCAGAGCATCCTCCAGTCCTTTGCTCAGGAGGTGGATCAAACCTACACTCTGGTGAGAGTACACAGAGCAGCTGTTTGTTCCCCGTGCACATGCAATGTCCTTCTCCAGCACAGAGATACTTGGGGTTGTTGTTGTGTTAGATTAAAGAATCATAGAATGGTTTGGATTAGAATGGACCTTTAAAGCACATAGAATCATAGAATCATAGAATGGC
>VWZO01012489.1:0-24911 GCA_013396975.1 Bucco capensis
CTTGATTTCCTTTTACGATGAGATTACCTGTCCAGTTGATCAAAGGAGACCAGCCAATATCACCTTCTTGGACCTTAGTAGAGCTTTCAACACTGTCTCCCACAGTATTCTTTTAGATAAAATGTCAAGTATTAAGCTAGATAAAAAAATCATCAGTTGGGTACACAACTGGCTGAGAGATAGAGCACAGAGGGTTGTGATAAATGGAGTTAATTCGGGCTNGATAAAAAAATCATCAGTTGGGTACACAACTGGCTGAGAGATAGAGCACAGAGGGTTGTGATAAATGGAGTTAATTCGGGCTGGAGGCAGGTGACGAGTGGGGTACGTCAGAGATCCATCTTGGGACCAGTGCTGTTTAATATCTTTAAAGATGACTTAGATCTAGGACTTGAAGGATTAGTAAGTAAGTTTGCAGACGATACTAGGTTGGGGGATGCTGTGGACTCCAGAGAGATTTGGATAGATGGAGATCTGGGCAGCCACAAATCAAATGAAATTTAACAAGAGTAAGTGCTGGCTTTTACATTTGGGGAAGGGTAACCCAAAAACCATCTACTTTCTGGAGAATGTTAGTCTTGAATGCAGCACAGCTGAGAGAGATTTGGTAGTAATAATAGATAGTAAAATGAAGATGAGTCAACAGTGTGCCTCAGCAGCCGAGAGAGCCAACTGTATCCTGGGATGCATCAAGCACTCCATCACTAGCTGAGCGAAAGAAGTGATAGTTCCGCTCTACTCAGCACTGATGCAGCCTCACCTCAAGTATTGTGTGCAGTTCTGGGCTCCACAATACAAGAGAGACGTGAAGTTGCTGGAGAGCGTCCAGAGGAGGGCAACAAAGATGGTTAAGGGCTTGGAGGCGAAGACATATGAAGAAAGTCTGAAATCACTTGGCCTTTTCAGTCTGGAGAAGAGAAGACTGAGGGGGGATCTCATAGCAGTTTATAACCTCCTCATCAGAGAGGGAGGAGTGGGAGCTAAGCTCTTCTTTTTAGTGGACAGTGACAGGACACAGGGGAATGGTATGAAGCTGTCCCAGGGGAAATTCAGGCTGGATGTCAGAAAGAAGACTAATGAGCAGCAGATGGGATCCTCACAAAAGTTTTGATGAGGAGTCTTTAGCAACATCACCCCAGTGCAGCAGGTCACACAACAAGGGATAAAGGAACAGTCAGGATTCTTATAATTGAAATTAACTGTATCTTGTTTCAATTAATTGTTCCTATTAGTCTTTCATTCTTTTCAGTTATACCTTTCTGTAACAGTGTCATCTGGGATGCTGTTAGAAATTGAAAATGCCCTAATGGTCAGATGCTCATCAGTTAAAGAACTTGCTATTTCTAATTAGCTCCCTGAGAAGAATTCATTGTAAGAATGAAAAATTTTATAGTTTTTTTTTTTATAGGGATGATGAGTTGCTTTATTACAAGCCTAATTTTCCTTTCAGTGATAGTGTTTTCTGTTGCCAAAAATAAACTTTAAGTCTTAACAGAGAATAAAAGAAAGAAATAGCTAATTTTTTTGTTTGTTTTAAATCTAGCAAGGCTTTCTTGTTCTTTAGAGCTGTTTTTCACAATGATTTAGTAATTAGGGTGCAAACAACACAACAGCTTGAAATTACTTCTTTTCTAAAAAAAAAAAATAAATAAATTCCGAAATAATAGTCCAAATGAAAACTACCCAACCAACTTTTTATGAAGTCAGAGGAAGAGATAGTATTGCAATTTTTTGGTCAATGAAACATTCCCTGTCAAAGACTGAGAAAAAAGTCAGCTTCTAGATCTGGTTAAAATATTTCTGAGTTTATATTTTTTGTTGGAATTTTTAAAATGGAGATCTGAAGTCTAAGATTTTCAGAAGTACCTCCCCTCCCCTNGATAGAAAGTTCTGCCCAAAATCACAGCCTAACAGATGCTCTGTGCCATAGCTAGTAACTATCTCCATGTCCAGGTGTAAATATCATACTGCCTTAATATGCTAAGATTTAAGGAGACCATTTTTTTCAAATTTTTGAGCATAGCACACAGCCTGAACCTTAAACCAGACCTTCAAAGCCTACACACTAAGCAGAGGCCTCCAATTTAAGAGCTTATCCACAAATTGAACTATTAGTGATGATGTCTAGGGTTAGACAGTGTGTAAGCATAGCCCGTGGTGGATATATGCTCCTACCTGACTTACAGACAGCAGACTTGCACAAGAATCTGTGAGGGTTTTTTCTGCTTATCCCCTATTAGGAATGCTGAGACAGATATCCAAGGTTATTTGGTTGTGATGTTAATTCTGCCATGGTGATTCAAGGACATTTTGTCATGTGGAGGTGACAAAACTTAGTGAAATGCACCATCTTATGTATCAATTATGTGGTATGAACAGATGGCACATGACATCTTTATCAGCTGCTTTCATCTTCATCAAAGATATTTTAGTAATGTGACCTAACTCTAATCCTTAGTCTTCCTGTCTCATTTCTGATCTTTGCCTAAGAGAATAATTTTACAAATCATCACACATTTGAGTGATGGATTAGTTTTTCTCTTTCTCAGCATGTATGTGTGTATATGTACTTTTACACACATATGAAAATATGTATGTACAGATCAATGCATTTTAACTATGTTGTAAGACAACCTCCATTGCAGCTTTGCTTATGATTTCAATGTAAAAAATCTGTGGTTAATCAAAATGCAGAATGAAATGAGGCTCATAACTTCTCTACCCTTAGCCTTCTTTCTGGTTCTTTTGGAACCTCTTAGTAAAAATAAACTAAACAGCACCTGAAAGAGTCTGGTTTACATCTGACCAAATTCATCATCTTTGCCACAGCATTTAAATGGCCATAAATTAGTGTTTTGCATGCCTCTGTACCAGCAATATGATCCATTTAATAGTCTTTAATATTGACAGAGCAGGAGCATCAAAATCAGCTTTTTGGTAGATTATCCACTACATAAAATATTTTTACAGGTAGCTTTTGTACTTCTGATGCAAGTTTTGTTCAAATACTTGTACCTTCTTCATGTTAAAGGAAAAAAGCAGAGCACCTTACTCACCAAGTGCTCAAGAAATATAATGTGAATTTCCCCCAAGTCCTGTTCTGTCAGTGAAGAGATTTATGTAACCGATGATGATTTATACATAAAGTAACCTCATCTCCTTTTCTTATGATTTACACCACTTTCCTGTGTTCTTAGGGGAGCAAGGAGGAAGATTACATTAGAACAAAGCAGCATTTGGCAAATGATAAACCATGGCTTCTCAAAAGCTAGTCATGCATTTCTGTTTACACAGTATCCCTGGAGTGACAGTACAATGGCCCTGTCCATAAGCAGTGTGCAGATTCACAATAGTCTTAACTCCCAGATCATACATTCCTGCAGCCTCTTTTGTGCTGGCATTAGCAGCTACGTGGCTGTATTGTGAAAATGAAGCTTTTCTTTTTTTGTGGGATAAGTGTTCTGCAACATCAGTGAGCATTCCACATTGCTTTGGCTTAT
Source organism: Bucco capensis (assembly GCA_013396975.1). Classification (NCBI taxonomy): domain Eukaryota; kingdom Metazoa; phylum Chordata; class Aves; order Piciformes; family Bucconidae; genus Bucco; species Bucco capensis. The sequence continues at coordinate 3,501 of VWZO01012489.1, forward strand.
ACAGATTGTGAAACCCACCATTAGCTGGGAGGGTAAGAAAAAGAAGTGTTTGTCAGTACAGTAAGCCCATATTTGTAATGTTCTTCCCAAGCATGCAAAAAGAGGACCAGCCAAAGCAAGTTGGTCAGAAAATTGCCTAGGTATATAAACTGCCTAGGTTATCAGGGCATGCTGTTGCTTTCTGTTTCTCCATTTCCAACACCTTCTCACTTGATTGAACTGCCAGTGACATGCATGTTCTCTGCTAGCATATTTCAAGTGTTCTGTTTCCATGTTCATTCTCTATTTAATGGCTATTTCTTTCTTCCTTTTCTTAATATTGAGCTCCTTAAAGGTTTGCACTGTAAGTAGTTATGTTAAATAGTCTGTGGTACCATGTAACGCTGAACTTCAAAATCTTTGGCATATTGGGTTTTTAAGATAGATGACTAGATTGCACAGTGATAGTGTAAAGAAAGAAAAGAGGTTACATCCTTCACCATAATTAATTGTATCAATAAGCTTCTAGATATTGTTTCTAACTACCTTAATACATTCATTTAACGTTGGGGTAATTTAAATTTTTATTACACTCCTTTTTCTTGTATAGACAGGATTAAGACCTAGAAAACATGATGTCTCTCAAAATAAGCCTGTTCTGTTTCTACATAAGTTCAGAGACATGCCTACTGTCCTGTTTGAATGAATTGAAATGCTTTCTGTATATATATATATTTACAGAAAGAAATACCCAGGGCATGCCAAACAATACGATCTGGATCAAATATCCATGGACTGAGGTATCAAAGACCCTTCCTCTTGGTCCACACTAAATGGTTCACTACATGCAAAATTCTTATTCTTATGACAGTTTTTTAAAAGTGCTGCTGCAGAGTTCTTCATCCCAGCTGGCTAGTGATTTTGGCATTCTTTGGCTCAAAGTACTGTTTCAAGATGATCCCCTTTCTGTAAGGTGTGTTCCTGTACCCAAATGTCTTGTGACCAGAAGTACCCATCTCCCCTGGCACGTTCAAAGGCTGTGTTGGAGTCAAAATCTCAGCTCAGTAAGGAAGTCTGGAGAAAGCCCAGGACCTAAGGAGCAGCTTCGGGGTAAAACAGAGCAGGAAAAGATGCGGCCTTAGGTGCAAGGACTGAATTGAGTAATGCCACAAAGATCTTCCTTTTCAGAGCAAGTGAACTGGACATCTTGAAGGCAAGGATGAGAGGGTGGACTTCTAACTGCTCTGCTGAGGAAAAGGCTATGCTCTTTACCTGCAGGAGTCTTCTGATGGCTGGGAACACACCTGGGTGAGGCAACTTTTCATGTGTGTCGCTGATGGGATGGTACTCTGAGTTACTGCAGGGTCTAAGTCTCCTTCCCTGCAAGGTGTTCTGACTAACTTCACAACTACAGTGCCAATCTTTTGCATGAGAGCATGCCTTGGATTTAAAAGGTTGCTTTTGGCTACAATTACCAAATACAGTATTAGATGTTATAAACCGGTTTTGTTTACAGTGAAGCAGTCCAAATTGCAGATTATTTTAATTCACCTTTATCTTTAGTATCATGAGGATCAAATTCTCATCTCAGGAAGTTCAAATCTTAGTTTCCCTTATAGACAACCCATAGAGAATAGGACATCTTAGGCCCACAAGACTGGACTAATTTGCCAGTTACAGGCATATGTCTTGAAGGAGGTTTTTGCAAGTTTTTTGTGGAAGAGTTCTTGTTTAGAAGAGAAGACACTTTTCATCCATCCACTGCTGTTCATACTGTCTCTTGTAATTCCAGAAACCTGTTTGTGACAGATTGCAACATTTGGCAATTAATTGTAATGTACTTCAACAGCCACTAACATCTCAAAGACAAGCATAAGCCAAGATTTTAAAAAATGTTATTTAACCTGTAGTCTCAAGGCATTCAACAGTGCAATAAATGTCTAATATTGTGTCTAATACTGCCAGTCTCACCTGAAAAGGAGCTGAGCTGACTTTGCAACCTTTCTTTCCAGGCAGAAGTTTTGGAAAGTCTCCTTCTCTTGGCTCACACCTTGCCTATCTGGCAGCAACCATTGTTGATATTATTATTATTACTGCCACCATCATCATCATCATCATTTATAAACAAAACTCTATCATGTAGATTTTCTGTTTATGGCTAATTTCTTGAGAGTTTTGAGGCAGATGTTATAGGCAGTATGCTACAGACTTCCTTTATCTCAAATTACTATGTTACAAGGTTGGTTTTTTTTGAGGGTCACTTACTAAGGATGCCAATGGCAGCAAAACAAAAATCAGAAACCACCTCTGCGTTTTAAAGGAGGAGTAGCTCGACTAGCACTGAAGAGTCTAACAAGTATTAGTCAAATGTAAGCCTGCAAGACACCTATGCTAATGGCACACATCACTTCTAGAACTGTAGGAAAATGTGACTTATGTATTAGGTGATACAAGATATCAGCTGTGTGTTTCTGAGTGTAGGAAGCTATAAAATAACAGTATCATTATGGAACGGCAGACTGCTCACTCCTAGCTTCTCAGGCCAGATCGTGGACTCCTTTGACCTAAGGCAAGAGGAGATTCCACAATTAGAAGAGCAACCATTGCTTTTTTACTTATTGTCTGCTCATGAGGTGAGAGGACCCTCTATTCAAGTAGCCCTCAAAGAAGAGCAAAAGGCTAACAACAGGGTTAGTTGCAAAACAAAAATTTAGGCATTGTTACAACCTTCACCAAATTTTTGAAGTATATATTATAGAGTGTCTCTATTGCACAATACTAAATTAATTAAAGCCACCACAGATTCCTCAGTTCTACTGTCAACCATAGTTATAGGGGAAGGGGGGGAATGCTGAGACAGGACTTAAACAGGCCACTAGCCAGAAGCCATAAGACCACTGCAGAACTTTGCTTCTTAGGTGTCTTTTATCCTACTTTTTATTAAACAGACACTTTTTGGTCAATTTCTCAGACATGGCTTCCTTTTTGTGCTTTCTTTTGTGATCCAGCTATTTTGAAATAACAAGAGCCTACCTGGATGGTACAGAGCTGGCAGATGATGCTAATGAAACTGTAAAGGTGTTAGGGCTTCTCTAACCTTTGCCAAGAGCAAAGGACAACTCACCCAGAGTCTGGATGGAGGAGTAAAATAGAGGAGGAATTTATCATACTTCTCCACTGTACTCTTGGCTGTGCCAAGGAAACCATAGCTGCATATGGGGCTTTTCTGCTTAAGCGTAACAGCAGCTGAGCTACAGAGCAACAGATTAGTATACCTGAGAGAAGACAGGCAGCAAATATGTATATTCAAATACTTTGAAAAGACACCCTGTATATCCAAATCATTATCTGGGTTTTTTTACTGTGATATACAATCTATTTTGGCATGGCCAGCCTGTTAAAGCAGTCACAGATGATGATTAGTGCTACTGTGAGCCAAACTGTAGTTATTCAGTTCCTGTTTTGTAAGGTTTATATCACACAGACTACTTTTAAAATAATTCTAACTGATAGGAAAAATTAATTCAGTAATTAAATAACTCTGCAGAACAAATGGACCTTTGGGTATTCCCAAAATGCGAGGTTTAAAATAATGCTTATCAAGTCATAGTGCCTGCATTTTCCTCATGTACTAGCACTTCTAATAAACCAGAGCATGGCTCAGTGCCTACCTCTTTTCATGCTAGATGTCTCAGCTGCATACTCAAAAAAGCAGCTGAGAATGCTGTAAAAAAGTGGTTGTTAAACCATACCAGCTCCTTATATTTCTAGGGACTTTGTGTTCAGTTCTTTAACTACTGACATTAGGGATCCAAGGAATTTTAGAGACAGCAGTATTTCTGAGTTAGGCTGCAAGGCCTACATTGATAGGAGATTCTACTCAGTGAATAGTTTGATCTTTAGATTTAATTTTTCTTCGTCTAATGCTGCAAAGGCAAGTGATGTTTCCAACACTTTAAGCAATGAGGATCTTCACCCCACTAGTTTATACTGCTGAGACCACCAGCCACTTCAGCCCAAGGATTTAAAGTGTGGCTGACTGGTGAGGCACCTTTGCTTAATAGTAGTGGCAACAGTGGTTAAAGCTACGTTGTTAAGAAAAACTGTAGCCTGTCTAGAGAAGTTTGATTCCTCATAGGAAAGATCTTGATTTCAGTAACAGGAATGTGGACAGAAAGGATGTCAACCTAAGCAGAAATCTAGGAATGGCTATTGCTATTAAGCTTTCTACTTATGGAAAGGAGGAGGGGTGGTACCTACTGCTTACTGAAGACTCTGTTCCTGCAGATGAACAAGGGTGCTCTTACAGAGTTGTGCTTGTTTATCTGTGCCAGCGAGTTCAAGGTAGCATAGATAAAAATCCCACTCTCCTGTATGCCAGCAACTTGAAAATAAGCTGTTCAGGGAACTAGGCTGTTCATTCTTTTCAAGCTACAGCCCATTAAGTTGCACTGGTTAGCTGTAAATGTTCTAATTTCCTTTGGGAATGGGATAATAACATATCTGAGGTTTGAATGTCCTTTTAGAGGCACTACAACTCAGCTACATCTAGCAGGATCTACTTTGTTTCTGGTTTAGCTGAATTTACTTGTTAGGCAGACAATTTGTCAAGATCAGCTATTGTTTGTCTGTATTGTGACTGTACAGGAGGAGATGTTCTTGAAACTCCATTTCTTTAATTAAACTGAAGAATTAAAATTATTCATAGTAATTATTGATACTAAAGTCCAAAGCATGTGATGGAGGAAGTAGAATTTCAGGTATCTTTCACACTTTTCTTTCTTACTGCAGTATAGCTATACAATAACCTTCTTATAATACCCTGTAATGATCTAAACCCTCTCATTACCACAATTTTCTCTGATCCGTCTCATTCTGCAAAATCAGCACAACTCCAGTCCTCAAAATCACAGAGTATTGACCCCTTAGCTCAAGCCCCTCCACTGAGGTCCACCACATAGACCAAGGAAGGGCCCGGGTACAGGAAAAAGCTTTGCTGCTTATCATAGTAGCCTATCATTATGGTGTGGAAAAAAGTATCTCCACTTAGTAGTATCTAATAGTGATTTGCTGTAAGGTTTTTACTTCAGTTCTGAAATAAAAGAACCTTCACAGGATACATGTCTAAAACAGTTGAAATGGGGAGAAAGAAAGAAGAGGAAAACCTGAAAAAGACCGCAGGTTACATGTATAAATGGGAGTTTAAAGGTAACAGGAGAAAGTACTGAAGTAAATTAAAAAAAAAAAAAAAGAAAAAGAAAAAGAAATTATGGAAGGTAGTATATTCCAGTAGCAAGTACTATACTGTTCAAAGTGCTCCCCTAAGACCTTGTTATGTAAGTGATACCATTTGGAAGAATAGGAGCTTGACACAGTAAAGAGATTCTTCCACAAATTTCTACTCTCATCTCAAGCAAAAGATGAGTTTTGAAACCAAGCTGGTCTTCTGGACTTGAAGAGAGGTTAGTTATCTGCTTGAAAACCATCCACAACAACTTTAAAGACAATGTTCCCAGCTCATGTATTCTGCCTCATTCCCTCATAGTGCAATAATTGCTACTTGCAAACAAGATGTCCTCCAGGTGCAGTAGCCAAGCTATAATGATTTTTATGGATAAGTTTCTGACTGTCTTATGAACTGAGCAGAGAATGGAGGTCCTGCAGGTTGTTCCAAAGAAACCTGCAAATTTATTGCATGGGGACAAAGGCTCAGGACTATTTATGGGCAGGTCCTGTCAGATGCTGAGTGCCTTGAGGATCACAGCGCCTATCAATTGGCACTAGGTTATACGGAAGAAGAGCTGTAGCCCCATTTCAGACTAATACATTCCTATCTTTGAAAATCTGCCTTGGAGTTTCAAAATGCGAGATTTTCTTCCTTTAAAAAATTGTTCTTCTGTCACTAGTGCAAAATAATTCCCTTTCCAAGTTCAGAGGTATCTGCCATTATGTGGGCAAATCCACAAACTTTGGAAAGGGCTATGAAATCTGTGAGGATAAGAAGCTGGCCTGGGTTTGGCTAGCATAGACTTAACTTTTACACAAGAAGCTGGGGGGGGCATACCCAGGACAGACAACTGAACCAGCCAATGGTGTATTCGATACCATAATGACATTATACCCACTCCATAGTGGGGAGGTGCCGGTGAGGGCAGTTGCTGAGGTTTTTTCGTGCATGGGTTTGGTGAGCAGGACACATTTTATATCACATGTTTATACATTACTTTATTATTTGTCTTGTTCATCCTGTTGCTTCTCCGTTCTTTGTATTGTTCTACTAAACTTTCCTTATCTCATACCACAGAGTTTGGCATTTCACTCCTGATTCTCCTTCTCATCCCACCACGGAGTGTGGGGGTAGGAGGACATTGTATGAGAAGCTGCATGAGGCTCCGCTAACACTTGGGCCGTAACCAGAACAGGTACTGTTCATTTGTACTAAATATCCCCAGCACCACTGCAGCACAGAAGTTTGTTCTGAATCTCTAAAAATTTCCTGAAAACTGTAAGACTCTAGATTTCACTGAATTTTTTTAGTGCCTTGTGCTAAACCTAGGTTCTTTCATTTGAGCCTCTCTTGGTTTTCTCTCTCATGGGCCTGCATGGAGCTGCATTGTCCCAGGGAAGTCTCTAGGCAGGTGGTGGGCTGAAAACTGTTTTTTTGGGTGTATTGGTTGTTTACAAATTATTTGGTCCATACATTTAGTTGAGTGGAGTACAAGGAGTAAAACTGTAAGAAATCTTCTAAACATGACTGGGTTTCAGTGGGTAAAACTCAGAAGGGCCTTAATTTACTCATCACAGACTGAGAAACAGAGAAGTTGGGGAAAGTCTGCATCCAGTCTTCCATGGAGTGAATTAGAGTAATCCGTCTCTCAGAAGTGATAATGCCTGGGTCACAGAATCACAGAATGGTAGGGTTTGGAAGNTAGCTCTCCAGCCTGTTTGGATCTTGCTGAATGGCAGCACAGCCTTCTGATGTGTCAGCCACTCCTATGCCACTAAAACTAGACGGCATACTAGTTTTGTATTGCTGAGGGTACACTCCATACATTCATCCAGGTCATTGATGAGGATGTTGAACAAGACTGGACCCAGTACNCCATCGAGTCCATCCCTCTGATAAAATATGTTTGCATAGATCAGGTTGCACAAGAACATGTCCAGGCAGGTTTTGAATGTCTCCACAGGTGACTCCATAACCTCACTGAGCTGGCTGTTCCACTGCTTCACCATCCTCAAAGCCAAGAAGCTTTTCCTTATGTTCAGATGGAACTTTATGGGTTCCTGTTTGTACCCATTGCCCCTTATCCTGTTGCTGGGAATTACCGAAAAGAACCTGACCCCGTCCTCTTGATTCCTGCCCTTTAGATAGTGATAAGCATTGATAAGATCCCCTCTTAATCTTCTCCAGACTAAACCAGCCCTAGGTGTCTCAGCCTTTCCTTGTAAGAGTGATGCTCCAGGCACCTAATTGTCTTTGTAGCCTTCATTGGACTCTCTCCAATAGTTCCTTGTCTGTCTTGAACTGGGGAGCCCAGAACTGGCACAGTACTCCAGATGTGACCTCACTAGGGAAGAGTAGAGGAGGAGGAGAAACTCCCTCAGACTACTGGTCACACTCTTCTTAATGCACCCCAGGATNGCCTTGCTGAATTCCAGGTAGACAACATCCACTACTCTCCCCTCATCCACCTAACTAGTCACACCATCACAGGAGTCTATCACATCGGTCAAACATGATTTCCCCCCTTTTTGAATCCATGTTGACTACTCCTCATGATCTTCTTTTCCCCCACATGCTTAAGGATGACCTCCAGAATGAGCTTTCTGTCACCTTTCCAGGGATGGAGGTGAGACTGACNTGGCTAACTTCTTGCCCACCAGGACTCCCAGACTCTTCTCTGTGGAGCTGCTTTCCAGCATGTTAACCCCTGACCTGTACTGGTACATGGGGTTGTTCCTACCCAGGTATAGGACCTTACACTAGCCCTTGTTGAACTTCATGAGATTCCTCTCTGCCTAGCTCTCCAGCCTGTTTGGATCTTGCTGAATGGCAGCACAGCCTTCTGATGTGTCAGCCACTCCTATGCCACTAAAACTAGACGGCATACTAGTTTTGTATTGCTGAGGGTACACTCCATACATTCATCCAGGTCATTGATGAGGATGTTGAACAAGACTGGACCCAGTACTGAACTCTAGGCAACACTGCTAGCTACAGGCCTCCAATTAAACTCTGCAACATTAATCACAACCATCTGAGCTCTGTTATTCAGCCAATTCTCAATCCACCTCACTGTCCACTCATCTAACCCACACTGCCTATGAGGATGTTATGGGAGACAGTATAAAAAGCCTTGCTGAATTCCAGGTAGACAACATCCACTACTCTCCCCTCATCCACCTAACTAGTCACACCATCACAGGAGTCTATCACATCGGTCAAACATGATTTCCCCCCTTTTTGAATCCATGTTGACTACTCCTCATGATCTTCTTTTCCCCCACATGCTTAAGGATGACCTCCAGAATGAGCTTTCTGTCACCTTTCCAGGGATGGAGGTGAGACTGACTGGACTGTAATTTCCTAGCTCCTGCTTCTTGCTCTTTTTAATGACCAGAGTAACACTGACAGTGCTCAAGCACCAATTCTGCTCTCCATGACCTTTCAAAAATGATAGAGAGTGGCTTAACAATAACATCAATCAGGTCCCTCAGCACTTATGGGTGCATCCCATTGGGACCCACGGATTTGTGGGTGTCCAGCTTGCCTAGATGATTTCTAACCCAATCCTCCTTAGCTAAGGGGAAAAGGATCACTGTATCCATTGCTTATCTGGGAAGAAGGGATGACTCCTCCTCAGCTGGAGGTGATAAAAGGCTTTCTTCCAGGCTTAGTACAAATATCCTGAGGGCTTAACTTGATGCACTGTGGGAGATGTTGTATGGAGGATAAGGCTAGTCATTCAGCTAGATCTTCAAAGGATTTCTACTCCCTAATCAGCACTAACTCAGCCATATTGGTTCCTCTTGAGATCCACCTTGAGAGGGCATGCTGATGCCCTGAGGGACATCACTGGTGGTGAACAGAATTCTAGTGTTTGCTGGCAGTAGCCATGGGTCCTGTCGAGCTTCATTATTGACAGACCTGAAGCAATCCTGTCTACATGACAGTTACACTGCAGAAAATCTGGGTTATGTTCCTGGGCAAGCTGTTGGTCATCTGCATGGAGCTGAGAAGATAGTCATAGCCAGCAGCAAATTGATAGTCCCCCAAGGAAGGGAGGAGAACTAATGCTACTAATGCTTAAGGCCTGTTGTGGCTGCTTCAGAGGCTGAGCATCTCTATTCCTACCCTGACTCAGCTTGTGGAAACCCACTAGTAAATCCAGTATTACAGTCTGTAAAATAATTTTCTGTGCTGTCAAGGGTGGGTGTGTCCCAACTCCTCCAAAGTGTGTTTTTCTGTAAGTGCTTGTCACTCACCATTCATCTTTCAGTTCCCCATAGCTGCTTTCCTTGTTCAGCCTGTGGATGTTCAGGGGGAATCCTGTGTATATCCAGACCATTGTTATGCTGCTGCCATTGCAACAAATATTATGTTCGATGCTATTTGTCTCTATCACAGTGTGTTGTTTTTCAGCATCTATTTTCTGGAGAGCCATTTCCTGTGCTCTGGGGAGCACCATTTTCTGTCCTTAATTGAAACCCTGGGAATGAAAAGAGCAGCTTCCCCTTCTCCCATACATGTTTTGGGAGAGTAAAGCCAAAGGTGACTCATTTCTGAGCAATAACAGCTTTATTAGCCAGCCTTAGCACCTGGAAAAAGAAAAAGGTGGTACACACAGGCTTAACATGCAAATTAAGCTATTTCTCTAACAAAATTGGGTTGCTAAAGGTTTTGACAAAATTTCTCATCACCTCATGCAGCAAACTGCTATAGTAAGGGGAATGCCTTTTCAAGTAGATACATCAGGTACTTTCTCAAGCATTTAACAAACCATAGAGTGTATTTTGAAGAAACACTATTTTCTTGCTGAAAGTGGAGCATTTGTTCGTCTTCTTCTAGCTGCAGACAGTGAACTAAAGATATGAAACAAACCTGATGATTTTAGCACAGGGTATTGATTTGCGCAGTTTCAGTATACTTGGAAAAGGGGCATTGTTTCATTCTGCATACAGATACTTGTAACAGCAGGCAGCAGAAACATCGTAAGTGTGCAGTGTGATTTTCCAGTAGAAAAATGTCTCAGAGTTCTAAAAACAGGCTTTTGCATTTTGCAAGTATGGAAAAAATAACATTATTTCTCACCTTAAAAGTGATGGGAAAAGAGAAGGAAATTAGACAAAGTGTTTTCCCTTATAGTTACATGCAAATTTATACTTTAGGTAGTATATTTCCAGCTAAGTTCCACAAAAACTATATAGAATCTTACCGTATAGAAGATAATGTGTGCATTATTGTGTATACAAAGGAAAATAATGTCAGCATAAAGCAATTAGAATGACAGATGGTACATGTGACAAACAAGCAAACTGTTATGGTTTTGACATTCTTCCTTTAGTTCCACTTCCTCTATTTTGTAGAGATGAGTTATTTATCATTCTTTGTAGTAACTAACACAGCAATGCTCCTCCCAGTCAACACAAGATAATCTACACAAAATAACTTCTTGTAAGTATAATTAAGAAAAAGTTAGTGCAGATCAACTTAATGTCTGCTAAGGGCTACGGCATTTATTTTAAGCATCTTGAATGGCTCTGAATATGTTCAGGAGGATATATGTGTCAGCCCACAACGTAGTCTACTTGGATTTCTGTAGAAATTGATTAAGGGACAGTTTGTTTTCTTCAGTGAATTTTTTTTTTTTTAAGGTACTCTCTCTTTGGAAATCCTTGATTACAGAATCATAGAATCATTAAGGTTGGAAAAGACCTCTAAGATCATCAGGGCAACCATCTACCTATCATCACCATGCCACTAAACCATGTACCCTGATCTGCCACATCTATATGTTTTTGAAACACCTTCAGGGAAGGTAGCTCCTCCACTTCCCTGGGTAGCCTGTTCCAATGCCTAACTACTCTCTGTGAAGAAAATTTTTTGTAAAATCCAATCTAAACCTCCCCTGGTGCAGCTTGAGGCCATTTTCTCTTGTCCTATCACATGCCACTAAACCCTATCCCTAAATAGCACATCTATACGTTTCTTAAACACCTCCAGGGATGGGGACACCACCATCTCCCTAGGCAGTCTGTTCCAATGCTTAACAACCATTTTTCCTGATTAACATAAGCATAACTAAAACCCTAATTCATGACAGTCTTTGCATTTGATAAATCCTTGAGACAGAGACAGGCATAAATTGGCATTTTCACCGTTACAACTGAAGGAGTGGGATGTCTTTCTTCAGTATGGGTGAACAAATGCAGCTTTTGTATGTAGCCAATATGTTTGTGAATTACACTTACATGAGAAGAAAGATGTATACAAATGCATTCGTTATTTTTATCCCATTCAGAGTCTGATTGCTCTTCACAACATTGAGATTATAAAAGGGTTTTCAAACTGATGGTCAAAACACGTGGCATGCTTCCTAAACTGGAAAAGGGGAAGTGGAAAAAAACAAATAGGACTGGAAAATACTTGGAAAGACATAATAAAGGAGGCCACCTTTCAAAAAGAAAGATGTTCTGGCAGTTGTTCTTGAAGAGGTTGTTCTGTTCTATGTTCAGAGTGCTTATGTAAGTATGTGTTTACACTTGGCCAGGTAGGACATGGCAAACCACAAATAACAAAGCAAGTTTCTCTGGTAGAAAATCCCTGTAAAGTATGTGAAGCTGGTGATATTCCACTGGATGTCTTCCGTTGGGCTGAGTGAAATTTCTGCACTGAGTAGGAAGTTTTCTTTCAATTCTTTCTCTTGCTAATTCTTTTCTCTCTTGATTTGTTTTAAACTGGAATTTTCAGTGATTTTTTAAGTCATTCTTAAAAGATGATAAGGTAGAATAACTAAATAGTCAAAATGGCTCTTGCATTTTGAGATAAGTCTGACCTGCTTAACAAGGAAGACATGATGGAGGAACTATAGACTTGATTAAAGAAAGACAGGTTTGTCAGGGATGAAGAGGTCTTTTGGTGATTATGTAAATATTGCTTACAGAAGTTCTTTGTGAGTGGTGTGGTGAGTGGCATCACAGTGATGCTTTCTCCTGGGAATTTGGGTTGGGGGAAGAAGGAAAGCAAAGGAGCATGTCAGCAGCATAAAATAAATGTCTACTCTTGAAGAATGACCAAAGACATAAGATGAGTGAGGCAAGTTTGGTTGCAGTTGCCAAAAAAGATGTTCAGTATGGAGTAGACTGACGTAGATTCCCCACCTTCTGCAAGAGAGAGGAAAACACAGACTGACTCCTAGTGTCCTGAATTTTTAGGGTCATTTATTTCCTTTCTACTTCCCTGTGAAGTCACAGAGCTGCTTTTTTTTGGCGGGGGGTGGGGGACAAAACCCAAAACAACAAAAAAGCCCAACACATTGCAAAGTGCTACAGATCTCCTTAGGCTTTGAAGATACTCTAGTTGACCTTATGCAGTTCACCCTGACCTAGTGGGCCAAACAGAAGCCCTTATCACTGCAGCAGCATTACTGTTCCCTGAGCCTGTGTGGGAATGGACAGAGTGCTCTGCCATGAGATAGTGGAGCCTGGGACTTTCATATATTTTCATGGGCCCTCTCCATGAGGCTAGAGGAAATCTACACACCTGCTTCTAGACTCTGTGATCCACTTCTTTTCCTAGCCACCATCTTTACTCCCTCTACCAATACAGACATCACCTACTTTATCTTGTAAAGCAGGCTACTGCATTGACCAATTTACTCCCTAAAGTAATTTCTTTTCAGGAAAGCTACAGCAAATCAACTGAGGGTGTGAACATGAAGCACTGAATTAAACCATGCTATCTGGTTTAATATGTTACACACGAATGAGAGCTCCCATTCAGGTATAACATTATTAGACTGCAGGAGCTTTCTCCCACTCAGGGGAAGGATAATTTACTGTGATCAAAGAACATCTGTACAGCGGTGAATGAGAATCCTCACACAGGTTGAAGGGATAATTATCTGCAGTTATACTCTGAACTGGTGTACATCTACAGTCAATTTCTGCAAACCTGTGCTAAATGCCACAAAGAAATCTTGTTGAGTTTTTAATTATTTTTATTACTTCTGGTAATGATGCGTTTTTAAAAGGCAAACAAAAACTCCTGTATCGCCTGCATTGGATATTTTGTTGCACCTCAGTTTTTGTCTTTAGTTCCTCTCCCCAGTTCAAATAACTCAGCAGGAATCTGGGAATAAGTGAGTCTTGAGCTGGCATAGGAACCATTTTGACATGAAAACACACATTTTTGAGTGCAAGAGCTTTTTGTGTCCTTCTCATTAGATTCGTTTTTACTGTTCTACCTGGCTGGTGTTACATGTCAAGTCATAGATTTCTCATTCTCTTGAGTCCTGTCCACAACAGATTAATGGACCTTTGGCAGTGTGTAGATCACAGGCCTGCAATTGCACCATTTTTGCAATCATGATTATTCTCTATTTTGGTGACTTAAGCAATCAAACAAGCGGTTTCTCAGTTTTTGGATTTTTTTGGTGTGTGTGTATCTAAGTCCTGTAAATCTACATCTAAAGTCCTCTAAATCTACTCTCTAAATTGTATACCCATAGTCAAAATAAGGTAGCTAAGTAAAGACAGCCTACTAGCAGGAGGATCAATCTTGCTATGCAAGTTGTTCATCTTCCCTGGGAAGCGTTTAGGAATTCACAGATTGAATAACCTTGCAGAAAACCCAGTGGCATAGTAAATGCCTCAGGATCTCCTTTAGTGCCTGCTTTATTTGAGAAGAGATTTGTTTACATGGTTTAATATCTTTAATTATCCTGCATTGTTGCTGAACTGTTGCTGTAGTTTGCATTACAATTGTTCCTTGGGATTGGTAACTGAGTATAATTTTCTTCAAGTACTTACTATTCTTTATGTTTTGTTTTATGCCCACATTTCAGGGGTCTCTGCAAAAATATTGGCTTTTGATTAGGCTCAGTAGGTTTTCCTGTGACCAGTCTGATCAGCTGTCTTCCTTCTCTTTCTTTTGTGTTCACAGATAAAATTTATCTCACAGAAACAAATACTACCAAGTGGTTTGTATTAATAATGCATTCAAAACTGCAGCCACATCTGATGTTTCTCTTACTCTTGAGGAAAAGGATTCATGTATACCTTGAATGTTTCTTTCGTTCCTCCAGTTGGAATGATCTTGAGGGCTCTTGAGGTACTCAAGGAAGGCTTACAGGAATGTAAGTGGGATTTTTCTGAAAGAAAAAACATCCTGTTCTTCAGTTATTTCAAAAGGAGAATGTTTCCTGCCATGGAGGAATCCTGTTCAGATATAAAAGGTCTGGAATGATATGCTACCTAGTGGATTAAAATAACACTTTCAGTTAAATTAGTATCACGTAGGATTGTTTCCTCTGATGTCTTTTTGTTGCTAGGTTTTTTCCCTGGCTTTTACTTAAAGGAGTCAAAAGGTGGAGGTTTTTCATCTCATCCCCATAGTGGAAGTCAGCTAGGCTCTGAACAACTTTGAGGCTCTCTAAATTTCATTCCTCTTTTGAATATCCATGTCACTGAGGGAACTCACACTTAAACTCTTCTACCAGTGTCCCAGAGACCTTGCCACTGATCTGAGGTCCTGCAGTTTGGGATAAGGAGTGAAGTGCTTGAGTTTCTTGTCACTGTGTGGGATATTGATGAGTAGCTCAACTTGGAACTGCACAGCAAGAGCAAATGGGACATGGCATACATGGGTATTTGAGATCCTACCCACCTCTGTTGGACCTAGCTTCACTGTATGGCCTAACAGACTGCACAGTAAATGGGGGACCAATGTGTTTGTCCTAGAATCTTTTCGTAGTGTCATTTTTCTTATTTTTTTTTTTTAAGATACTGAATGGCGCAGTTACTTACAACAGGAAATGCTGAGTGTCTTCTCCCTCCCTCATACGAGACTAAACCTGTTAGCATTCTCTCCTGGGAGCTGGAAGATGTGGTTGTGAACCAGTGTGGAGAGGAACTGTGATTTTAGCCCCATGGAAATCCTGTGGTAAGAGGCAGCATGCCTCCAAGTTACACAATATCTTGCTTCCATTCTCTCTGGCAGTAAATCCATGCTTAAGCCGCCATGGTCAGCCTCAAGGATTTAATCTGAAAGATCTCGAGCTACTTCCTATTCAACATGTTACTTAACATGATTTTTTTTTTTTAATTAGAGCTCATTGAACTTTCAGCTTTATTTCCTGTCCTTTCTTTCATCGTTCTCTATTTATTTCTCTCTCACTGAACTGATAGATATAACAAGTGTTAGCATCAGCCATGCATGTCCTTTCATTTCATTTCGAGCCTATAATGCGAATGTTACCCAAGGTGCTAGATGTAACATGCTTTCTGCTACATCTGTCACTATAGGTCCTCATGAGAAAAACATAGGTAATTATCTTGATTTTTGCATTTCTTTTTTCAATTTGCTATCCATGTGCAATCCATGTGCAGTCCTCAATTCCAAACCTGTGTATGTGTAGAGCACTTTGTAATTTCTAATACAATAAGAATCAAAATCCAAATGGAAGCTGTTATGCCCAATGGAAGAACGTCCCAGAAGGCAGTTGATACGCCAACATGCGGAATAGCAGTTAGTTGGTTTTGATGTCACTAGATTTTTTTTAAGACTTGTGCTTTCACACCTAACATGGGAGGCTGGCCCTGCAGAAACGGATAAGATATTGGAATCCATGTCAAAGGAGTGAATGGAGATTTGCTGGTTTTATTAATAAAAGATAATAATCTCAGAAATGTCTACATTTGCATTCTGGGGAGACCTGCAGAAGAAAACTGCTTTTCTCACACAAGAGAAAATTATAATCAGTGACTAAAAGTCAGCAAAGTCTTTCGAAGTTCAAATAAATCTTTATGTCCAATTGGTTACACTAGCGCATTTATGGCAAATTTTTGGCTGGGACAGTGGTCTCAAGTATAATTTGTTGGCTTTTGAAGTAATGAAATACCAAACAAAATAAATTTGAAACTATAGATTCAGTGGGATTGCTTATTTTCTTGTTGTATCGGCGTCCAACAAGCCTACAACTCTATCATATGCAGTTTCTCACATATGCATTGATTAAAATCTGCTCTTGAATCTCTATAGGTTTAAGTGGAGATATCTTCTGGATTGCAGTAGGAAGCTTTCTGAAATTCAGAATGTTCCCCATAGCTTGGTCTGTCTTTTATTATGTATCTACCTTAGGAAAGAGGCTATTTACGATTGTGTGGGTGGGATCCTTGGTCTGGGGATCACATGCTGGTGTGATGGAGTAGCAGGGAGATGAAAGAACTGAAATAAAATGATGTGCTGATGGAAAGAGAGATGAACTGTGAGGCTGGAGCTTGTGCAGGGAGAATAACAGATGTTAGTAACCTATATGGAAAAATGATGTTGTCAGCAGCCCAATGTTTGTAGGGGTTAGCTTGGGGGATAGAAAAATTTATTGGGAAGGAAAAGAGTGAATTAGGAGAAGCTAAAAAGCTCATAGAAAAGAGAGTTCTAATGTTAGGACACATGATGGTTTGGGATAAGTGAATGATGTTTGGCATGATGGAGAATAGAGGCTTGTATGTACTGATATTTGCACTTTCAAATGACGGAACTCTTCAAGTCTAGGAATATCAGCCAAAATCTATTACTGGGGATTTAGGTGAAAACAGTGCTCTACCAAGAAGTATTCTGTTAGTTCCCCACTGCACCCCACTGCTGTGATAAACAAACATGATTTTTACACACAAGTGTTCAATAGAATATCCATTATATTGTGACAGCACAATTTTTAGTGATCCTTAAACTATTTGTCAAAGTGAGATAGATTTTAAAGGAAAATGTTTTTAATTTCATGAGGAGAGGGAAAAGAGAAGCAAAATTATCAAAGTAACTCTCAGACCATCATTTTGCTGTTCTTTTAAGTGCTTACCATACTCCTCTCTGCAGAG
Source organism: Bucco capensis (assembly GCA_013396975.1). Classification (NCBI taxonomy): domain Eukaryota; kingdom Metazoa; phylum Chordata; class Aves; order Piciformes; family Bucconidae; genus Bucco; species Bucco capensis. The sequence continues at coordinate 20,580 of VWZO01012489.1, forward strand.
AGAGACTCTACAAGGCCAGAGCTCTTCTCAAGTCACTTTGAAGATACGTCCTGTGACCCGTGTGCTGGGTCATTGCATACAGGTATATTTAACCTTGAGGCGTAGCTTATGCTGGAGTGAAGCAAGAATATTGAATGTGGGTTTTGGCGCAAGGGTGTTTTCTGTCTTTTGATCTAATGATCAGGGTTGACAGGAAGCTGGAATTTCTAGTGGTTACTTTTGCAGGGTTTACGACTTTGGCCAGGCTTTTGCTTACTGATGAGGTCATTTCTGTAGCAGGACAAGGGTGCTTCACTCCTCAGGGAATTAATACAACCACCAAATTTTACAAAGATGCATGTCAAGAATCAAGCCAATGAATGTCACTTATGTTCCTGTAAACTAATAGAAAGACAGGTTTATTATTAAGTCGTCTTCAGGAAGGCAAAGCATAACAAGGAGACTCAGTTTCTTTCTTCACTTAATCTAAAATAGCAACAAAGTGGATTATACAAATCAGTGCCAAAAATCTTGGATTATAAAATCACATTAGATTTTGATATCTGGTTCCCTTTACTATCTCTGCTCAAAGACAGTCTAAGGCATTCCAGAGGATATTTCCCACAAATGAGAAAACTAGATCTGATAAGTAAACTCTTGAATATATTAACACATATCTTTCTCTCTGTAAACCTCCTTTTAAAAAATACTGCCCACATTAATAGTAACAAAAGCATTGAAGATAAACAAGGTCTTGAAAACGGCCCAGGGTGAAAATTTGAGCTAAAGATAGAACAAGAACAATCCTTGTGTGTTGTGCTTACATTGTGTGATTTATTTTCCTGTTTACAGCTGAGGGCAGGTATAAGTATAGTGCCTCATCAAAATTCAGTGAAACTTTTGAGCTCGTCTGTGTTGTGATCTGCAAAAAGAGTGTTACAGAAAGTGAATGCATTTCTGACACAATTTACAAGGTTGAACTGGACCTAGCAAAAGCACACTGTACTTCTTGTCTGCATATTTATCAAGACAGATCAATTGAGTCGAATACCCAATTGATTCCTGTAAAAAAAAATTGAGATTTATTCAATCAAGTGGAAAATAATACTGAAAAATGCATCACCAGAAACTCAAAATGTGCAAGCACTTTGTCAGATTCTGTAGATAATTGCTGCAAACCATATATTGTATTATGTATTGCTTTACATGTCTTAAATAAACAGACCAATCATGGCTCTACACAAAAGTTTAAGTTGAAAAAAGGAATAGTTCTTGCAAGTTAAAATGAGAAAATCTTAACTGGACCAGCTGAATTTTGCCTAAGACAGTGTAGATTTAATGAAATACAGACAAGATGAAACAAATTCCTTTGGCAATAACAGTATAGAAACTGCTCAAAACCAAGGACAGCATGACTGAGTTTTTTTAATAAACTGTGATTTTTGCACATTCTACTATGCAAAAATTGTTAACACATCAACATTATGATTATAATTGGATGAACAGAGGATTTTGGGTACCTCTAAACATAAGGCTATATGTGAAGTCAGCTTTGCATGTGAAAATACCTTTGCATAATGACTTACAAAAAGATTTAGTTCTCATGTTGAGAATAATGTGTGCACCTTTAGAAGTCTCTGAAGAGAATTCTATAATTTAGAATAACTATAAATATGCTACACAGAATCTCTAAACCTCATACTGACACTGTGAATATGCTATGTGTTCATAAAAGGACTCAGAGAGCTTCCTTTCAGATCTTCCAATAGTTAATTGTCATAGCCTGAAACTGAATATGATTACAGATATCAAAAAGAGGATGGACAATCTGTGTCAATGTTTTTGTGCAATATTTATTACTGTTTCTTAGCAGTTGTTTTTTGTGTCTACTTGCTCATGCAGATACAAGCTAAACTCTCTTCCTGGAGGATTTAGTAAGAGTGTGACAAGCTGTAAAACTTTATACATCTACAGACAGTCTCTTGTATACAAATGTTTATTGAAGTCCAATAGAGCAAAATAGAGCAAAACAAGAGTAAGATTCTCAACACTTACTTCTGTCTGCGTTAAAGTAGTGTTCTTGTGTTAATGCATTGTAGCAAATGCCTAATATAAATATAATTCAAATTGTTAGAGACGCTCAACAGTATGATGGTTCAGGAAGTATTCAACTTGCCATTCAAGTGCCTAGTTATCCTCCACACCTTAACCATTATGATTCTGACACTCCTGAATTTATCTGTAGCGATGTTTTGACAGCATAAACCAATCTAATTTTATGAAACTGACTTCATGTGTCGAAAGTATCTCTGGGCGCTTTGACTCAGCACATTAAATACTTACCCTGAACTAACCATCTGAGTGAATGTTATAGGCAAGGAACTCAGAGTGGCTTTTTCAAGCCCTTGCACTGATATGTTGGAGTGGGCATACACTATCCACTTCCATCTCTATGCATAGTTAAAATGATGACACTTCATATACCTAGGCTTTAAATCTAGAACTGAACATTGCAGAGGAAGAAGGCAATAATTCCAGAATACTTCAAGTGGAGAAAAACACCTGAATGTAGCAAAAATTAAGGAATACAGAGAAGTATTGAAGGCTGTAAGATCTTAGGCATCCTACAAAAACCTTTTCTGACTTTGCTGATAATGTTTTCTGCTCCTTTTTCTGCCTCATCCCTCCCCTCTACAGTTGACCTATGGGTCAAAAGTAGCAAGGTGCAGATGGTCATCTGCCTCTGGTGATAAGAGTGCTGGTGCCTCTAACTTGTCTTTAATGGAACCTAATTATTAAAGGGATTGAATTTAGCATAACTTCAACATAGGATCATAGAATCATAGAATCATAGAATCATAGAATGGCCAGGTTGGAAGGGACCCTAAAGATCATCTAGTTNTGGCTCATATCCAGCTTTTCATCTATCATGACAACATCCAATGGTTCATCTCCAGCCTCTGTTGATAGTGGTAGAAAATCATTCCTGATGATGGCTTTTCAGTACCTAGAGAGAAATACTGAAAGTACTGTTAAGACTGACATGAATGGACATGTCAGGTTCTGGGAACAGTAGCAGCAATGAACAGGGGGAGGACTGTATTAATGGCATATGTTGATTGATGGCACCTACATTAACATGTCGTTAGGACCCCAGCAACAGTATGTGCAGTTTTTCAGGGCACATAGCATATGAGGGACAAGCTAAAAAAAGGAAGACCTTGCTTTTAGGCTAGAATAAAGACTCAATTAATTTAAAGATCATGGCAAAAGGAAGAAAACACAGTAGGAACCTTAAGACAAAAAGATAAATATGAAGGATTGTGAGAAATCCTAATGTTTCACAAAGGTGGAAGAGATTGGAAAGAAGGACTATTAGCTTTCAGTGGTACGGAAGAGCAGATCAAAGACTGTCACATGGTTTCCAAACCCATAGTAATCCAGGACAGAGGAAGAGAACTCAACAGTGGGTGTCCCACATCCTCCATGTTATTTGAAGGAGTTCTTGGCAGACACTGGGATATAAGCACTTCAGTGCCTAACTGCCGGGCAAGAGATTCTGCTATGATTGTCTTGCTGATCATAAATAAATGGATATAAGAGAGTAAAATCAATTTTGGTTCAGTTTTATTTAAAAAACCCAAACACTTCACTCTTGCATCTCTTTAAAATCTTAAGTTGAAATTTGTTATTTAGCTGCTACAGTATTGCAACACTATTTCTTGCATTTAAGATTTTGATTTTGCCAGTTTAGTGTGTGAATCTACATGTAACCTTGCAAAGAGTTTGCTTTTGCCAGAGGTTAGCAGTGAAAAATATTCTTCCCAGCCATGGACCTGTTAAATGACTGCTAGACTTACTTCCTATGTGTCCCAGTGACTCTAGCAAACCATTTGCCCTTACTGAGTTGTGGTGGGTTGACCTGGGCCGAGTGCCAGGTACCCACCAAGGTTCTCTATCACGTTCTCACCCCACACCTCCCACGGCACAACAAGAGGGAGAGAGTGGATGGAAACAGCCTGTGGGTTTTAGTAAAGGCAGTTTAATAAGCAAAATAAAGAAAGGCAAACCCACGCGCGTGAAGCAAAGCAAAGCAAAATTGAGCTTTAGTCTCTACTTCCCATAATAGGCGATGTCTGGCCCTTTCCCGGGAAGCAGGGCTCCGGAACGTGTAGTGGTTGCTTGGGGGGCAGACGTCTTCTTCCCGCCCCCTTCCTTCCCCCCCTCTGTCCTTTATCCCTGAGCTGATGTCATATGGTATGGAATAGCTCTTTGGTCAGTTTGGGTCAGCTGTCCTGATTACATCCCTTCCCAGGATCTTGTCCACCCCGTCGCCTTGGTGCTATGCCAGCC
>VWZO01012493.1:0-14043 GCA_013396975.1 Bucco capensis
GGCTACAAAGTTGGTAGCTTGGATGGAGACATTTACAGGAGATACATCTGCTTACCCAAAGGAAGGCACAGAATCACAGAGTGTTAGGGGATGGAAGAGATCTTTGCAGATCATCTAGCCCAAACCCCTGCAAGAGGAGGATAACCTAGAGTAGGTTGCACAGGTTGGTGTCCAGCCATAAGCCTCTGGGTCTCCCTCCAACAGGGATATGACTGCTCATTTTCCTTACCAGTTGTCTGGGACTTCTTGCAATGAATCTCTGCAGCACCTTGCATGACATCTCTCATCCCACCATTGGCCTCCAGGCACTGCTGTACCACAGAGAAGAGGAAATTTCTTCCCATCCAGGCTCTAGGTATCTTTGTGTCCATCTGTTTGCCATCTTCACATGAAAGCTGTGTAACTATATCAACAGAGTTGGGACTTTTGCCTGATTGCAGCAATATTGCCCATTTCTTGTTTTTCCTATTAACCTTCCAGTGATGGAGCAAAGAGATTAGGAAATGAGCTACATGAAAGAATCCTGAATGATTTTCCCTATCAGATCTGGCTGCTCCTGAGGTATGTTAGCAATGAGCCTTTCTAATGAGGGGGGAAAGTTATTCATCAGAGTCCTTTTAAACTTGGAATTCACAGGTCAAAATGAATGTGTGTGTGTGTCTACTTTTCTCCTTCAAAAGAGGATCTGAGTAAAAAGGGGAACACGTTGACCTTGGAAATTACCTCCTCCTGTTTCTGAGGGAGATGAGAGGCAGAAGGAAGAGGTTAGGAGTGGGCAGTGCCTTGGAGTTTGGCTGGTGAGCACTTGAACCTTGTGTTGCAACACTCTGTTGAACAACACAAGTGATGAGAACTAGCATTCCTCTGCTGGCAGCTCCTTTATCAGCCTCCCCATCTGACAACAGGACTGAGGAGCACCACCAGCTAGTAACAACTACAGAGGACAACAGGGTGACCTAATGATCTCCATGCTGCTGGAAGAAGCCTTGCAAAAGCATCTAAGGCTTGGCTTGGTGCTAAGCACTGCAGACCACAGCATCTGTCCAAATGGATCATGTCAAAAATAACCAGCATTCCAAAGCAAAAGGCATTAGATCTGAGCAGAGCTAATTAACAGCAGGCTCTGCTTGGTTCATTTTCCAACCTGCCTTTATGATAAGCCTTTATTCACATTCCAGACAAGCCAGCAGAAAGACTTCTAGTAACTGGATCTGGGGATACTTTGGCATGTCTGCCAAAGCAGACAGTGCCTACTGTAGCAACTATTTCCACAGGGAAACCCTTGGCTAGCGTTTGGAGATCTGACCCAGGGAAATGTGCCACTGGATGGGTCAAAGGCAAGGGACCAGCTTTATTTTATATAGTCTTAGATATTTCAAGTGTCACTCAACAAGAACAAGTCTCCTGAGTGCTGCCAGATGCTCATGAGGATATCTCAGGTAGTCTGAAATGACCTAAACCACCCATGCTGAGGAAACTGAGTCATATTTTCCTCTGTGTAAGCTCTGTGTGCTCAACTGAATCATTCATGTTCTGGTGTCTGTTCTGGAGTGACAGCCAGGCCCTGGGTATCTAGATGGCAACACAGAAAGGACATGGAGCTGATGGAGCAGGTGCAGAGGAGGCCANTTCTAAGATTCTAGGATTCTATGCAGAAGGTGTTTGCCATGTACCAGCTCCACAGGTGAAGTTCTAGGAATGACCAAGACCAAATCCCAATGAGCCAGGCTGATGTAGTTCAGCCAAACTTCACAACACACCATGCACTTGGGTAAAGTGTGGGACTATCTGGAGGTGTTTTAGGCTAGAATCCAGCAAACCAGCTGGTTGGAATTAGCAAAGCTGTCCAATTAAATGAAGAGGACAGGTCCCAAAGTCTTGTCCCCACTTTCCTTGTGAAAGGGAAGGACTGAAGCTAGGCTAAGGATTCCTAGCCCAGAGGTAGAATAGGTGTCTGCAAATTGGTGCAAACTGTCTTGAGAGCTAGAAGAGTTAAATGCCATAAGGAATAGGTTAAAAAAATGAGAAGAGAGTGAGGAAAAGATCCCAACATTGAAATCTTTTTATGATGTGTAAACCTATTAGCAGACACTGCCACTCAGGGCATAGAAAACTGGAAGAGCTGGAAGACACTTCCATAGGACACTAAAAGTTCAGACCTTTAAAAGTAGGTTTCCAGCTTCAATAGGGACAATTTAAAAAGTGTTTTCATTCTATTTTATCAATATTTTAATAGATTTCATTTTCCATGCTCCTTTAAAAAGGCTGGACGGAGAAGACCAGTCCTTATGGTTATTTCATCTCCAGTGTTATGGAGGGAAAGTAACCATCAAAAGGCCCAGGAGAATAGCAAATAAAGTTTTTATGAAGAAGATATTAATTTTGGAATTCTACTTTTATGTAAACAATCTAGTCTGAGGAAATAAATATGACCTGCATGTAAAAATGGATTTGAAAGAGCACCAGGAAAGCTTCCTATAAAATAGACTTTCCCAAAGGACTCTAGATGACCTTGGAGTGTTCTGTGGTTCAGACTTGGTGCCCAGGTACTGTGCTCTGGTTGCTCCTGGAGATGAAAACTCAAAATCACATCTTCATTTTGATAACCCCAAAGCCAGAAGACACTAAATCATCTGTGGATTTGAACGTGCTTCTGAACACTGCAAAGGGTGGAAAGCTAAATAAACATCTTGGAAAATTTTGGGATTTTTCATCCCTCCAAGCGTCTTAAGAAAAAACAAGAACAACAACAAAAAAATCATCCCAAACAAGTAAAAGTGAAATTAAAAGATTTACTGTAGGCCTTGACTATTGTTTTTATTTTTAGCCTAATCTGGTTAAACAACTGTTGAGTAATTGGAAAGATTTCCTCTAATTGAAAGAAATGTGACAAATATATAGATGTATATATATGTTTTATATATATATATACACACATATACATATATATATATATGTATGTGTGTGTATATATATATAAAATATATATATATTTTTTTGTATATATACACATACATATAGACATATGTGTATATATATATGTACATATGTATGTGTGTATATATATATAAAATATATATATGTATATATATTTTTTATATATATACACACATACATATATTTTTATATATATATTTATATATATATACACATACATATATACATATATATATGTATGTGTGTGCATATATATATAAAACATATATGCATATATGTATATATATATATGTTTTTCCCCTGGAAAACAGGGAAGAAATGGCTTGGAAAGCAGAAAGCTAGCAGCATAAATCTTGCCCCTTCCAATATCTCTGTGGGTGTAGTGCTCCTTACCACTTGTATGAACTTTTGGGGTTCATCTTAGCTCTTCATTTGTATTGGGTCAGTTCAAGCCTAAATGCTGGGGTGAAGTCCTGGCAGATGAGTTGATCTCCTGAGTAGTCTCAGACTAATTAGTTTGAGATTTTAATACTGGTTATAAACACCCTTTGGATTTCCATCCCCTCATCTTCTGGCTGTTAGATTTCTTAGCTCAGTTTAAGAAATGCTTTGGAAGATTCCAATCTGACTACAGAACTCTTCCCAAATCCCATTCCACATCAACTCACAGGGATGCTTAACCCAAATGTCAGCTCACACTAAGGATCTCCTGAGACAATGCCAGTGTCTAACAGGGAGCACAAGGCTTTGCTAGAGCTCCCACCAGCTCAGAAAGGATGGCCCCAGGGAAACATACCCAGCCCCCTCTCAACCTGAGAATCATGGAATCCTTGTGCTTGGAAAAGTCTTTAAGATCAACAAGTCCAACCACTAACCAGCACTGCCAGGTCACCACTAAGCCATGTCCCTCAGCACCACATCTCCATGGCTTTGAAACCTCTCCAGGGATGGTGACAGCACCACTGCCCTGGGCAGCCTGGGACAGGACTTCACAACCCTTCTGGGGAAGAAATTCTTCCTCATGTCCAACCTAAACCTCCCCTGGTGCAACTTGAGGTTGTTTCCTCTCATCCTGTCACTTGCTCCTTGAGAGAAGAGACCAATCCCCACGTGGCTCCAAGCTCCTGTCAGGGAGTTGCAGAGACCCAGAAGGTCTCTCCTGAGCCTCCTCTTCTCCACACTAACCAACCCCACTTCCCTCAGCTGCTCCTCACAACATTTGTACTCTAGAAACCTTCACCAGCTTCCTTGCGCTACTCTGGACAAGCTCCAGCACCTTAACAGGAGGTTTCTCCCAGGAGTATTTCATGGGATTCATCAGATGACCCATGAGCACCTGCAATGAAGGTGTAGTTCTAGCTAACCCTTGGCTTCAATCCAGCCAGGCCAAGCTGGGCTGCAAGTTATCTCTTCACCAAAACTTGTCTTTAAATTTTTTACAGAACTGCTCAGTAAGAGCTTGGGTTTCTCCAGCACTTCTAAAAAGGCTCAGGTGTCCTAGCCCTCCTATGGATACCCACCCTGAAGACATGAAAAGTAGGATTTTTCCTGGATTACCACCTCATTGGATTCTTTTGGTTCTAGCAGTTTCTTCCCTCCTCTGTCTCTATCATTTCTCTTTCAGCACTGGCATTTCACAGAGTAATTCCTGGCATTTTGTTTATGGACCTCCAGCCAAAGCAAAGTGATCCCTTCTCCATACCTTTTTTTTTTAAGCAAAGAGATGGTAGGAGCATGGAAGAGCCCAAAGAGAGACACCAGGAGCTGTATGATTGCTGCTCTGGCACAAAACCTGACCAACCACTAGTCCAGTGACAGAGGATCCCTATTATCCCTCTTTTTCCCACTCCAGGAAGGAAAAAGGGATTAGAAGAGAGAAAGAAAGAGAGACTTATAGAGTCGAAATTAAAAATTGATCTACTTTCATAAAAATAATAACAATAAAATGAAATATATATAGAAATATACACACAGAACCAATACCAAGCCCAACCATCCCTTGATGGCAACTCCTTCACTGTCACCACTGATGCTGTGACAGAAGGACTCAGCAGCACATGGGAATCAGACTCAGGAGCTGGAGCCTGGAACTGGATTCAGGAACCCTTGGACTGAGATTGAAGGCAGAACAGACAGAGTCCTGCAGCAGCAGAGCTGGACTGATCCTCACCAGGGGAGTTCCCAGTCCACCACAAGTTCCCAGTCCACCACCACACATAGCTCAGGGATGGTAGAGGCTCAAACCTCTCCTTTTTTGTGTTGGCTGTTTATAAGGTGCTAAATAGCTTAATCATGCACCTGCCTTGCTTGGCTCTTAGGCTTATGGAAGAGAGCCCAAGGGCCAAGCTTGGTGTGGTGCAAGCTTAAGCTATTCAGCAACAGGGAATTCCTGCCCATGCCTTGATCAGCTTTTCACAGGGCTGGTTTGAAATGTAGCTGGTACAGATGCCAAATGGATCTCTAGCATTCTTCTAGCATTGCCTTTCCAGTACCTTAAGGGAACTTCCAAGCAGTCTGCAGAGGGCCTGTTTGCAAAGGCTTGGAGGGAAAGGACAAGGGGCAATGGGTTTCAATTGCAAAGGAGTAGATTTAAACTGGACATTAGAAAGAAGTTCCTCCCCACAAGGGTGGTGGAACACTGGCCCAGGTTGCCCAGGGAGGTGGTTGAGTTCCCATCCCTGGAGGCATTGCAGGTGAGGCTTGCCAGGGCTCTGGGCAAGCTGATGTAGTTGGGGATGTCCCTGGCCACTGCAGGGGGGTTGGACTAGATGAGCTCCAGAGGTCCCTTCCAACCCAAACCAGGCTAGGATTCTATGATTCTAACTGGAAGCTGCAAGGGAAGAAACCAAACCAAACTAAACCCAATCATCTGATTCAAATCCCCCTGTAGAAATGCACTCCAATATCCTAGGGTAATATTTCATGCAGTAAAACTACTAGAGACTGAATTTGCTATCAGTTGGTGGCTCCTTACCAAGGTCTTTTAATCAACAAGACCTAGATCCTCTCCTCCACAGTAAAAGCCAAGCCCCTGTAGATCTCTTCTCGATGAAGCAAAGACATTTTTAGCTCAGCACTTGGCAACAGAAGATCTGTCTGAAGCTATCAATCACAGAAAGCTGAACAGGTTAGGAAAATGTTTGGACAAAGGCAGAAGGCAAGGGTCATAAACTGCATCTGAGCTGATAACCTCCTTGCCAACATCTCCAGCCAGCTGGAGGCAGGAATGGCAATGAGATGAGGCTCTGTGGACACAGTGGGTAGGAGAACTTAAAGTAAGAATAATGTACAGTTGTGGCTAGGCTTCGCGAACGAAGCNATGTACAGTAAATGCTGACAAAAGGACTTGGGCATCAGTCAGGGTTTGGGATGTTTTAGGAATCAGAGTCTAAGAAGTGCCTGTAAAATGCAGACTGGCAAATGTTTCTGGAGGAAAAGCTGAGACTGTTGCCCATGGCACAGGAAACACCAGTGGCACAGTGAGTCATGGGCCACAGGTCATGCTGGAGAGGACAGGTCATAGAGTCATAGAAGCATTATGGTTGGGAAAGACCTCTGAGATCATCAAGTCCAACCATCAGCCTACCACCCCCATGCCACTAAACTGTGTTCCTAAGTACCACATCTCCACAGTTTGTGAACACCTCTAGGGATGGTGACCCCACTGACCCCCATCTTGAGCCCAAGCATCCACCCAGCACTCCATGCTCACCTCTAAACCATGGCCCCAAGCACCACAGCTACACAGTTTCTAAACCCTTCCAGGGATGGTGATTCCACCTCCTCTCTGGGCAGCCTGGGTTAATGCCTGAGAGCCCTTTGGGGGAAGAAATTCTCCCTAATATCTAATCTATACCTCTTCTGGCACAACATGAAGCCATTTCTTCTATCACCTGGGAGAAGAGACCAAGGCCCACCTCAGGATTCATGGTGGCAGCTTACAGCTCTCAAACATCTCCTAGCAGGACCTTTTCTTTTGCAGCTCCAACTCCTGTACTATGGCCAGCGTGGCAGGAATTGCATGTCCATTCTCTTAAAACACAGCAAGGAGTTGCTGGAAATGGGCAGAGAAAGCCAGAAGGAGCTTCAGATGCTGTTAAACATAACACCAAGGCTGTGCAGACATGATTATAAACTCCAAATTAGTTCCTTCCCTAATTATCCATGACACTAATCATAACTGGACACCTCTACATAATGAGATCCATTCAAGTTAGCCCAGGAGAATGGGAATAGGGCAACAACTTGATATTTAAAGGCTTTTTTTAAGAACAGTGTTTTCTGCCTGAGCCAGGGTTTGAAGAGAAAATATGGATTGCTTTTTTGTCTGGAGAACACACAGTACTGTGCAAAAGTCTGGCTTAATTTGGGGTTCCTCTAAGTCCACATGGGTCCCCTCAGAAGGACTCCTAATGGGAATTGACTCCAGCCCCTGGGGTGTAGCTGCTCTGAGCTTGCTCTGCCCTTCCAATTCCAAACCAGGCAGCTTAGAATGGGATGTGGATTTTTCCACAGAAAACACTGATTTTGTTGGTCAAAACACACTCAGCTAAAAAATGAAAGCTTTTGCCTAAAGCCTGAAAATCCACATTTGGCCAAGGTGGAGCAGTTTCTCACTGAACTATAAGAAGTATATTTTCCTTAGCCTGGGCAGCAAACATCTCCTTGTTTCACCTCTTTGAGAAGATCATGAGCCCTCTTGGCAATGCAGCATCATGGGAGATGTAGTCTAACAGCAAAATTTGGCCCAGACCAAGGAAGGGAGGGGGGACTTGAGCTATCCAAAACACAATTCCCACAAGGTTCTACTGTGTTTTGTCCTTAGGAACATTTGTGGTCTTGAGATATTTCCTTCTACTGCAAATACTGAAATATGCCATGGAAAGCAAACATGTTTTGGAAGGATAAGACAGTTCTTCTGCCAAGAAGCTTAATATTCTATCAGAAAGCAATTTTTGAGTGGAAATATTTCAACCAAGCTCCACAGAGGCTTTTTGAAGAAGATACTCTAGAAAACATTGCTCAGCTGATGGTGAATGTTCACAGAATCATTAAGGTTGGAAGAGACCTCTAAGGTCATCAAGTCCAACTATCTGCCTATCACCCCCAGGCCACTAAACCATGGCCCTGACTGGCACACCTAGACGTTTTTTTAAGCCCCTCCATGGATGGTGACTCCACCACTGCCTTGGGAAACCTGGGCCAATGCCTAACAACTCTTTTAGTGAAAGCATTTTTCCTACCATCCAACCTAAACCTTGAGTTGTCTTCCAAACAAATAACTGTTGTACTAGATGATGCCTCTGCTCTGGAGAGAGCAGCATTTTATGGTTTATTGTGTTGCAGATCAGTAGCTGAGAACTCCAAAGAGGTTTGATTCATTTTCCTTCAGCCTTTCTAGAGTCCTATCTGCAAGGGGAGGACAAACTCCCTCAAATGTTATTCATAGAATCAGAGAATCCTAGGATTGGGTTGGAAGAGACCTCTGGAGCTCACCTAGTCCAGTCCCCCTGCAGTGNGTTGGATATATTTAGGATGAGCAAATAAGCATGGTCACAGTGTTGTTCCCTCCAGGCTTGATCAGTGAATGAATCAGCAGCTTCACTGAGTGGCAGCACTGCTGAGAACACAGAGCACCTGCTAGGTCCTATTGCACTCTGCTCACGCTTAGGATTGACTTCAGAGGTGCCTCAGGTTAAGCTATAGTAGATATCACAGTCATGACTGAAGCAAATGTATTGCTGCAGCAAAGAAAAATAGAGTAGGGCCTATGTCCTCTTTGGAGTTCCTTGTCATCTCCTTAATGGAAATAAAGAACAATTACCAGAATAGCACTGAAAAATCAGCACTGAAAATCACCATTCCTAGGGTTCCCTCAGTGTTCTTTCCAAGCTGAAGTTGAGAAATGAGATGTGGCATCATGACATGGATATTAGGAAAAATTTCTTCCCTGGAAAGCTTGCCAAGCATTGGAACAGGGGAAGAGGCTGCCCAGGGCAGTGGTGCAGTCATCATCCCTAGAAGGGTTTCAAAACTCTGGAGATGTGGTGCTGAGGGACATGGGTTAGTGGTGACCTGGCAGTGCTGATTAATGTTTGGAATGATCTTAAAGGTCTTTTCTAACCAAAACTAGCCTATGATTTCACTCTGAGAGCAGAAAGGGATGCTGCCAGTTGCTGAAAGGAGAGCTTGAACATGATTCATAGCATACCAAGTAGACAAGTCTTTTGTGAGAGAATGGCTCCAACATGCTTTGCTAAACTGCAAGGCTTTGAGAACTGTGCTGGTCAGAAATGAAGATGCCTTTAGGAAACTTATGTCTGCATGGACAAGGCCCAAGTTTTCCAGCATCACCTAGAAAATGGTTTCCATCCCAGTGGTACTCTCTTGTGACATGGTTCAGCTGAATAAAGGCACAGCTAGGCCAAGGACCCTCTCACTGCTTGGCCTTTCCATGTTCTCCAGGTTGTTTTCCAGCCAAAACAGGATTACAATATCATTACCAAGTCCTTCCCTGGAGATATTCAAACCTGATCTGAATGCATTCCTGTGCAACCTGCTCTAGGTGACCCAGCTCAGCAGGAAGATGATCTCCACAGTCCCCTTCCAATCCTAATCATTCCGTGTGTTCTGGGACAAGACATGATGGAGCTGATCATGAATTGACCAACAAATCTCTGTCCTTGGCCACGGCTGCACTAAGACTCACAGGAGTCCTGCACAGAATCACACTCTCTTCAGAGGGGACTGCTGTAAGCCAGGCTCAGTGATACCTCTAGCAACACTGACAGATGTTTATCTCACTTTCTCATAAAGGCTTCCACTGATGGAAACCTCTCATCCTTCCCAGGAAACTCATCCTGATGTTTCCCATCCATCAGCAGTGGAAAGATCCCTTTGGTACCTTAGGAGAGCACAATATTCTCCAAGGGTCTGTGTCTGGGAGAGCTCTGTGATGGGGGGTGTGGGGTTTTGGATGCTTCCTCTGTCTGGGAGGTAAAGAGAGGACAATTTTTATGACAGCTTTTAAGCATTCCCTTGTTTCCAGTCCATAGAGGATTCCTGGATAGACAACCTTGCTTCCACTTACTCCCCAAAACCCACCCACAAACCCAATAAACACTAATTAATTCTCACTTCTCAGAGCAGCCAAGTAAGCTGATTAAGGGTGAGCACACAGCAGCCAGAGCCTCTCTGCTTGCTTGCTAGTCTGGCAGTGAGACAAGCCTTGGGGAATCACAGCACAGAAAGCAGCAGCTAGGGCTGGGCTCTGTCACCCCAGAGCTCCTCAAAAGCATGCTAAGCACAGCTGCACCTCAGCCAGCAAGCTAGGAAACAGCACAGAGCTTCCTCCAGGAAATATCCCAAGCTAGCACAGACTCTGCACTTGCACCGGGATCTGAGGAAAAACCACTAGGTCTTTCCCAGTTTCCCTTCCATATTCCCAGGGATTATAAACCAGCAGAGCCAGAGAGGTGATTCTGCCACTGCACTCTGCTCTGCTCACACCTCCTCTGCAATACTGGGGCCAGCNAGCCAACAAGCTTCAGGAAAAGGGATGAGGTTAGGAACATCCTGTGATGTTCTCTCTTGTAGCTAAAGCCAAAACACTTGGACTTCTTGGAGATGGCCAGCGCCAAACTTCAGTAGGCTTCCAAAGAGGCCCCAAGATCTCTGAGAGCAGTATCCCACCAATGCCTCTGCTTGTCAGGATACAGCTCCCTCTCCCATGCCCAGCTTAATAACAGAATGACAAAATCACAGAATGTCAGGTGTTGGAAGGTCCCTAGAAAGATCATCTAGTGCAACCCCCCTGCCAGAGCAGGATGCCATTGTGCTTCTGGGCTGCCAGCGTGCACTGTTTGCTCATGGCCAGCTTCTCAGCCACCAGCACCCCAAGTCCTTTTCTGCAGGGCTGCTTTCTATCATCTCATCCCCAGCCTGGATTGATAGTGGGGATTGTTCCGAAGTTGCTCCTCAAGTCTGAGCTGGAAGGCACTCAGGGGCAGGTCCTTATCCCAGAAAGGTATGTCCACTAGGTATTTCATAACCCATCTGACTTCCTAGCAAGCCACAGCTTCAGGTGTGAAGGATGACTTGGTATCTACCATAGTGTTCATCTTGGGATTGGAGGGAGAACTGAAGCAGTGACCCTTACTAAAAACTTACCCATCAATAGGGTGTTTGGGTGGAATTTCATATTGTGGGAGATGCAAGAGGTCTGAGTAAATGATATCATTCCACTTAGGTCTTCAAATAGGAGACTCCCTGACATCTTCACACCTTTCCATCAGGCTGATGTTTCCAGAGAAGAGCTGTATAGATCTAGACTTGCACCCAGCAGCTCTTCTACAGCTCTGTTCAATTTGATTGTTTCAGTTGTAGATATGCTATTCTTGTGGGGAGTTTGGACACATTCAAAAAGACTGCACCAAAGTCAAATGCTGTAGGTGTGGTGAAACTGGCCATGTAGCCATCTGTAGACTGCTGCCATAGATGGTTTGCTCAAAGAGCTAGAAAGACACTTTAAAAACCCCTTGTGTTAATTCTTGGCTCCATCTCCTCCTTTACTAATCTTTTGCCAATTCCTTGATTTGGCTGTGTTTTAATCAGAATTCCTGCTCTGTTTACCGACTAAGGCAATTCTATATCAGCCACAGAGCCCAGCAGCTCCTTAGGACAGGGATGGATAGTTGAGAATGAAAGGGTTTGTCCAGAACTTAGCACCATAAAATGCTAATCTTGTGTGCAAGAAGAGCTTCAGCAACAATTAGAGTTACAAGGTGCAAACAGCTTCTTGGGAGGCTGCAGGGCTAGACACTTGGCTGGAGGCACTTATCTGAATGCTGGCCTCTTGGGATGGAAAATGGCTTGGACACTTCAGCTCCTGCTCATCCTGACTTCCTCATGATGGATTCAGCCAAGCTCAGAAGTTGGAAAGTACTCCTCATCACCCAGGGTCAGGGGTTGCTTAAGTGTTTCTGAATGTGTTGCTGATGGGAGGTTGCATGCTGGTCAGATTTACGAGGGCTGGCAGCCTTGTGTGCGTGGCTGAGACATGATTAATACACTTAACAGTTCTGAATCAACAACCTCCAAATATTGTCTCAGATCTTGCCAAGGAAAACCTGCAAGTCCAACCCATCCAGAGAACAGTAGCAGCTTTATATCCTACTGTGTTTCAGCATCAGTTGGTTGTCTTGCAGTGCTGGTGATGGTGGTGAGGGCGAGGGGGAGAAGGACTAGAATAAGCTTGGGTTAAAACAAAACCCAAGCTGATGAACAGAGCTGAGCAGTTAAGACCTGTGCTTGATTTAAAGCCCCAGTGGTGCCAGTGCAACTTTTTGTGTTCTTCTTTCAGAGAAGGAACAAACTAAGAGAGCCCAAATAGTGAGGAAAGCCCACCTAAGCCACATTGCTCCAAGCTGGAGAACCACAGAATGGTTTGGATTGGAAGGAACATTTCAAGGTCATCTAGTCCAACCCCCTCTGCAGTCAGCAGGGACAAGGTTTTTCTTCTATCTCAGGAGGAAACAAATGCTGATTTTATCTCACCTACTAGTCAATTAAGCCCTACAACAGGCACCATAAATACCTTCTGCACAGGCTTTGCAATTGCATCCCCACTACTAGCAGAAAGCAAGCTCAGCTGTTCCCACTGAGGATGCACCTATCAGCTGGATCCAGGGAGGGCTCCAGNGGAAATACTGATGGGAAGTAGACCTGCTTGTCTGCACTGTGGTCACAACACAGCAGCTCCTCAGAGCCATTGTGTTCTTGGCTCCTTGGCCTGGGTGCAGGCTTTGAATGAGATGATTTTGAGTGCCAGGTGAAGCAGTGAGACCACTGTTTATTGCACCAGTCCATGATACTTCATTGCCTTTACCTGGTGGCATCTGCTTGTTGTTTGAGTTGCACTCCCATTGTTGCAGGGGCTAGATGTGCATATTCAGCTTTTAAATAGTTCCTTTTCCCGTAGAAATATGGAATCACACTTCTGGTTAGAAGAAAACTTGAAGACCATCAAATCCAACTGTTAACCAGTGCTGCCAGGTCACCACTAACCCATGTCCCTTAGCACCACATCTAAACATCTTTTCAAACTCTCCAGGGATGGTGACTGCACCACTGCCCTGGGCAGCCTGGGACAGGACTTCACAACCCTTTTGGGGAAGAAATTCTTCCTCATGTCCAACCTAAACCTCCCCTGCTGCAACCTGAGGCCATTTTCTCTTGTCCTATCACTTGTTCCTTTAGAGAAGAGACCAAGCCCCTCCTGGCTCCAACCTCCTTGCTGGGTATTGGAGAGAGAGCTAAGGTCTCCCCTGAGCCTCCTCTTCTCCAGCCTAACCAAGCCCAGTGCCCTTAGCTGCTCCTCACCACTCTTGTGCTCTAGACCCCAACAAGTCAGAGCACACAGTCAATCCTCATGGACCATTTGTCTATCTAACAATCTTTGGTGAAACTGACTATCATTTTCCAGAGCAAAGTCAAATCCTTGTGTCTTGGAGGCTTATAAAAGCAGAATATACAAAAGACTATGATTTTTTCCTTACCTTTTGTCTTAAATGTAGGAGAAGGCTGAAGCCACATAAGCTCTGACACCCAGGCAGCATGGACAGCCAGGGAGTTTGGGCATCAAAAAACCCTGCAGTAGCCTCCAAATTGTTGGAACAGCCTGAGCAGCAGCAGCAGAGCTGCAAATCTCAAGACAAATACACTGAGAAGGTGTAAGAGAAACAGATATTTTCCTGTTGGCTTTGGGAGGGGAAAAAAAAAGCCAACAAAAAACCCCACCAACAAGCCAAAAGTCATAGACAAATATTGGCTTTGAGCCCACGTTGGGCACAGGCTGCCCAAGGCCACCCAAGGAGCTAAGAGCAGAGCCCTGGTTGTACCCTCTGGGTATCAGCTCTCCCCTCTGAGGGATGCTGCACTGCATCCATCTCAATGATAACACAACTAACCCTGTTCTAAAGCAGCCATCCTGAGAGAGAGCTCAGGAAAAGCTCCAGCAAAGCTTCCCCCTGCTAAGCTCATCAGGAATCACAGAACCACAGTATGTCAGGGGTTGGAAGGGCCCTAGAAAGATCATCTAGTGCAACC
>VWZO01012493.1:14100-25778 GCA_013396975.1 Bucco capensis
ATGCATCCCAGAGGAAGCAAAGGTTTGGACAGGCAGACAGGACCTCAGCTGCCATAAGATGACCAGCCTGGCTTCAGACTTCAGGCTCATTGTCCCTGATTCCTGTGCTGTGGTTACCTGCAGCCAGCCAGGATCCTGGCTCAGGGAAGAGAGGAAGTGATATTTCTTGGTGGTGTTGTATGAAACAAAAATGATTCCTGCCTGAAAGTTTTCTGATGTGACACTGGATTCCTATTTCCTTTGACCACCACATCCAGTGAGATCAGAAAAGCCAGAGCAACTAGTTTATAAAGCCAAAACAGCACTCCTCCTCCCCCTTTTAGAAATTATTTATGGACATGTTGGACACAACAGCTTCTATCCCTAGAGCAGAGCAAACTATGCAACAACAGTAGCCCAATCTTGGGTTGAAAGAGGTCCCAAAGTGTCACAGCCAGGTCCTAGCAGACCCTTCGTATCTCCAAGGTCAATAAGCAGACATGCAGGGAAGTCCTTGTCTGCCTGTAGGATGTATCACAGACTGTGGCGAGATTTTAGAGCTTGGTAATCACAAGGTCCTGCTCCTGCCAGCAGCCACACTGCCCCAAGTCTGGCATCTCCAGCCCTGCCTTTCTCAGCTGGAGGAAACACCACAAACCTGCTCAGGACCTGAATAAATTTGTTGATGTATACATAAGAATGAATAATACATGAGAATTCCATCCTGTTCAAACACCTCCCCTCTCCCAGTAAGGAATATCTGCTAACCTTACCAGTTCATCTGACCAAGGGACAAAGTGTCTTGGCTTTCTTGGGAGTGTGGGAGACCTCTGGAAATATTTGCCCATAGGATGTTGTGGTTTGGAGAATCACAGAAAGTTGCCCCATGGTGACTCTAGAGACAGGAGCTTGAGTTTCCCTCTGGGCTCTGGCACTGCCTGCTTAGTTCCTTCAAGTGTAGCTGAATGCAGATACCTGAAGACTCCAACGGATGCAGTGCCAGGCTGGATTTTTTGTTTCCTTTTATTTTGGGGTTCTTCTTTTTATTTGCCTCAAGCAGCTATAAAAAAGAGAGAGAGAGAGAAAGAGAGAGAGAGAGAGAGAGAGAGAGAGAGAGAGAGAGAGAGAGAGAGAGAGAGAGAGAGAGAGAGAGAGAGAGAGAGAGAGAGAGAGAGAGAGAGAGAGAGAGAGAGAGAGAGAGAGAGAGAGAGAGAGAGAGAGAGAGAGAGAGAGAGAGAGAGAGAGAGAGAGAGAAAGAGAGAGAGAAAGAGCTCTTCTCAGAGCTGTTGGAAGGTAGAATAATGCCTTGATCACTCACCCAAAAAAGAGTTATCTTTTGTATCCAAGCTGGAAAAAACAGGGAAAAAAAACATTATTGCATCTATCTAGTTGATCAAATTAGGAGTTAAATGGTCATTCTGCCATCTGCTGTCCTTAATCTCAGTCTGAGTTGCCTGCACTGTGCCCCACAATTCATCTAGGGGTGACCAATGAAGCCTTTCAGTAAAAGAAACAATCAAATGATGCCAGCAAAACAAAGAGAAAAGAAAAGTTTGGAGATTTTTCTATCTGTTTCATGCATTCCTGTTGATCCCAAGAGCTGCTCGGGCATCTGGGACAATGACACAGGTGTTCCTGCCTGTGAGGGATGCAGAAAGAGGCAAGCAATGTGCCTTTTGCTTGGCTTCAATCAGGGCAGAGAACTCCTGTGTCCTCAGCTTCAGAGAACACATTGCTGTCAGGGGCAGGCTGGCCTGACAGTTTCCATTTCTCTGGGTTTCATCACAGAGAAAGAAGAAAATGTGGAGATGAAAGGCTTTTTCTGTCCATTTCCATCACTCCAGGGGGGTTGGAGAGGGATGTTGCTGTGATTTACTTGCTGTCCCAAGTGCCCTCTCTGTTCTTCCTTCTGCAGCTCCCTAAAAACCCTGGGGAAAGAGCCACAGCAGGTGTGGGAGGGCAAT
Organism: Bucco capensis; assembly: GCA_013396975.1. Taxonomy (NCBI): domain Eukaryota; kingdom Metazoa; phylum Chordata; class Aves; order Piciformes; family Bucconidae; genus Bucco; species Bucco capensis. Next base: position 16,044 of record VWZO01012493.1, read on the forward strand.
TCAGTTTCTTTTCCTCAGCTGGAATACTTAGGAAGAGGTCAGCAATTAACAAAAATCTCTCTCTTTGGTACAAACCAGGTCCAGAAGGAGCAGCACAGACCTTTACCAGCTTTCCAGAGAGCACCTAGCCCAGGTTTTGAGGTTTGAAGCCTGGGATGGACTGATGATGAAGATTCAGAAATAACCACACACTTTGTGCATGTTCTTCTGGATTAGAACCTGAAGGGTCTTACAAGACAAAAAGTCATCACTGTCATTCAAAGTTGAGTACCTGAATGAGCTCTCGCCCTTTCTCTTTCTCTTCCTCTCTTTCTCTCTCTCTCTCTTTCTCTTGCTCTCTTTCTCTCTCTCTTTCTCTCTCTCTTTCTCTTTCTCTCTCTCTTTCTTTCTCTCTCTCTTTCTCTCTTCTTTCTCTCTTTCTCTCTCTTTCTCTCTCTTTCTCTCACTCTTTCTCTCTCCTTTCTCTCTCTTTCTCTTTCTCTCTTATTTCTCTTTCTCTCTCTTTCTCTCTTTCTTTCTTCTCTCTCTCTTTTTCTCTTTCACTCTGTCTGTCTCTATCTCTCTCTGTCTCTCTCTCTCTCTCCTTTCTCTTTCTCTCTTTCTCTCTCTTTCTCTCTCTCTTTCTTCTCTCTCTCTTTTTCTCTTTCTCTCTGTCTGTCTCTCTCTCTGTCTCTCTCTCTCCTTTCTCTTTCTCTCTTTCTCTCTCTCTTTCTCTCNTTTCTCTTTCTCCTTCTCTTTCTCCTTCTCTTTCTCTCTCTTCTTTCTCTTTCTCTCTCTCTCTCTCTTCTCTTTCTCTCCCTCTTTCTCTCTTTCTCTCTTTCTCTCTCTCTCTCTTTCTCTCTCCTTCCCTTTCTCTTTCTCTCTTTCTCTCTCTTTCTCTCTCTCTCTTTCTCTCTCTCTTTCTCTCCCTTTCTCTTTATTATAGCTGCTTGAAGCAAATAACAAGAGGAACCCCAAAATAAAAGGAAACAAAAACTCCAGTAACAAGCAAAGAGACAAAAGAAAGAACAAACCAAACCAACTAGTTAATGAATTACTTAATATCTCCTACTCAGGAGAGACACAAGATGTTCCACTCACTCCTGTTTCCTGCCAGAGTGTGGGCCATAATTCCTATATACCCAGAGAACTGGAAAGCAATAAGAATATATATAATATATAATATTTTATCACTTTTGTGATGTTGAGACTTTGTCCAAGAAACTAAAGAAGGTGCTGCCTTCAGGGTGCCCTGTGTATCTGCCTCAAAGAGGCCAAGCAGCTGGGTCTAAACAGAGTACTTTCCATCCATCCATCCATCTACAGCCTGAAAACCATAAGGAGTCCTAAAAAATAAGTATCATTAGATTTTGGGTGATGAGCATGCCTGTAAGAGGAAAAAAACCTGATTCTCATTAATTTCCCAGACAATAATGGTCTCCTTGTGCAAAAAAAAAAGAAAAAGGGATAATAAAGCAAAATAAAATAGTCTCTGGAGTAATTCTAATAGCTCTGTAGTACTTAGTTTGGGGAAGAGAGCAGAATATTGGTTCCTAATGACCACTGCTCTGCAAACTTCCAGTCTGCAGTGGGAGGTGTCTCTGGCTCCTTCTTCCAGGACTGTGTGGATATTCAGACAATTCCCTGCTTCTCAGGACATGGAAACATTTAGTCATTCATCTTTCTTTCACTTGACTGCAGGATGGTTGTGGTCCATATGGTTACACCTCCTTTTAATATCATCTACCTCCTCACCCTAGGCACACAGACTTTTTTCCAGCCTGTATCCTCATAAAGTGAGGTGCAAGAGATCCAATGGCATTAAAAAAAAGGACCCCAAATTATCCTGAAAACAAGATAGTTCAGTTACAAATCTTGGACTCAAAGCAGCATTGGGGAAATGATGCATCAGAATGGAAATCAAACCCAAATGTGATGTTGAGTAGTCATCTCTTCCCCTAATATTGTGATAATTACAAGTGATTGGGGCTGGAAGAAAGATCATAGACTGGTTTGGGTTGGAAGGGACCTCTGGAGCTCATCTAGTCCAACCCCCCTGCAGTGGCCAGGGACATCCCCAACTAGAGCAGCTTGCCCAGAGCCCTGGCAAGCCTCACCTGCAATGCCTCCAGGGATGGGAACTCAACCACCTCCCTGGGCAACCTGGGCCAGTGTTCCAATATGGGGAGAGACATTTTAGCAGGAGCTGTTGGGACAGGACAAGGGGTGATGGTCTCTTTCTAAAGAGACCTAGGAAGATGTCTCACAAGAAGACATTGACTTTCCAGTACCTAAAGGGAACTTCCAAGCAGGCTGCAGAGGGCCTGTTTGCAAAGGCCTGCAGTGAAAGGACAAGGGGCAATGGTTTGAAATTGGAGAAGAGTAGATTTAAACTGGACATTAGAAAGAAGTTCCTCCCCACGAGGGTGGTGGAACACTGGACCAGGTTTCAAGGCACCCAGCAGCCAGGTATTGGGTTTCTGAAGAGTCTGGGGTAAATTCTTTCCCTAGATGAAGCTTCCAGCAGAGGGGGAAAGTAATTTTCTCTTAAACTCAGGAATTTAACTCAGGTGTTAGAATAAGAAGTGTGCTCATGAAAAGTCCTCCATGAGTTTCTTTACTATGCCCCTCTAAAGGCAACTAAAATGGGCTGAGATGAGTCTGGGTCACTGCCAGCAGAAACTTCATCAAAGCAGCCCTTCCAAAAAAAACCTCTGTGATGAGCCTGGTGGAAAAGGTGAGCCCTGTGGGGATACAACTGGTGGGAAGTGACGGAAATGGTGGAAATTTCCATAGTGTTTGCAAGGTCCATCCAAACTTGTGCTGTCTGAACACACAATGAGAAGCCTGAGCTCTGCAAAGACAGTGTAGATGCAAGGGGAGAGCCAAGGGCAGCAGGCAAAAGAGTTACCCAGGGTCACAGGAAGAAGTAGCAGGAGAGGGAAGAAATGGGACTCACACAACTGGAATCCCAGCTTCCTGCTGTAGCCATTAGCCTAGATGGATTTCCCTTCTGCTTTGGGGTTTAGAAATTAAAACTGTCTTGACTGTTTATCCTTCTCCTGAGTCATCCATTCAGCAGCCCTTTCTTTCTTCTTTGAGCCATTCTCCTTCTCCTCTGCCATCCAACCACCTTCCCCTCCAAGCCCCCTGAGAAAGGTGCCTGAAGACTAATGGAAAACCAAGACTTCCTAAGCTGTTCTCCTGCAAGTGGATTTCATCCAGACTCTCAATGGCACCCAAAAGTGTATTTTTGGGGGATGCAATTAGTAGTGATGTACTCCACAGAGAGCTCATTTATTCTAACAGAAGGATGGAAGACACGTTAAGCAAGATGTTTGCTCTGTTGGGTTTTATTTCCTTTCACCTGACACCACCAACATCAGGACACAAAGCTGCAGTTTGACTGAAAATAATGAAGTGAGATCTTCCATAAGGTGATTTCCAGCTGATGGGCTCTATGCTGAAGAATTATGCAGGAGACTCCCAGAGGAAAGCAACTAGCAGGTCACTCAGCCTTGCATCCATTTCGGATGGGACATCCACACCTCTCATGTCAGAGGAGCAGTTTACAGGCAAGATCTGCAGATGTTAAACTTTTTGAGATACATTTATGTTGTATTTTTTTTGCTTGCTGCCAGGCTAACACCTACTGCTAAGGTCAAGCAAGCATCAGCTGAGGTTATTTAGTGCAGTTTGTGAGGTTTCAGTCATGGGGTTAGCTAAAAGCATAGGAGAGTTAAGTATTAAGCAAGAATCTATGGTGAACTTGCCCAAGCTGATTGAGCATGGAGAAGGTTAAAAAAGCAGAAGTGCCAGCAGAGGGGGTTTTTTTTGTGGAAAAGGGATAGACTCAGGACATTTTGAATCAGACTGAGAAAGGTCAACCCTCCTGGCAGGCAGGGAGCCTGCTGCTCTGAGTCAACTCAAACAGAACCAGCTCTTCCTCGGGTTCCCTGCTGACAGAGCCTGAGCAGATTGGATTGGATGAGGAAAAGTGTCTCAGAAAAAACAAGACCTAGCCATCCACTTTTGAACTAAACCTGAACCCAAACTGCACTTAGATTTGAGTCTGGAGAAAACTTCAGTTCTTCCTTTTTTTTTTTTTTCCCTTCTCTTCTCTTCTCTTCTCTTCTCTTCTCTTCTCTTCTCTTCTCTTCTCTTCTCTTCTCTTCTCTTCTCTTCTCTTCTCTTCTCTTCTCTTCTCTTCTCTTCTCTTCTCTTCTCTTCTCTTCTCTTCTCTTCTCTTCTCTTCTCTTCTCTTCTCTTCTCTTCTCTTCTCTTCTCTTCTCTTCTCTTCTCTTCTCTTCTCTTCTCTTCTCTTCTCTTCTCTTCTCTTCTCTTCTCTTCTCTTCTCTTCTCTTCTCTTCTCTTCTCTTCTCTTCTCTTCTCTTCTCTTCTCTTCTCTTCTCTTCTCTTCTCTTCTCTTCTCTTCTCTTCTCTTCTCTTCTCTTCTCTTCTCTTCTCTTCTCTTCTCTTCTCTTCTCTTCTCTTCTNATTCCCTTCCCACACCTTCCCTTCTCTCCTCTCCCATTCCCTTCCCACACCTTCCCGCACCTTCCCTTCCCACACCTTCCCTTCCCGCACCTTCCCTTCCCGCACCTTCCCTTCCCACACCTTCCCGCACCTTCCTGCACCTTCCTGCACCTTCCCTTCCTGCACCTTCCCTTCCAGTCCCACACCTTCCCTTCCTGCACCTTCCCTTGAAATGAATCCCAGAATTGTCAGCGTTGGAAGGGACCTTAAATCTCAGCTAGTTCCACCCCCTCTGCCATGGGCAGGGATACCTCCCTCTAGAGCAGGTTTCTCCAAGCCCTATCCAGTGCCAAGGATGGATGCAACCAGTTCCAGGTTTTGAAGGTCTAGGAGAAGTTCTGATAAATCACTACTAGTGATGTCTTACTTCTGCTTGAAAAACTCCCTACCATGTTGCCACAAGCATCCTACCTGTGCCTGAAAGCCAGCAAAGCCTTGCAGTATTTAAAGGGAGCCTTGAAGAAAGAGGGGGAGAGACTTTTCAGCAGGACTTGCTGGGACAGGACAAGAGATGATGGTTTGAAACTAAAAGAGGAAGATTTAGACTAGATAGAAGAAAGATAATTTTTGACAATGAGGTTGGTGAGAGCCTGTTGCAGGTTGCCCAGAGAGGTGGGAGATGTCCCATCCCTGGAATCATTCCAGGTCAGGTTGTTTGTGGCTCTGAGCAACCTGCTCTAGTTGCAGATGTCCCTGCTGGCTGTTGAGAGGTTGAACTCGATGAGCTTGGAATGTCCTTTGCAACCCAAACCATTTTATGATCCTATGACTCCATGTTTCATCAGGGACAACAATTCTCCTTTTTTTCACTCTTCATCATGAAATATTCAGCATTTCCTTTGCTCCTTCAAGGTAGGGGCAGCTCAGATCTCTTCTGCTTACTCCTAACCTCAAGTACTAGGATCCAGGAACATTTACTTTGCATAAAGCCACAAATATCTCTGCAGATTCAGTACGTGTGGCACAGTCCAGCTTTGACCTGGTGGTGAAAGATGTTCTGCTCAGAGTACAAAAGGGTACAGCATCATCCACTGAGGTTCAAAGAGCAAGTTGAAGCCCTGTGGGAGGAAGAACTGGAGAGGAAAACAAAGAAAAGCCAAGAAAAGGACAAGACATGATCTCATGACATGCATTTTCTCTTGAACCACCTGGGAGATCTCTCCAGAAGCAGATTGTGTTCCAGTCAAAGAGCACCACAGCTGCTTCTTTTGGCTGAAAGAAAGCCAGGGCCTGCCCTTGACAAGGAACACTCATGAATGTCATCCAAAACAAAGCATTTAAAAATAGGAAAGCTGACCTCTTTGATTTCTTGTGTGACAACTCTGTGATGGGAGAACCACACAACAAAAGGAGAGGACTGATTCCTTGACTCAGGACTTAGCAGCATTGTGTGTGGACATGGTGTACAGCTCTGCAAGCCAACAGGCAATGAGCTCAACCTGGACCTAGAGGGAAAGATGTTGCCTTAACCTGGTATTTGCCCAAATGAACTTCCTGGGGAAAAACAAAAAAAAAACAACACCTAATTCTTCTTCCTGAGACAGATCTACAGCTCCTGAGATCTGAACTAGTGTCTGAGCATCATGGCCTGCTCTGCTGCATAGCACAGAGTGTATTCTCATTGCCTGGGGTATGCACCAGTGCTTAGTGCAGTGCAGATTGCATCTCATCCAGCTTCTGGCCAGGGAAAGCAGAACCATCCCCAGCACTGCCTCTGAAGGGACATATGAAAAGGGACAATTTAGATAGCTTTGCTGTGATCAACTAGCTCTTATGGAGGAGGAAACTTCCCCAAAAAGGTGTAGTCAGGTCTAGTTGAATATGACCCTGCCCACGGCAGAGGACTTGGAACTAGATGACCTTTAAAGGTTCCTTCCAACCCAAAGCAGTCTGTGATTCTGTAATTCCATGATTCTGTGATTCTATGACAAGTCTGTAGGAGTCTTTCTTGGCTGAAGCTGCCCCTTCAGCAGAGATTCACAGTATCACAGAATCACAGAATGTTAGGGGTTGGAAGGGCTCTAGAAAGATCATCTAGTGCAACCCCCCTGCCAGAGCAGGATCACCTAGACCAGCTCACACAGCAATGTGTCCAGGCAGCTCTGCAATGGCTCCAGACAAGGAGACTCCACAGCCTCCTGGGCAGCCTGGGCCAGTGCTCTGGCACCTGAACTGCAAACAAGTTCCTCCNTTTCTGGAGCCACAACTCTTTTTTGTGCAGGCTAAGGAAGAGCTGTCAGAGATTTGCTTCCCCTTTTGCAGGTGGAGATCAGAAAGATGGTGCAATGTTCCTCTGCATCCCCTCTGAAACTGGAGGCTGAATTCTTGTGCCTTAATCCAAATATCTAAAGGCAAGAGAACTGAGATATTCATCCTAAGCCACAAGTGTGCTGAGGAGCAGCTGAGGGCACTGGGCTGGGTTAGTGTGGAGAAGAGGAAGCTCAGGGGAGACCTTAGATCTCTCTACAGATCCCTGCAAGGAGGGGGTTGGACTAGATGATCTCCAGAGATCCCTTCCAAAACCCCTAACATACTGTGGTTCTGTGACTTGCCCATCAAACTGTTTCACACTGGTGGCCAAACAGAGCTCTTTGAACGAAGGAGAAAAATAAGATATACATATATATATATACACACATCTGTATATTCCCTGATTCCAAAGTCTAATAAATTGAAGCCCTGTACCTCTGGTGGCCTTGGAATGGTGACATTCATTTTCTTTTTGCTCCATAATCACCAATAAATCAAGCATAGGCCATTAAACAATAGCTGCCTCCAAGGCCTCTCTTCAAATCTGCTTTTGATAAGAGTTAGAGGAGTTTTCATTTCATTCTTTTTTTTTTTTTCCTGGGCTTGTAAGGTTTTTCTTTCCTCTGTTTGTTTTTTCTAAGGGTCAAATAGTGCTGTTAAAAGAGCAGTTAATATATAGAGCTATTTTTCCTTTTTGTCCCTGTCATGGTGTTTGACTTTGGGAGATTTATGGGCTATCTTTTCCCAGTTCAACACTAAGTGTGTTTTGTTGTACTACAGAGCTATTTGAACAGGAGGGGAGGTTCTTCATAACTTCACGGCTGGGAAGCAAGGCCACCTCACAGAATCAGTTCTAATCCAGCCCAAACCAGGACACCTTTCCAAAACCAAGCCCCAGCCAAGACAGAGAGCACTGCAAACACAGGTATTTCTTTCTGTATATATGTATATATAAAGAAGAGAGAGAGATTACTAGATGGAACACACTTATCTGGGTATCACTCATTTATTTTCACATGGTGACCCTCCCAAAGGTTGGTGTGTTCCGGCCTGAAGCCACTCTTCACCTTTCTCATGAGACCTAACACCTAGTCCCAGTGCAAGGAGGAAGAGCTAAGTGGCCTGGGCCAGCTCTTTGGAAGGGATAAAGGCAGGAGAGTTGTGTTACCTTCAGTGGAGCTTGGCCAAACTAGGAGAGAAGGTGACCTGACCTGGCTACGTTCAGATGTGCTTCAGATGTTCTGGAGTGGCTGGCACACCAGGAGCTGTGCTGCCATCCAGAGTGACCTGGACAGGCTAGAGAGATGGGCAGGGAGAGACTTAATGACATTTAACAAGGGTCAGTGTAAAGTACTGCATCTGGGAAAGAACAAGCCCATGGATCAGTCCAGACTGGGAACTGATCTGTTGGAGAACAGCCCTGGGGAAAAAGCTCTAGGAGTGCTGGTGGCTAGGAGGATGCCCATGAGGCAGCAATGTGCCCTTGTGGCCAAGAGGCCAATGGCATCCTAGGATGCATGAAGAGGAGCGTGGCCAGCAGAGCCAGAGAGGTTCTTCTCCCCTCTCCTGTGCCCTGGGGAGGCCTCCCCTGGAATGCTGTGTCCAGTTGTGGGCCCCTCAGCTCCAGAAGGCTAGGGAGCTGCTGGAGAGAGTCCAGCACAGGGCCAGCAAGAGCCTGAAAGGAGTGGAGCATGTGCCCTAGGAGGACAGGCTGAGAGAGCTGGGTCTCTTCAGCCTGGACAAGAGGAGACTGAGAGGAGACCTCAGCAATGCTTAGAAGTATGTGAAGGGTGAGTGTCAGGAGGAGAGAGCCAGGCTCTGCTCCATGGCATCCAATGGTAGGACAAGAGGCAATGGGAGCAAGTTGGAGCACAGGAGGTTTAGTATTAACCCGAGGAGGAACTTGTTTGTAGTTCAGGTGCCAGAGCACTGACCCAGGCTGCCCAGGAGGCTGTGGAGTCTCCTTGTCTGGAGACATTGCAGAGCTGCCTGGACACATTGCTGTGTGAGCTGGTCTAGGTGCTCCTGCTCTGGCAGGGGGGTTGCACTAGATGATCTTTCTAGGGCCCTTCCAACCCCTAACAATCTGTAATACTGTAACTCCATCTACTACTCTTTGTGCACAAATTAAAGCAGTGATGACATCAGAACTCTCAGCTGGTGTTGCCATGGTGTGTTGAGAGGTGTTAAGTAAAGCACCATCTCACTGGAGACAATACAAGCATAGGACAGAGAGATGGTGCCAAGCTCAAGCTGTGCTGGAAGAAGACATCTGGAGAGAAGAAGACATGTGTCAGGAAGAGCAGTATACAAACCCAGGTTGTGAAGATGAGAAGAGAGATGTCCATGCACAGAAGCAGTTCAATAAAGGTCTGGTTTTCTTCACTTGTAGTAGTCATCCCAGCAAACCAGTGTGTTAAGGGGGATGTTGAAGGAAGAGGTTGGGAGGAGCAACCACACTGTCCTGAACAGATGCCAGAAATAACATTTCTGCCAGAGCCATTTTTTAGGAGCAAACTGAGCTTTCACCTCAATTAGATCTTCCACAAAAAAGTGTCTGTTTGCTGTGGAGTAGTTTGGCATTTCATCAAACCCTTCAAGACACGAAAAGTGAAATGCTTCCAGCTGAGCGGTTTGCTTCTTCACCACCACCAGAGTCTCCTGTGGGACTCATGGGATGTAAAATTCCTGCTCTCATCTTCATGTGTAAGCCAGGCTCCCATGGTAGACTACATCTCCCATGATGCAGATGGTCAGGAGCTCCCACAGAACTGAAGACTAATACTGCTCACTTGTCATTTTGGAGCTCTCAGCTGCTGCTGCGCAACAACAGAGCTGCACTCTAGATCCACTGACTCCTTTCCTTTCCTTTCCTTTCCTTTCCTTTCCTTTCCTTTCCTTTCCTTTCCTTTCCTTTCCTTTCCTTTCCTTTCCTTTCCTTTCCTTTCCTTTCCCTTTCCCTTTCCCTTT
>VWZO01012493.1:25858-75506 GCA_013396975.1 Bucco capensis
ACCTTCCCTTCCCGCACCTTCCCACACCTTCCCCTTCCCGCACCTTCCCTTCCTGCTCTTTCCCTTCCCACACCTTCCCGCACCTTCTCGCACCTTCCCTTCCCCTTCTCCTTCTCATTCCCCTTCCCCTTCCTTTACCCCTACCCCTTCCCCTTCCCCTTCGCTTTCCCCTTCCCACCTAAGCAATTCTCTGATTCCTCTGACTCCCGCTGTGAACCCTGGGAGCCATTCCCAGCTGTGCCCAGCCGAGTGCCTTGTGTCCCTGCACTGGCTGTCACAGGAGCTTGCCCATAGGCACCCACATGGCCTCTTTGAACCCTCTGGATGTTCCCAGGCATTCAGTTCTCAAGCTTGTCCAGGTCCCTGTGACATTGCCCAGTCACCTCTTTGCTGGCCTCCAGAGGCACCATAGCTCATGCAGACATGGAAGCTCTTGTACTCTTTGCTGGGTCCCTACCCAACCCAGTCAGCAGATGACAAGAATAGAGCCTGGAGTTCTGCCAAACACAACAGCAGCATTTCCTGGAGTATTCCCAGAGTTTCCAGCTCTTCAGACAGGGTGTAGCATGGTAAACCTAAACATCAGGGTATTTAATAGCCAGCTAGACATGTTCACAAGTGACTCACAGTCCTGAGAGCTTCCTATTCTGCTAGGGTGACCCCAAAATGCTTCTGTCTAATGAGGCTGAATTGTCAGCAAATGTGGAATGCTGACTTTCTGAGAATCAGGCCTTTTTATTTCTCCCCTTATCTATGCACTAAGAATGGAGAAATCCAAGAGGACACTCGTTGAAAACGCTGAGTGTAGATTTAGAGCTCAGATGGTTTCATATCTGCTGTCCAATATCTTCATCCATGACATACCAGCATTGAGGGCACCCTCAGCAAGATGACACCAAGCTGAGTGGTGTAGTTGATATGCCTGAGGGATGGGATCCATCCAGAGGCACCTGGGCAAACCTGAGATGTGCATGCATGTGACCCTCATCAGGTTTAGCAAGGCCAAGGGCAAAGTCCTGCACTTGGGACAGGGCAATCTCAGGTATCAAAGCAGGCTGGGGATGAAGGGATGGAGAGCAGCCCTGTGGAGTAGGACTTGGGGGTACTTGCAGATGGAAAGATGGGCATGAGCCAAAAATGTGTGCTCACAGCCCAGGTAGTGAATTGCATCCTGGATTACACCACAAGAAGCATGGCCAGCAGGACAAGGGAGATGATTCTGCCCTTTCCTCTGCTCTGGGGAGACCTCACCTGGAGCACTGTGTCCAGCTCTGGAGTCCTAAGCACAAGAAAGACATGGAGCTGGTGGAACAGGGCCAGGGGAGGACACAGCAATGATCCAAGGTTGGAAGCTCTGTGCTGTGAGGCCAGGCTGAGAGAGTTGGGATTGTTCAGCCTGGAGAAGAGAAGGCTCCAGGGAGAGCTTCTTGTGGTCTTTCAGTACTTCAAGAGGCCTTTCAAGACAGCTGGGGAGAGACTTTTTAGCAGGACCTGTTATGACAGGGACAAGTTCCATCTGGCTTGTAGTCATAGCAGGATATTGTAGAATGTGTGCTGAAAAAATAATAACCAAGAAAGGAAATGAAGATCATTTCTCACATCCTTGATTTTCAGGAGAACATGGAAACCTGCTTTGGACAAGAAAGGGTGGAAGACCTGTTGGAGGTGGGAAGCTGACTAACAGAAGTGGAAAATGCTGATCAAAGAGCCACAGTGCCACTTATTTTCTCCAGAGGAGTTTTATGTGGGAGCTGCAATGGCAGAGAGCAAACAGTTTGCAAAGAGGAAGGATTGAACAGAGTGAACTGACTTCAGATGGAGAAGACTGAAATACTCAACTAAAGCCCTGGAGATAACAAGGTTCATCTTCTTTCCAGGACTTCTTGACTCTATAGTTGTCCACATCTATTAACCACCTCCCTGCTTTGACTGGAAATACTTGTCCTGGGCCATGGACAGCTATTCCCTCCTCATATTCTTGCCTCCTAATGGTCTGGAGGCAATTCATGTTTTTCTTTCCTGGTGACCCCAAATCAGCAGAGCACTGACCTCTGACTGTGCAATTACTTTAATTGCCAAAACAACCTTTAGTATCCCCTTTTTCACCTCATTCTTCTGCCTGAAGCTGCTCCTGGTTTTTCTTGCCTAGTACTCAGAGCCTTCCTTCACAGCAAAATGCCCTTTTCTGACAGCCTTTCCTTGAGAAACACCATCCTCCCAGTATCCCCAACTTCATTTTCAGGGGAAAGTTCTGTTCTCTTGGTGTGTCAAGGGCAGGGGGATTAAAATAATGGCAATAATAAAGCAGGCTGTAAAATCCAGAGCCAAAATCCTGATGTGGTTCAGCGTGGGTTTGCATTACATCAAATAGCTGAGGCTGCTGAGGCTCAAATTGGACCTATTAAAGAAGATGTGTCGTCCCACCCTGCCTCATTTTCCCAGTTCAACCAGAAGATTCAAGACTCAGCCCCATCTAATAGCCAGCAAAGGCTTGGAAAAGCCTGTGGTAGCTGTGTGGAGATGAGAGAAAGAGCAAATGTCCTCCAGATTGCTAACATCTCTCTTCAGAGAAGGTTCAGTCTCCGTAGATATTTTGTTGGTGCCCACCTTTGCTTTCAGAACTGGAGATTTCCCTGAGGGTTTTTTTTCCCATGTTTTGAGAGAGGAACAGATTTCAGTTTGTTTGCTTTTTTTTTTCTTTCTTATATCTATTGCAAAAATAGATACATATAATTAATTTGTCCATTTTCAGTGCCTTTTGCAAAACAAAGTTGAAGGTGAGCCACAGTTGCCTTTTAATAAGGACTCAACAGCTCTTCAAGTCTCACTTTAGCTGCTATTCTCTCATTTTTCAGCTATTTCCATACAAGACAGGAAAAATCTCTCAGTACCTGGTTTCTCCCTACTACCTCGAGGACCTTTTGGTTAATCTCAAATCTGACAAGGAGGTGGAGACTTCAAGGGTATGAAGTTTCTCCAAATGTTGTAAAAATATCTCTAGCCAGAGAAAACAAGGCTGCAGGCACAGGACTTGTCCCCAGGAAATCCACCCAGAACAAAGACTGCTCCTAGAAGCTCTCATCGTTTGCAGTTTGTCTGACATGGAACAATCCAGGACTGGGACCTGCCACCTCAAGAACATGGACATCAGCACTTGGTTGCTCCTTATCCTAGTGTTCCCCGGCTAGCATTTGCAGTGATCACAAAGGAGATACAAGAATCATAGAGTCAATTGGGTTGAAAATGACCCTTAAGGTCATCAAGTCCAACTCTTAACCTAACACTGCCAGGTCACCACTAAACTACGTTCCTCAGCAGCACATCTCCATGGCTTTGAAACCACTCCAGGGATGGTGACTGCACCACTGCCCTGAACAGCTTGGGCCAGGCCTTCACAACCATTTTGGGAAGAAATTGTTCCTCAGGTCCAACCTAAACCTCCTCTGGTGCAACCTGAGGCCATTTTCTCTTGTCCTATCACTTGCTCCTTTAGAGAAGAGACCAACCCCCACTTGGCTCCAACCATCTTGCAGGGAGTTGGAGAGAGAGCTAAGGCCTCCCCTGAGCCTCCTCTTCTGCACACTAACCAACCCCAGTGCCCTCAGCTGCTCCTCAGCACACTTGTGCCCTAGACCCTTCCCCAGCTCCATTGCCCTCTGGATATGAAGTCCCTGAAGGACAAAGTTCATGATGTCTCACCACCTACCCCTCTGAGTGCTCCCAGGAAGATGATCCTCGACCACTAACATGGACTGATGACTATGTAGCTCTTCCATTCTCTTTCTTTCCATCTCCCCTTTGCCTTCTAAAATCCATCCTTAAATACAAGCCTAAAGCCTGGAGCAGTAACCACAGTGTGAATTCTGACTGTTGCAGGATATGGTTCCCATTAGCAGAGAGCACTGCTTATTATTACACTGGGCTTTGCCATTTCTGGGGTTTTTTACATCAAATAAGTAGACATCACATATTTTTTTCACACCAGGCAGGGCTGACAGCTTTTGCCCTCAGGAAATCTTCTTTCTTTCTATGTTCCAATCATTTATTTATATATTTATTTAATTTCTTTCCTAGTTTGTGGGTTTTTTTTTCTTTCAAAGCACAGAACTGTCAGACAACAGAGGGAACTCTTTTATTTCAGTGGGTTCCTACCCTTTCAGATGATAACCTAGCAGGTCACTAAGTGTCAGAGAAAAAAGGGATGAAGCAAAGATATACCATGAAAGAGGAATGAAACAGAGGTGTGCAAGAATTGAGGCCCAGGTGTGGGAGGGAATTCTCATGTTAATGGGTAGGATTGTGCTGATGGGACATGCTTGGAATCATGGAATTTAAAGACCTTCAAGATAATCAGGATCAACCATTGCCCAGCACTGCCAGGTCACCACTAAGCCATGTCCCTCAGCACCACATCTCCATGGCTTTGAAACCTCTCCAGGGATGGTGACTGCACCACTGCCCTGAGCAGCCTGGGACAGGACTTGGGGAAGAGATTGTTCCTCATGGCCAACCTAAACCTCCCCTGGTGCTACTTGAGGCTGTTTCCTCTTGTCCTGTCACTTGTTCCCTGGGAGAAGAGACCAATCCCCACCTGGCTCCAAGCTCCTGTCAGGGAGTTGCAGAGCCAGAAGGTCTCCCCTGAGCCTCCTCTTCTCCACACTAACCAACCCCAGTGCCCTCAGCTGCTCCTCACCACACTTGTGCTCTAGACCCTTCAGCAGCTTCCTTGCCCTTCTCTGGACACACTCCAGCACCTCAATGTCCTTCTCGGAGCAAGGAGCTCAGGATTCAAGGTGTGAGCTCCCCAGTGTGAGGGGACGAAAAGGGAGGGGAAAGGAAGGGAAGGGAAGAGAAAAATTCAACTCAAGACAGATGTAGTAGTAGCTGTTGATGTTCCTGTTCATCTATCCTGTGGGGGACCAGGGCCCTCACCTCTCCATATCCACCCCCACCTCATCCAGGCAGATCTGGAGGGCAGGGAGGTCCCTGTGCAGTGATTCACAGCCCCCATCTGTGCAGGCCTCCCTGGCCTTTTCAGAGCCCAGAGGAAAAGTAAACAAAAACAAGGCCTGAACTGGAAAAAGCTGCCACCTGCTGAGGTGACATCACCCTGACATCAGAGCTTACCGGTGCCAACCTACACACAAGGCTTTTTATTTTCCTTTTTTCCTTTTTTCCCTTTTTTCCCTTTCTAATCTCTGCCATTCATTAGCTGCATTTATCTTCTCACTGTGACCTGGTTTTCACTTACAACATCAATGCTGCTCTGGCTTTAGCCTTCCAGGTGTTGGTTGGAGACAGGAGCTGAGCTCTGACCAGAAGATAGGAGTGAGATTAAAGCAAAGATCTGATTTGGCTGGGTGCTGAGGATCTGGATGAAGGGGTAGAGTGTTCCCTCAGCAAGTTTGCAGATGATCCCAAGCTTGGAGCAGTGGCTGGCACACCAGGAGCTGTGCTGCCATCCAGAGTGACCTGGACAGGCTAGAGACATGGGCAGGGAGAGACTTAATGCAATTTAACAAGGGGAAGTGTAAAGTACTGCATCTGGGAAAGAACAACCCCATGGATCAGTACAGCCTGGGAACTGATCTGTTGGAGAACAGTCCTGGGGAAAAAGCTCTAGGAGTGCTGGTGGCTAGGAGGATGCCCATGAGGCAGCAATGTGCCCTTGTGGCCAAGAGGCCAATGGCATCCTAGGATGCATGAAGAGGAGCGTGGCCAGCAGAGCCAGAGAGGTTCTTCTCCCCTCTCCTGTGCCCTGGGGAGGCCTCCCCTGGAATGCTGTGTCCAGTTGTGGGCCCCTCAGCTCCANTGTGAGCTGGTCTAGGTGATCCTGCTCTGGCAGGGGGGTTGCACTTGATGATCTTTCTAGGGCCCTTCCAACCCCTGACATACTGGGATACTGTGATCTCTCTGCTCAGTGGTGCTTGTCCATCTCCTACTCATCCCTTGTTAATGATCAAAGTGATAAAGCTTATCAGTGAAGGGAGGATTCCTCAAGTGTCCTCTGAGAAGGACAAAGGAAAGCCAGAAGGAAATCCTGAGATTGTGGAGGAGCCTTCCTGAGCCCAGAGAGAGGGATCCAAGCCTCTGCCTTCAGGATTTATGACTAGCCAAGGAAGAGAGATTGCCAGGGATGGCTTTGCCTGTAGATCTTCCTTGGATAGCCTTGGAATCAGATAGAGTGTTGGAAGGGAGCCACTGCTACTCCCTTTGGTGTTACACAGGCAATAAATATCCTTGGAAAAGCATAGCTGCATTTTACTCTGTCTCTGAGTAGCTAATGTCTGAGGGAGAGATTATGGAGAACCTGAAGGTGATGTCAACACAGAAAGGAGAGTTTATTGTGACCTGGAGTGGTGAACTTTGCTACTTAGGAGTACCTGAAACACTGCCTCTATGCTAACCTTGTCTATAAACCCAGACTGAGCTATTCAGTGCTGCTTGTGTTTCCCTAGATCTTCACAGAGTGGCTTACAGTTGGAATGGATACCAAAGGTGAAGGAAACTTGTCCCAGCCCTGCCCAAACCAAAATGTCCCTCCAGGAGGGCAAAGCTGGCCCCAGCAAGGCCCTCCAGCACTCACCTGCCTACACTGACAGCTATACAAAGAGTAAGGAATAAGAAAAGGGAGAGGGATTCTGCCACTGTGGAGCAGGAAGGAATCAGCTGGAGATAGCAGAGATGCAGTGATGGAAAATTAATAGAAAGCAAAGAAAAACCAGAGCTGATCTGGATGTCATTTCTGTCACTCTGCTAGTGTACGGATGCCAATAGTCACATATATAGATGCATATTCACAGCCATAGAAACCCTCACAGGATTGACTTGTTTAATGCTTTTTTACATGCATTTTCAAGTTTACAAACTGATACACTCTGGTTGAGGAGTCCTTTCCCTTTCCCTTTCCCTTTCCCTTTCCCTTTCCCTTTCCCTTTCCTTTCCTTTCCTTTCCTTTCCTCAAATGTGGAACCTTAACAATCCTCTCCTTATCTCTCCTTATTTTCTCTTGGAGCTCTATTTCATTAGACAGGTGATTGAAGGCCATTTAAAAATGTTATATTCCCCAGATATTTGGATGTCTTTAATATATATTGAATTTCACTGACAGAATGGGGGAGAAAAATCTCAAATGATATTTTTTGCCCATGTTTGACAAAAGCAAATAACAACAGAGGGATGGCAGCTCAAACATTCCTGTTAGTTTTTACTAGTTTACAGATATTTCCTGTGCTTTTAAGGGAAAGTACAACTAGGGCTTGTAAAACACTTCAAATGAGGCAAAGCTTTAGGTTTAATCCTGTCCGTGGCTGTGTTGCTACTGACTTTAATGTAGAGATGTGATTTCATAGCTGTTAGTAAACTAGCTTCAATCCAGCCTGACTTAGACCTGAAATTTGGGGAGCTAGACAAGGGAGTCTGAAAATCCCTTGTGGTCTCCTGTGGNCACGCTGTCTCCAATCTTAGTAAAGACTCCAAGGCTATAGCTGCTCTAAGGTGAGGTTATGGCCTTGATCTTGAGCTCTGGTCCATGACCACAGAATCACATCATGGTGAGGGTCGGAAGGGACCTCTGAGAATATCTAGTCCAAACCCTGCTAAAACAAGATCACCCACAGCAGCTTGCCCACCATCACCTCCATGTGCCTTTGGAATCTCTGCACACAAGGAGACTCCACAAGCTCTCTGGGCAGCCTGGGCCAGGGCTCTGCACCCTCACACCAAACAACTTTCTCCTCCTGTTCACAGAATCACAGAATCACCAAGACTGGAAAAGACCCGCAGGATCATCAAGTCATCCTGGGTTCCAGTTGTGTTCATGATGCTGTGATAGGAATTAATTGTTGTTGTTCTTCTTACTATGGCATCAGAGCACCTGT
The DNA here is from genome assembly GCA_013396975.1 of Bucco capensis. Taxonomy (NCBI): domain Eukaryota; kingdom Metazoa; phylum Chordata; class Aves; order Piciformes; family Bucconidae; genus Bucco; species Bucco capensis. Next base: position 33,739 of record VWZO01012493.1, read on the forward strand.
ATCTACAGTCCAAGTACAGTTTGGCACCATGGGAAATACAGTGGCATTGAAGACCTTGAGAAGTTACTCCATTTCTCCACAACAATCTCATGACAGAGGCTGACTGGACTCTGATCAACAGGACAGATTCAATTGGATCTTCATTTGTTCTCCTCAGGAGATATTAGATATAGTGCTGGACCTGAAAAGAAAGTAAGAATGCAGTGGTTCTGACCCTCAATCTGCCAGGAGACAGAAGACAATCAAGCCCTTGCTTTTCTGTCTGCTGGAGATCCAAATGTTTGGTGAACAATCAGGAGAAGATGGGAGTGGGACAGCCAGTGCACAAAGCCCAGCCATCTCCTTCTCCATCATGTTTCCATGTGAGGGGAGAACATCCCCTTTTCTTCTCCACCCTTCTCATAAACAAGCCAACAAACCACCAGAGACCACTGAAGGGACTAAAACCCCAAGCCATCCAGGAGTTTTCCAGGCTAATGCTTTGCTCCTTAAGCCTCAGGGACAGCTTATTCAAACTGACCCAAGTAAAACCAAGACAGTAATGTCTTACACATACAAAGCACCTTCTGCCCCAAAGCTCTTTATGGACCAGGCAAAGTGAAGTTCTCCCACCTGTTCAACAGGACTCAGCAGCTGGTTAATTGTGCAACCATTTTCTTGCCTAGTTGAGGACCTGAGAAGGAGTCTTGTGGAACATGATAATCTTCTGCTGTCAGCTCCCTTCCTGAATTTGATGGTGGAGGTTTGTCCGTGAGAGATTAGCTTCAGCAGAAACTGGAATAGACATTGCCTACACCCCAAAATCCCCAGGACAGCAACACTGCTCAGATAAACCTCTCTCTACACCTTTCTTTTTTTTTTTTTGGTCAAGAGTTGGCTGAAAGGTCCTGCTTTCAGGAGGAACAGAAATCATGATTCAGTGCCTTTCTCTGACTTACCTGTTCTGCTTTTGCAGAGAAACTAGGATGTCTTTGGAGATCTTCTTCCAAACTAGTGGTTGGATCCAACCACGTTTGGTTTAGAAGAACCCAGAAGAACCAGCTCACTGAGCAGCAGAGCTTTGGTTTTACTCATGCTCCCCAGGCTCCATCCAGACCTTTCCTGTAAGAGGCACTGTCCTGCCAATGACCTTCAAGCTGCTACAGAAGAGACACCCAACCTAGGCTTGAGGAATCCTTACGTATCCAATTGAGGTCAGCCCTGGAACTTTCTCTAGAGGAACTGCCAAATGTCTGCTGTGCTGTAATGAATGAGGCTGTGGGCCCTGCCAGAGCTGAGACCTTGCTCCCTTGAGAGGGATAACTCAGTGCTCAACAGCAGGCCCAAGCATTAGAGCCCACTGGGCAAAAAGTGGGCCAGAGAACAACACAAAACCCCTTTGCTAGACAACAAAGCTAAGCAGTCAGAGAATGAGGTGAGCCTCAGATGGTACCTTCATTGGAAAAAGAGAAAATTGGACAGAAGAGCCAATAAGTTCATCAAGGAGTGTTGTTAGCATTCCAGGATGATGTTCTTTGGTCTCTATCACATTAACTGAGCCTTTCCATTCAAAACAAGAGTATTCCACAGGAAGTCTACTTCACTTGGCCCATAAAACTGTTTTGTCTGCTGGGAGCCCTAAAATGACACCATTAAGTTCACTTTTCAATTCCCAGAAAGAGAGAAAGAAAGGAAGAAAGAGAGGAAAAAAAGAAATAAATAAGAAAAGGGATGTGTCTTTGCCAGACAGGAAAGTATAAAAGTCAACATTTCCATGAAGACTAAACAGGTGGAAACTAATCAAGCCAGAAAGAGAGAGAGAGCAAGAGAATGAAAGGGAGAGTTAAAGGTTCATAACTAATGCTGCTCTGGTTCAGGTTGCCTGCAGCTGCCTCAGTAGTGAGGTTTACAACCAAGGTCAAGCTGTTCATCCCATCTGACTTGTCTCCAACTCAGCAATCACGAGTAGTCAGGATGGATTCCGTAAGGGGAAGTCCTGCTTGACCAATCTGATAGCCTTTTCTGATGGCATAACTAGATGGATAGATGAGGGGAAGGCAGTGGGTGTGGTTTTTCTTAACTTTAGCAAAGCTTTTGATACTGTCTCCCATGGTATCCTCATTGCCAAAGTTCAGAAGTATGGATTGGGAGACTGTGCTGTGAGCCATTGGATTGGGAACNCCAGCAAGATCCTGAAAGGAGTGGAGCATGTGCCCTAGGAGGACAGGCTGAGAGAGATGGGTCTCTTCAGCCTGGACAAGAGGAGACTGAGAGGAGACCTCAGCAATGCTTAGAAATATGTGAAGGGTGAGTGTGAGAAGGAGAGACCCAGGCTCTGCTCAGTGGCATCCATGGTAGGACAAGAGGGAATGGGAGCAATTTGGAGCACAGGAGATTTAGTATTAACCTGAGGAACTTTGCAGTGAGGGTGCCAGAGCACTGGCCCAGGCTACCCCTAACATTCTGTGATTCTGTGATACTGTAATCTAATGAAGCTTGGCGTGTGTGATGAGTACAGTTAGTCACCCTCAAAGAAAAGGTGAAACCCAACAGGCTCTGCAGGTGAATGCTGCTGGTCAGCTGGGCTTGAACCTCTGCTGCTGCTCAGCTTCACCTCCACTCTCTACTCCTGCTTTTAGCTGGATGTGTGCAAGCAGGTGCATGTGCCTGTTGCCTCTGCTCATGCCTATGTGTCCTCCTTCTCTTCCTTGGCTTAGAAAGCAGCTGAGACAAAGCCAGCAGTGAAGTGGCTGTCCCAGATAAGGCCATGAGACAAGCAAGGGGTTTCATTCCTGGATGAAAGGTGAGTAATGGGAGTATGGTAGCAAATCAGGGGATGTGTTAACAGGCTTGAAGTGGTTGTGTAGAGCTAGGTTGAGTAGTCTGCTTTTAGTCAAATAAATATCAGAATGTTAGGGTAAGAACACAAGAGAATATTTAGGAGCATCTTGTTTTTCCTGTGGCAACATGGAGACAGTGGGCATGGAACAGAAAAAAAACCCAACAAACCCAAAGCACAGATTCTACTAGAAAGCCAAGGGAGGGAAAGCCTTGCAATCAATGCAACAGGGATTACATTTCCCCAGTAAACAATGTGGGAGAAGTGGAAAGTCCCTTTAATCCCCTAGCAGATAAACCATCTCCTCTCAAACAGCAAAGCTGGCCTCCAAAAGCGGGAATGTTGTACAAGTCTGGGCAGGAGGAAGCAATGGAATAGCTCTGGTTTTATTACCAGCCATGTGGTGAGAAGGTCATAGCTCTGGCAAAAAGAAAATAACCAGATTGTAAAGCTTTAAACTCCAGAGGCTTGGAGCCTGAGCCTTGCCTGGTCCCTGAGAGACACTTGTGGGCTTTGACTCCTTAGTGACCTTGAAGGAGCTCCTCCAGCCAACAGAGAAGTATTGGGCTGAACTTGACTAGGTCTGTCTTTGGCACCATTTCCAGTCTCTTGAGCAGTTAAGATTTAATCACTGATATTGAATGCTGATAGCTGAAGTGGCAGGTTAAGGACTTCCAGACTGAAAGCTCATGCAAAGTAATCCGTAATAAACTTGCAAAACAAGTCTAGGCTCTCTGCCCTGTTCTACTTTAAGCCTTCAGAAAGGAGCTGAGAACTTACCTCTAGTAGTTGTTGGGCAGCACATTTGGTAGCTTTATTGTCAATCAGAACAAAAAACAACCCCACAAAACCAAACCCAAATAAACAGTATTTGCCTGTGTGCAATTCATTCTGTGCATTGAAAGGAAGATAAGGAGATCCACAGTGAAGTCTCAGTTGCATTTCTTGGCTGGTGGCAACTCGTTTCTTAGAGCAGAAGAGGCGAGAGAAGAATCACCTCTCCCAAAACTGTTCTAAAGGTTTAAAGTCCCCAGCTGTCAGTTTGAATGAGCAGACACATTCAGGATTACTCCCCTAGGCTTCTCTTTAGGTGAGTTTTCACTTCCAACTTCCCAAACTTCCTTTGAAGCAATGAAAATTAATGCCAAGCTTGCCTAAACATTATTGCACTGACTTGGCTTTCTAGGCCCAGCAACTCCCCTCTGCCAAGATCCCTTTGCCAATGCTCTCAATGGGAAAGGATTTGGTCTGTGTTGATCCAGCTCTTCCCATAGCAGGGCAGAGCTTTGGCAGCACATTCCATTTCAATGGTTGGGTGCACAGTAACTTCTTGCTCTCCTGATGTCCCCTTTGTTTTGGGACTTTTTTTCTACACAGAGTATTTCATCTTGCAGTCTACCACCCAACATGCCTTGACAACAACAAATTAAGGACAGAGAGGGTTGCTAAGGCTTGGCCCAGGCTGCTCAGGGCACTGCTGGAGTCACCATCCCTGGAGGGGTTTAAGAAACATTTAGATGCTCTATTTAAGGACATGGGTTAGTGGTATGGTAGTGATATGGATGGTTGGACTTGATGAGCTTAGAGGTCTCTTCCAACCTTAATGATGCTGTGATTCTTAATGAACCACCAAAAGATATCTCTATGTCCTGCCCCACTGACTAACTTTTTTGTATCTCATTCTGTCAGTACTGAGGTAAAAATGATTCCACTTTTCTTTTTCTCCATCCCCTGCTGACTCCTGGAGCCAAAATGGGCACCACAACCCTCTCTCAAGGCATGTTCTTCTCAGAACAGCTGCCTTTAACCAACCACCCTGCTCAGCTTCCCCAGCCCAGCACCCCAAGGCTTGACAGGAGCATGCCCAAGCATCTCCCAAGCTCAAATCTCCTGTCATACACTTCACAGTATCCCAGTATGTCAGGGGTTGGAAGGGCCCTAGAAAGATCATCTAGTGCAACCCCCCTGCCAGAGNGAGAAAAGGCTCCAGCAACCCCCCTGTTCCAGACAGCACCAGTCAATCACAAGCAACACACCAGGCTCTGATGCCCAGCACTGTAATTTCAGGTTATTTATTGCTCTGGTGGACTGCAGGGAATCTCCGGCTACAGGGAATATTATCCTGAGGAACTAGTGTCCCTGGGGATTCACTTGGGTCAATGTATATGAAAAAAACCAAACCCAACCAAACAAAAAAGCCACCCCCCAAAAAAACCCATATGCATTCCCTTGTGAAGATTGCTCCAGGCCCAGCTGTCAGTGTGCCTGGCACACGATCCAGGGCAGAGGAACTTGTGTCACTCAGGGAACTTCCTGCCTGTGTTGTGTGAAACATCTAACACCAGAGAGATGGAGATGAATCCCTCCCCACTGAAAGCCCACAGCTAGCTTGGCAGCCCAGCAGCAAGCTCTCCCAGCCATGTTTGTGTGAGGTGCTAGGAATTGGCAGCAGCCAGAGCCAAAGAGTCCAGAGTGGGAGGCTGAGAAAACAAACAAGGAGTGCACTAGCTAGGGCTATCTGCTTACAGACAGCAGGTAGGATGCTGCTCTCAGCTGAGGCTACCAAGCCAAACTTGCTTCTGCTTTGAATTTTTGGTCTTCAGGCTGGTTAAGACTGAACAGAAAGGGTGGGGAGAAGCAGGGGTTTGGTGGTTTTTTTTCTAGTGTGTTTTTCAGATGGTAGAAAGAATTTGATTTGTAATTGTTTCACCACTACGAAAGGCTGAGAGAGTTGGACTTGTTCAGCTTGGAGAAGAGAAGGCTCCAGGGAAACCTTACTGCAGCCTTGCAGTACTTCAAGGGATCTAGGGAAAAGATGGAGACAGACTTTTCAGCAGGACTTCTTGGGACAGGACAAGGGGTGATGGTTTGAAACTAGAAGAGGAGATTTAGACTAAATAGAAGAAAGAAAATGTTTTACACTGAGGATGCTGTAACACTGTTCCAGGTTGCCCAGAGAGGTGGGAGATGTCCCATCCCTGGAACCATTCCAGCTCAGGTTGTCTGGGGCTCTGAGCAACCTGCTCTAGTTGCAGATGTCCTTGAAGGGACAACCCAGGGAGGTTGGACTAGATGATCTTGGAAGGTCCCTTCCAATCCAAAGCATTCTATGATGCTATGATTCAAGAATAGGCACTCTCATCACTTTGGCTTCATGGAGGTCCTGTTTCTATTAGGAGTGAAGAGGTTAGGTTCAGAGCCCCATCACTGAACCTTAGACACTGATCTACATAGCTTCACAGCTTGGTCTAGATACCTTTAGAGTTTTATCAGGGCTTAATGAGAGTCAGTAGTGACAGGATGCATCTCATATAACAAAAGGTGTCTCAGACTGAGACATCCAAGTCTACTTCAGTCACCCCAGGATCCCTTAACAGTCATAGAAGAGCAATAGAAGATTCAGAGAGAAAAATATTAAGCAGAAGTGTCTGATCTGCTTCTTGCACTGGCTGTTTGCCACCATGTCTATAAGGGAAGTTCAGATTTGGAAGGCAAACTGTTCCATTCCTGAGGTTATGTGAGATGAGTCCCAGCCAGAGTGCTCACCTGCTCTAGCTGAGGGAGCTCTGGGCACTCCCACAACTCCAGAGGCCTGGAAGGTCCAGAGCAGTGCCCAGCAGAGCCAGATGGATTCCAGTTTGGACATTCATGCCTGAAGTCATCTTAAATCTTATTTTCAACTCCTAGGTTTTTCTCTTTTTTGTGTGTTTGTGAGCTAGATTTCCAGATTCTTTACAGGTATGTAATCCAACTTTGAAAATGATTATGCATTGCACCACTCTCAAAATAAAGCAGAGGCTGTTAAAACTGCACCTGAAATGAATACCTAGCATTCAAGATGACTGGATGGGTTTCAATCCTGTAGCTCAAGGAGTTCTAATCTTGAAGCAGGAATGACTGCATGAAATTCCCTGGCATGCCTTATGGAACAGGTCAGAGCACAGCATTCTAATGGGTCCTCCTGGGCTCAAGAGCCAGACTAAGCAATAATGGTGATTGCCAACCCCATGGAAAGGATGGGAATTATCTGAGTTTTTATTTATCATCATTAGCAGACCCAGTGTCAGCCAGAGCCACCTGAGAGGTTTGTGGTGGAGGAATACATTTCCTTTCTGGTGATGGTTTGTTTTATGACTAATACATACATATTTATAATCACTGAAAGTGATTTCTGCTGCACTCCCACGCACATACTCACTGTCAAACTGAAGGTAAACTTTACACCTCCCCCTCCCAGTTTCTATCTGGACTTGGCTTTGTGATTTATTTTCATGAGCAAGACACTGAGGACAGAGTCAGTTTTTCCAAAGAAAGAAACCTCCAGAATCTTTTCAAAGGGCAGTCACACAAAGCCCAAAGTGGACATGACAGAAAACTAATCACAGGCAAATAAAGCAGGGAGGATAAATGAGTCCTCTGTTCCTTAGCCTGTCTTTTGTCATGCATTCGTGTGTTCATTTTTGCCTCATTTTAGGTCCTACCTAGACCACTTCGCAGTTATCCACCGTGTTATTGGGAAAAGAACAGTGGAGCATGATAACCATGGACAAAAATCCATGAACATCGTTTACAAAACCCCTCTCTCCTCTCCTCTCCTCTCCTCTCCTNGCAGTTGAGGTTCATTTCAGCAGTTGGGCTGTTGAGAGGCTAAATACACTGATTCTTAGCAGCCCATCCCTTGGATTAGATTGGTTTTCCCAAACTGCAAATCCTTTGCTCCTTCCCACGTGCAGAGTCATCATCCATAGCACTGACATCTAAGCACACATTCAGCTGAGGAGTTACCCTGAGCCTGTGAATGTGTTGCCCACAGGAGGATTATCTTCATGCTGAGAACCCTGCTCAGGGCCAAGGTATCTCTAAGCTACACTAATCCCTAGAAATGAAACATGCCTACAAACATGTCGAGTCCAGCTCTGGAGTGCTCAGCACAGCAGAGCCATGGAGCTGCTGGAGCAGGGACACAGGAGGACACAGCAATGCTGGGAGGGCTGGAAGCTCTGTGCTGTGAGGCCAGGCTGAGAGAGTTGGGCTTGTTCAGCCTGGAGAGGAGAAGGCTCCAGGGAGACCTCACTGCAGCCTTGCAGTATTTAAAAGAGAGATGGGGAGAGACATTTAGAAGAACCTATTGTGACAGGACAAGAGATGATAGTTTGAAACTAAAAGATATTTACACTAGATAGAAGGAAGATATTTTTTAGTCTGAGGGTGGTGAGAGCCTGTCCCAGGTTGCCCAGAGAGGTGGGAGATGTCCCATCCCTGGAACCCATTCCAGCTCAGGTTGTTTGTGGCTCTGAGCAACCTGCTCTAGTTGGGCTAGATGACCTCGAAAGGTCCCTTCCAACCCAAACCATTGCATGATTCCATTTCCCCTGCAGCAGCCATTTACATGTCATGAAGCTGGCCTTGACCCTAGCCACTTGAGAACAGACCTCCCTAGACCTTCCCCTCCACTGAACCTCAGCCATGAATTGTGAGAGGCACTTCAGCAGCCTGATGTCACAGCTTGGGACTGCAAAGGAACATTACAGACCTTCTTGCCCAGGGAGGGCACCTCATTAGAGCATTTAACTACCAGCAGCTGATGTCTTTTATTTTCCTTTAGCAAATGTTATTTCAAGTAGACAATGGGGAGACTTCCCCCACGCCCCAGAAGATCAGAGGTGCAATTCCTCTCAGCCCTTAGCCCTCACAGTTGGGTATGACTCAGATGGTTCAGGTCTCCCCTCCCTGCTTTCAGTATCTCAGCCACAAAGAGCTGAGAAACAAAATAAATTGGTTGCTAAAAATGAAGTGCTGGAGGGAGATAGGGAATAGGAAATCAATCTCTTTTTCCATAGATTTATTTGGCTTCCCCCCCTCCTTTTCTCACATCTCTCTTCTGATTTCTCTTTCTTAACTTGCTCTGTTCTTAATTTCTTTCTCTGACATTGATAAATAGCTTTTCTCTAGTTTCTACTCTCAGCACAAACTTCTTTTTCCAGTCTTGTAATCCTTTCTGTATTACTTCAGAGACATTTCCATCCTTGGATCTGTTCTTCTCCCTCTCTTGTTTTGACCATCATATGTCTTCCTATGGATTTCAAACTCCTCTTTTTTCCCTCTCTGTCAGATTGTTCTCCCTCAGTTATTTCCCTTCTTTCTCCTCCCCTTCCAAACACTCAGTCTCCTTTTTATTGCCTCCCATTAGAGGCAAGTTCCCCACCCCACAAAACCATGAATTATGCAACACTACTATCCAAATGTCCCTTTCTAAACCACATTTCATGTCAGAAAAAGAAGAGATTTTCACCAAACTTTGGCAGTTTCCTAATGAACATTGGATTTCCACAGATAATTCCCATCCCCAGTGGAAAAGGAAACCAATATTCTGTTGGGTTAGAATGTCCTTATGTGCTTCACTTCTGAATGGAGTTTCAACTGCTGTATTAAGCTAGTTAGTTAATAAGCCTAAAAAAAAATCAGAGTTAATTAAATCATTACTTTTTCTTTTTCTCCAGGAGGTCTCCCTGTTTCAGCTTTAATTTCATGGATTCAGTTGAGGGTTGAAACTTTGAGATGCTCTCCTTAGGGCCATGGGTTAGTGGTATGTTAGTGATAGGTATACTTGGACTTGATGATCTTAGAGGTCTCTCCCAACCTTACTGATTCTGTCATTGGCAGCACAGGAAAAAAAAAGTGTGAGAAAAAAAATAGACCAGAGTTAATACATTCAGAGAGGATGCGAGAAATTGAGAGTCAAGTCCTTCCAGATGAATCACTGGCAGGTTGATGAAGCTAGTGATTTCCCAGCCTCTGGGTGAGGAGACATCTCATGTCTCCCTCTCCTTCCTTCCATCATGCTTCTTCACATTTTTCACAGAATCACAGAATCATTAAGACTGGAAGAGACCTCTAAGCTCATCAAGTCCAACCATGCCTATCACTGCCATACCACTAACCCATGGCCCTAAGGAGAGCAGCTAAATGTTTCTGAAACCCCTGCAGGGATGGTGACTCCAGCACCTCCCTGGGCAGCCTGGGCCAAGACTTCACAACCCTTTTGGGGAAGAAATTGTTCCTAATATCCAACCTGAACCTCTCCTTGTGCAACTTGAGATCATTTCCTCTTGTCCTATCACTTATTACCTGGGAGCAGAGACCTACCCCCACCTTGCTCTAACCTCCTTTCAGGGCATTCTAGAGAGAGATAAGGTCTTCCCTGAGCCTCCTTTTCTCCAGGCTAAACAATCCCAGTTCTTTCAGCTGCTCCTCACAAGACTTACTTATTATTTATTTAGTTAGTATATTACCTTTTTTCCTTAATCCATGCCCAAGGTTTAACACTGACCTCACTCTAAGCCAGGGATGTGACAAGGCCAGTGGCTGCCAGTGGGCAAGAGGAGATCTGCAAGCCATTCCCCATTACTTACTTAGGTAACCAAAGGCTTCTGCAGAAGCCAAGCTGAAAGGTCAGGAGAAGTGTAGTTGTGGATGGAGAGCATTTTTTGCAGGTTGGGATCCCCAGTGAACCTTTTTCTTCTCCAGAACCGTTGGACCCAAACTCCCCTCCAGGAGGCTGCCAAGTGTGTTTGTCAGGAGGGCTCCATGAAGACTTGCATGGACTTTCTCATGTATTTATTTTGTTTTATGTGTATCTGAAGGTGAACTTTCCTTGGACAAACAGCCCAGGCAGCCAGAGCAACTGGTGAGAACAATGAGTCATAAAAACTCTGTTATTAAAACCCTTTGCTTTGTTCCCAGCCTGAATTGATTTCCTCTAATGGTTTCCCTCTGACGGCTGTGGTCAAAAATAATAACAGTCATCATAAACCAAGAGAATCTGCCCCTCCCTGCTTCTTCTAAGGGAGGCTTTGCTCTCCTCCAGCTGCTGACAGACCAAGATGGGAATTCAAGTAATAAAAGCCAAGGAAATCTTGGGATATTACTGCTTTTTGGGTTATTATTACCTGGCTTGCGTTCTGCTCGTAACGTAGAGGCTGGAAGGGAGGTGAAGGTCTGAGGTGCTGAAGGGATCAGTCAGGGGGGAGGGAGGTTTTTTGCTCTCTCTTTGTATGCTTGCAGAAGGATTTCACTTACTCTTTAAAGAATATCTTTGTTTTTTAGCTCTTGATCAGATTGAAGAGATATGTAGATGTGGTACTGAGGGACATGCTTTAGTGGTAGACTTGGCAGTGCTGGTTTAGCAGTTGGACTTGATGATCTTAAAGGTCTTTTTCAACCAAAACTCTTCTGTGTTTCCATGTCCAGCATTGAGAAGATTCCCTCTGGCTCTGGTCTTCTCCAGGCTAAGCAGCCCCAGGGCTCTCAGCCTTTCCTCCTCCCAGAGATGCTCCAGTGCCCTCAGCATCTTGGTAGGATCACTTTTAAGATTCCAAAGAACAGAATCAACAGTAGCCTTGAAAAGCATGAAACTCATGGCTGTGAAACAGACTTGTTAGAGGTCCAGCCACTCTGGTCAGCTGCTGGATGCTGGGAAAGGTAAGGCTACTGCATCTCAGCTGGCTTCAACAACTCACTTGTCAATGGAGATGATAGAGACCCAGCAATGGTGACTCAACTCCCTGTGGGATCTGAACTCAAGAGACCTGCCTCTCTCCATTCCTTGCAGATGGCCTAGAGTAGCTGAATTCCTAATCCAATCCCCAGAGTTAGGTAGGAGAGTTGGAAGGAACTCATCTAACATCCAAGGTTAACACTATACTTACGAAGAGCCAGACTCTCTATATTTGGTGGTGGACTCAGTTGCTGAGCACTTTGGTCTGCTCAAGCCAAATACACCCAAAACACATGAAGGAGAGTTTGGACTACAGCATCCAATTTGCTTGGAATCCACTTTTATGGGAAGATCTGGAGCTGTTGCTGAGGTGGCCTCCTGATTTAAATAGAGTGGACCAAGAGGTTCAGGCCCATGGGTAACCACAGGGTGAGCTTGCCAGTCCTCCTTGCCAAGGGAATCTTTGCCAACTGCAGAATGATAAGCAGGAACTGTTGATTGAGGTAATATCTGTAGCCATGGGAACATCTTTGTAATGGGACCTCCTGCTTCCAGGAGATGCCAACAGAGACCCACAGCGTTTGCCAACACCTGGCCTGTCCCTTGCAGATGATTTTAACTTCCAAGCCTTCATTTTTTCCCCTTTCTGGGGAAATTTGCTTGCTTTTGATTAACTTTCTAGTCCATGGCTGCTTCTGGACCTGGATAAAGCTTTGAAAGAGCAACTGTAGCTGATCCTTGGGGCTAATTTTCCCTTGTTCTCTGTTGTATGTGGGCGTTCCAATGGACAGAAATTGCCTCTCCCTTCTCTCAGTCATTTATCTAACCCCACTAGCTTTTATTAAGCTGATCTATTATTTTTTTCCCCTCCCTTCCCATTCCATTTTTAGGAGCTGCTCCCTCATCCCTAGCACTGGCTCACGAAACAGAGATAGAGCTGGAAAGAGAGAGAACTTACTGTTCTTGCATTGCTTTTCTGGTGGGAGATGTACAGCATGTTGGCTTCTGTTTGGTTGGGGCTTTTCCCACCTCAATAGCACAGGGGGAAATAAAGGATGTTTTTTTTCCTTTTCTTCTCCATCTTCACTTCATCCTTTTATTTTCTACCTTTGGAGAAAGCCTTTCTGCTCTCCACAAAGATGAGATCCAGCTAGGAGGGAATAACCAGGCTATACACTACATGTTTTCCTGGGTGTTCCCCTACTGTACCAGCCAATTTTTTCCTTCCTTGCAGGAAAGCAGCCAAGATAAGGAAATATTCATCATTTCTGCATTATTGCAGTGGAAACAAAGGCTCACACTGTGAACTTATGTGGATATGTAAGCACTCGTAGGCACTGTGTCTCTCTCAGCCCAGGACTTCAGAAGAGCTTGGAGACCTGCACATCTTTGGTCATTCATGGTGGAAGAGAAGCCAGGGAGACTATGGCTGAAGGGTTTGTGTTGGCTTATAGGTTAAAGCTCTGCATTTCTGTAGATACAAGTGCATCCCTTCCCCATCCGACACACACATGTCCTGTCTGCACTAAGATTGGTGTGGCCACTCCTCGAACCTGACAAAGGAGCTGCTCCAGCTCAAAAAGAACCCAGGAAAAGAGAACATCACTTAGTTTGCAGATGACACCAAATTGTGTGGCAGTGTTGATGTGCTGGAGGGCAGGGAAGCTCTGCAGAGGGACTTGGACAGGTTGGATCCATGGGCTGAGGCCAATTGGATGAGGTTCACTAAGGCCAAGTGCTGTGTCCTGCACTTTGGGCACAACAAGCCCAGACAATGCTACAGGCTAGGGGCTGAGTGGCTGGAAAGCTGCCCAGCACAGAAGGATCTGGGGCTGCTGGTGCACAGCTGAATCTGAGCCAGCAGTGTGCCCAGGTGGCCAAGAAGGCCAACAGGATCCTGGCTTGGATCAGGAATAGTGTGGTGAGCAGGAGAAGGGAGGTTATGGTGCCCTTGTACTCGGCACTTGTGAGGCCTCAGCTGCAGTACTGTGTTCAGTTCTGGGCCCCTCAGGATAGGAAGGACATTGAGATGCTGGAGCNAGAAGATAAAATGAAATAAAATACAAAATATAAACTAAAAATACAATATAAAATAAAATGCATAATAAAAATATAAACTAAAAATTAAAAGTTATTAATTAAAATATGAAATATAAAATAAAAAAATATAAAATATAAAATAAAATGACAATTTCTGTTTGTTTCCCACTTGCTCAGTTCTGTGTTTGGGTCATGAAAAATGTAGTGCAGGAAGAGCTATGGGGATGACTTGAGGACAGGGGTTAGGAAAGCAGGAGGGAAGTTCAAGCTGTGATTGACACCAAAGAAAAAAGGCTTTGTCAAACCTACCCTTGCCCAGGAGATCTCTGAGTTGACCAACTATGGGCCACAAGAGATTATGATCTAGGACATGATAAAGGAATTTTCTCACTCTAAGCCTGAGTGGACTGGGATTCATGTTCATAGATTTCTGGGAGTTGTGTATATAGGAGCAGAAATGTCCTCTACAGATGGGTTGAAAGGCAGAATAAAAACCTCAGATGCCACTCAAGTCACAGAAACTCTCCAAAATGCCATTTCCTAGATCCTACTCTGGAGGCAAGAGCAAATCCAGGAAAAGAGGAGAGGTCATGTTGGATGGAATTGTGAGCAACCTGCTCTAGGTGAAGATATCCCTGCTGACTGACCTTTAAAGGCCTCTTCCAACCCAAACTATTCTATGATTCTGTACAAAAAAACCCAAACCCTGTTTTCTCTGCTATTTTCCAGCCACCTGAGGGCAAATTCTTCTCCAAATTGGATGCATTAGGAACACCACCCACAATGGAGAGAGAGCAGGACTCAGTCAGACCTCCTGTCTCTCTCTCTCTGAGTTAAATTCTGCTGAAGAATCACTGAATTCATCAAGATGCTTGGCATTTGCACCTCAAAGCAGATATTGACTTGGTCCAGCCTTAATCCAAAGGACATTCCTGGTGGGAAAGGAATCTAAGGAAAGCAGTGGGAAAAGGTTGGGTAAAAATGAACATTTCACAGGCTAGGAAATGTGGGGGGTGAGAAATGTAGTAATTACAGAGAGAGACAAGCAGGTTGTGATTAAGGCAAGATGGGGAGCTGAATCTCTTTCCAATATCATTTTCTGTACAGCAAGTGGAAATGAAATCACAGAATCAGTAAAGTTGGAAGAGACCTCTAAGCTCATCAAGTCCAACCATCCCTATCACTCCCATGCCACTAACCCATGGCCCTAAGGAGAGCAGATAAATGTTTCTTAACCCCCTGCAGGGGTGGTGACTCCAGCACCTCCCTGGGCAGCCTGGGACAAGACTTCACAACTCTTTCAGTGAAGAAATTCTTCCTCATATCTAATCTAAACCTCCCTCGCTGCAACTGAATGCCCTGAATAAGTAATATTGAGCAAGTTTTACCACACTCTGGTAGTTAAAATGTCAGGGTGCATGAAAAATCCAATAGCTCAACCTTTTAACTGACATAGGGAAGGCTCTCTGCAACTTTTGATCCCATTCCCGTGGAACATTCCTCTTCCAATGTCCCATTTGTCCATAAACAAACTCCAGGGCTCTACTTGCCCAGCGATTCCCAGTCCTTCTAAGCTTCACTCATGCAGTTTCAGCAGTGTTCCCTAAGGGAGCAGAGGTTGGAAGAACAGGATGCTACCAGTGAGTAGGAAGGTGTACTCAGGAAGGAAGGTTGTGCTATTGTGGTTAGTTCAGCATTTAGTGGCTGGGCAGGTACAGAGTAGCAGTCAGGGAGATCTCTCCATGGACTGGAACCATATGTGAGAAAATTCCACACACTGCTTCCTTCTCTGAACATCATTACCTTGTTCAGAAATACTCTTTCATTCCTGGCCAGGATAGAAGGACCTTTAGACTCCTGAGATAGCAGAAAGGAAAAGGAGAGGCAGTGACCAGCAAAACTCCCATGATAGGCCTCATCCAAACCCAGATAAAGTTTCTCTGACGCCAGGGCTATAATTACAGTGATCAGACACATTTAACATCCTCCAGCTAATTTTAGCCTCCTCCTTGGGATCTACACACAGGACTCCTAAGAGGAAGGGAAACATGAACATTAACATGAGGTGTAGGTGATGAGTTCCTGTGAATCTTAAGAATATAGAAGTCTTATAGACTCTGCCTCAGAACATAGGAGACTGGTAGTGATGTAATATGAGGTTTATAGAGCAGGAAACAGAGAGAATGATGCCAGAAGTAATGAGGAAGGAGAAAGCGTTCTCCTCTTTGCTGGGTGAAAGTTTGGAAAGGGATGTATCTAGGTCAGGACTTGCTGTGAAAGCAGAGCAGGTGTTAGCATAGCTGCTGCTGCTTTGTGGTGAGCTTGGATATTGGTCTGGGTCAAGCAGAGATGTTCCTGGTACCTGAACTGTGGAAGGGGCTTCAGTCAAAGCTTACTATAGAACAAGTCATTTCACTTCTCCAGAACACCTTGGTCATGCCATGAGAAGTCCTTTTAATGGGTAGACAATCCTTGATACACCAGTTTGCAAATTTAGCATCCTCCATAGGGTGAAGTTGATCATTCAGAACTGGAGGAACCTCTGATTTTCCACGGGCTGAGAAGTTCCACTGCTGCATAACTGATCCTGGGTCTAGAGTTTTGAACATGTTTTTTTTTTTCTTGGCACTTAGGAAAATACTTGCCTTCCCAACATCATTTCTCTGCCCTGGCAAGCATCATGACATTGGGCCTCAAAGCCATGGGTGTGGTCTAATGTATTCACTCCTTCCCTTCTTCCCTCTGCTTGTTCCTGAACGGTAATTGTACAGGGACTGGGGGCAGGAGCAGTGCGTGCTCCAGAGGCTGCCAAACACAATCTAACCAGCCAAGGGAGAAAGAAAAAGGTCAGGTTCAAAAGTCTAAAGCTAGAGAGCTGTAGGTTTTCCGATGGCTTTGACATCTCCAAGGCTCTGATGGATGTTTCCTTTGTTTGTTCTGTGACCACGCAGAAAGGCTAGGGAAAGGCAGGCAAACCCCCATGATCTACTGCTCTTGGCTGATCTGTAGCTAACGTATCTGGTATTATTTATATGTTTTATGATTGCCTGTGCCACATCAAAAGGTAGTCCTGCCCCATGACTAGCACCCTGGATGCTAGTTAGAAGTGTCAAAGACACACAACTGATCAGCAGCTTTCTTCCATGACTCCTGTCGTGTCGTCTTTCCGCGGCGGAAAAAAATATGAGGGCCTTCAATCCTCCACCCAAAAAAAGTCCACCAGGGACCCTTCAGCACAGCTTACCTCTTCTTAATTTGCAGTCTAACAGGCATAGAGAGAGCTTGTCCTTTGCATGCAGAGTGAGTCATTCCATGGAGCACACTGCAGATAAAAGTGGGTGTGGTGGTGGAAGAGCAGAGGGCAGGAAACAGATGCATTTGTGGGTTTGCTGTCTGGTCAACTGGGGTAGCTCAGGGACCATTAATGAAGGCCTGGGATGGTCCTTTAGCTGCTGTCAATTAAGGCAGACTTGCTGGAGCTGTGCTGATTTACTCCAATTGAGCATCAACCCTTTTTTGCCTCTTTGCACAGGTCATTTGGAGTCCAGTGCTGGCGGGCTGTGAAGAGCCAAATCTTTGCACAGTTGCTCTGTCCTTCCTCAAGTGAAAGCTCAGTATAAATCATTGCACTTATCTCTCCTCTTCATCTAAACCAAATCTAGTAGTTTTGCTTTGTGAGAGGAGATTTAAGGAGAGAGGCTGAAACTCCACACCTGGGAGCTGAGAGGCAGCTGCATCTCCTTCAGAGTGCTGACAGCAGTCTGCTTGGCTAGACCGCCAAAAAAAGAGGGAGTTTCTCTCCCTCAAACATCCACATTTGAAAGTGATCAGATAATTGGTCTCATTTAAGCCACGGGATCAGCACTGGAAGGAGAACATAGCAACTCTCACTTCTGACTGCCCTGAATTGACTCTTCAGCTCCTGGCTGGGCAACCTTTCAGGCTGAACTTCTGCGTCTTCAGCGGTTATCCCATCGGAGGTAAGGACACTGGGAAGCACCTGATGAAGAAACACAGGCCTCAGAAGGCAGATCCAAACTAAACAGAAGTGGGAACAGAGCAGGCAGCTCTGCAGAACCTCCTACCGCTGCAGTCTTTAATGTTGCAAAGAAAGTTTTCCACTTCTTCACATCTGGCAAAGGCTGGGAGAGTGTTAGCAATTAGAGAAATGAAATGTCTTTGCCTTCAGCTCTAGTTGAAAACATAAATGTCAGAATTCCATTGATCCTTTTAACAGACTATTGGATTATTTGGGATACAGTGAATTTCCAGCCTAGTCTAATCGTACCCAACTATGGGAAAGTAAACTTGAATGGCAAATCATGAGGTCTCTCCCATCTCTGGATCGAAAAAACTCCTCTAGGAATTGCTTTTATTCTCTAGTGACTCAGCAGGATCCCCATAAAAACTGAGGGCCACATTTTAGATGCCTTACTGTGGTATTTTACATGGAGGGAAACCAGTAGTGGGATCTGTAAAAGGAGCCTTTGTATAATCTTTATTCCCCTCCTCTGACTGTATTACCATACAAGACCTTGTAGCAGGGAGCAGGAGGAGATCTGAAGTACTTCATGCACCCTTCAAGTGTGGGGCCATTTTACTGGAAAGTCCCATTTTGATGTGGACTTAGCAGACAAAAAGAGATGATTTCTTAGATTGCTCTTAAGTGTGCTCCATTGCTTAGAATTCTTCTGGAGCATCTGAAGTCTTCCTCAGCCTTTAATGAATTGCTAGGACACTTTGCTAAAAGGCCTAGTAACCACGGTTTCTGTCACAGAACACCTCATAGAAAGAAGAAAAACCCACTAAGAAATTCATATGGACATTATATTGCCCTCTGCCTTCTTTAGGTCTCCTTGACTCTAAGAGATGCCTATGAACCTCTGAGAATGTTTGGACATCTGGCTTTCTGAAACTCTTCTTGCATCACGTTGACTAGGGTAGCCTCTGATCACTTGAGCTTCCCTCACTTCCCTTCACTCATTTTTCCATGTCTGATACATTTTGGAATAGGGATTATTCTTTTGTTCTTTTCTGTAAATTTGAATGGTTGGAAGAGACCTTTAAGATCATGAAATCCAACTATTCCCCAGCACTGCCAGGTCACCACTAAGCCATGTCCCTCAGCACCACATTCCATGGCTTTGAAACCTCTCCAGGGATGGTGACTGCACCACTGCCCTGGACAAACCTTCTGGGGAAGAAATTGTTCTTCATGTCTAACCTGCACCTCCTCTGGTGCAATTTGAAGCTGTTTCCTCTTGTCCTATCACTTGTTACCTGGGAGAAGAGACCAACTCCCACCTTGCTCCAACTTCCTTTCAGGGAGTTGTAGAGAGTGAGAAGGTCTCCCCACTCCTTCTCCAATGGCTCCACTAGCACAACTCTGGGTTTACATCAACACATCATTGGCAGTGCTGGTTCATGCTTGGACTTGACAAGCTTAGAAGTCTCTCTGAACCAAATAGGATTCTGATAATCTTCCCTTGGATTCCTGCTTGGATTCCTCATCCTGGGTCAGTGCTGTGCCACACAACCTGAAGAGTTTGAATATAAAAAAACCTGCAGGGAAATAAGATGGAAGAAAAGTTGTGTCTTTTGCCCATTTTGCAGTTATCTACTCAGACTTTCATGGAAGTCCAAACCCTGAGATGGTATTAAAGAGGCAGAGAAAGCCTCAGGCCCTGCTCTGAAGACAGTTTTCCAGTACAGAGTGAAAGATGAGGCTTTGCTGTGGATATTCACAGAATCTTTAAGGTTGGAAGAGACCTCTATGCTCATCAAGTACAACCATACCTATCACTGCCATGCCACTAACCCATGGCCCCAAGGAGAGCATCTAGATATTTCTTAAAGCCCTCCAGGGATGGTGTAACATTATCACAGCAGAGAGTGACTCTACCATCCTCCCACCATCAGATCTCCAAGAAGATTAGATAGATACCTTGAAGACCTGACCTCTTGCCTGCTTTTGTTGGGATCAACTCCAGGTTATCAGGATCATGGAGTTTACTTCTCCCACACTAATATTGGGTCAAACTCCTTGAGTGCCTCTCTGAGGTCAGAAACCACCCAAGTGAGATAGGATTGGAGCAACTTCTGTCTTCATGTCATGGGAAAAAACACCTCTTTTTCTTAATTCTCTGTCCCTGCTAACCTTTACAAACTGCTTGTACCTCCTCATAAAAGTCTTATATAAGATTTGAAAGGTCAGAGTTTGTGGGCAGACGTCTTTTGATACAAAATATGACTTGGTGTTGGCAGTGCTCTCCTGAAGGAGCTTGTTTTTGTGTAACAGGAAGGATCTTAGGGCTGGATTCTGCTGCAGATTACAAAACATCATAATCCTCATGCCTCTGTATGGAAAAGCTTGGGACTTTCATTTCACTTAGCTTAGCTGATTGACAAATTCACCTTTTTAATCCCTCTGTAAATGGTGTTTGGGAGAAGATTCAACCTTTTATGATTGATTTTAGGCTCAGGATAATTGTAAGACAAGATTTTTTTCCCACAAGAAGTAGAATTATGTTCTTGAAGATGATTCAAGTGCTAAATAATTATTTTTTCCTGAGCTTTTACAAGTTCCTTCAGGTCTGGAAGCATTGCACATGGAGCCAGGGAAGAGTTGTGCTTTCCTTTGGGTTGAAAAAGTGCAAATGAGAGAAGAGGATTGTTTATGAAAATGAGAAATAATTAAGCAGAATGGAATCCTAACAACAATCCACTGATGTCTTGGAAGAAGGGAAGTGTCAGCTGAGTGCCTGAGGTATCTGTTGGGAAGGTTCTGCTGAAGTGACAGGAAGCACACAATCATTGAGGTTGGAAGAGACCTCTAAGCTCATCAAGTCCAACCATCCCTATCACTGCCATACCACTAATCCATGGCCCTAAGGAGAGCAGCTAAATGTTTCTGAAACCCCTGCAGGGATGGTGACTCCAGCACCTCCCTGGGCAGCCTGGGACAACACTTAACAACCCTAAATTATCAGGAAATATCAGCTCCATTTGAATGATATTCATTACCAGTTTAAAATGTCCATTTGCTAACCTTCCAAGTGATTCTGTGAACAGAGACAGGAACCTGCCAAGTGGAGTATTCTTGGAAGTGAATCCAACTCCAGCAAGCTGAGGAGTGACCACACCTCAAGAGGAATAAACAAACAGAATGCAAGTCTTCTAGAAATCTGAGTAATTACTTGGATTTCCCTCTAATTTCCAAGCCCAAGCCACCATTCTGCACCAGACAATGAAATTGTTAAGGTTGGGTGAGATCTCTGGAGATGATCTAGCTCAGAGCAAAGTCAGTTACAACAGGTTGTTCAGAGCCATGCCCAGTTGGGTTTGGATATCTCCAAGGATGGACACTTCACAACCTTTCTGGACCACATGGGCCAGTGTTCAACCACCTTCTCATTAGAAAAAGAACAAAATAATCAATTATCACAGAATCATTAAGGTTGGAAGAGACCTCTAAGCTCATCAAGTCCAACCATCCCTATCACTCCCATACCACTAACCCATGGCCCTAAGGAGAGAAGCTAAATGTTTCTGAAACCCCTGCAGGGATGGTGACTCCAGCAGCTCCCTGGGCAGCCTGGGACAAGACTGAACAACCCTTTCAGTGAAGAAATTCCTCCTTATATCCAATCTAAACCTCCCCTGCTGCAACTTGAGGCCATTTCCTCTTGTCCTCTCCCTGTTAATCCTGGAGAAGAGTCCTACCCCCAGCTCACTCCAACCTCCCAGTCAGTATTGGTGTCCTTGGGACTAAAAGATCAGCATTTTGGGAGTGGATCATGTAAGAGAGGCAAAAGACCCAATAGCAATATTAATCTCTCTCCTCAACTGTCCTTTGACATGGAAAAGTTGTGTTTAATTGGATTCAGGAGGACTAGCTGGAGGAAGTTCAGATGGGATTGATCCCAGCTAATTTCTACTCTCTCTGCCTTTTTGGTAAGCTTAAAAGGTCAGTTAAACCTCCAAGCAGATTGTTCTCAGGGCTGGTCCCTCTAGCACTTCCAGTTTGATTTCCTCTATGTAGTCTGTCTGCACAAACACACAGAGCAGAGAAACAGCAAGAGCATTCTTCTCCCCACCAAAATATACGTGGCATTTAGGAAAATAAGAGGCTTTTTACCCCCACTTGGTAGGTGAAAGAGAGAGAAAAAGGAGGTAGGTGGTGGGATATTTTTTTTTCCAAAGAGTGAGAAGATCCCTCAAGACCTCATGATGCTTTGGAAGGCCTGACCACCCCATGGCTCTTCTCCACGTGGTTCTGTTTCCTTGCTCTACTCAAAGCAGGTTGCCAGCATGTAGCTAATTTTAAGTACCTTGAGGGTTTCAGTTTGAGCAAATCTTGAGCAGGCTTTCCAGAGGGTTGTGTTTTTAATCCTCATTCCATCCCATGCCTCTCTCATCTTTCTGCAGCACCTCTAATCTCTGCTGCTGCATCTGCAGACAAGAGTCAGCAGAACCTCTGGGTAGGAAGGATCATCTGAGAGATGACTCCTTTGGAAGCCTAGACATGAGTCCCCTGTGTGTGTCATCAAGCTGTAGGCAGAAGCTGATGCAAAGGTT
This sequence comes from Bucco capensis, assembly GCA_013396975.1. Taxonomy (NCBI): domain Eukaryota; kingdom Metazoa; phylum Chordata; class Aves; order Piciformes; family Bucconidae; genus Bucco; species Bucco capensis. The sequence continues at coordinate 55,671 of VWZO01012493.1, forward strand.
AGATTATCTGTTGGTAACAGATTCAATAAAATGCAGGAGTGCTCTGGGATGGGGACAGAGGAACAGCTGCTGTGCAACTGAATCTGGATGGAGAGTGACTGTGGCAGAAGAGAGATCCTCCTGCAAAAGAGAGCCTTAGAGTTTCCCTTCACTGCCTAGGGAGTGAGTGTAAGGACTGTAACAGCCATACCTCCTGCAGGCAAGGAGGAGGACACTGCAAACGAAAAGTAGTATTTATATATGTAAGATCATAGAATCCTAGATTGGTTTGGGTTGGAAGGGACCTCTGGAGCTCACCTAGTCCAACCCCCCTGCAGTGGCCAGGGACATCCCCAACTAGAGCAGCTTGCCCAGAGCCCTGGCAAGCCTCACCTGCAATGCCTCCAGGGATGGGAACTCAACCACCTCCCTGGGCAACCTGGGCCAGTGTTCCACCACCCTCATGGGGAGCAACTTCTTTCTAATGTCCAGTTTAAATCTACTCTTCTCCAATTCAAAACCATTGCCCCTTGTCCTTTCCCTCCAGGCCTTTGCAAACAGGCCCTCTGCAGCCTTCTTGCAAGTTCCCTTTAGGTCCTGGAAGGTCACTAGTAGTTCCCCNTGCTGGTGCACTCAGTGCTGCTGTCAATAGCATTTATAAACAAAGCTTTTTTCTTTGGGAGGGCACCTGGGTTTGAACCAGGGGCCTCTTGATCTGCAGTCAAAAGCTCTACCACTGAGCTATACCCTGCTGACTGCACAGAGGTTGGACTAGATGACCTTGAAAGGTCTCTTCCAACCCAAAGCAGTCTGTGATTGACTCTCTAAAGAGTAAGGCCTGTCTGTGTCTCTCAGCAGTTAGTCACCAAGACAAAAGCTGAAGAGGAAAGCCCACAAAGCTACTGCAGATATGTGTCACCCACTAATTCCAACCTGAGGAAGCATCCCTTCTGATTAGGGTCTTGAAAGCAGGTCCTTGACTTCTTCATGGGTGCTCCTGGATGACCTAGGCAGCTTGCAGTTGCTGGTTCATGTCATTGGCAATGGTGTGGGATGTCTGATTTCTAGGAATAGGTATTGTGGATCAGCCTTGTTTGGTTTGGCTCTGTTTCTATGGGGATAAACAGAAGGAGTGTGATTAATTTCCATTCTGTTGCCATGGATCTTAATAATAATGAGGTGATTATTACTGCACTGTAAACCTTGCAACAAGTCCAACCTTGCTATAAAGGAGAGGGAGGGAAAAAAGAGAGAATGAAGGGAAAAAACCCACCCTAACAATGAAGGAGCTGGAGCAAATCTTCATCCTAGGCTAATCAGCACTCACACATTACCTTGGAGGAGAGGCAATGAAACAGAAGATGTGTTCTTGGAGAGGCTGGCCCTGCAGACAGAGCACTGTTAATAAAAGAAGTGCTAGCTGAGAAGCCCTCAGTGACTCCAGCAGAGCTTGGGCTCACTCGTGCCCACGGAGACTTGAGGAGCAGCATGGATTTGCCAGCAGAAAAGTCCCACCTGCTCCTCCCAGCCAATGGAAACAATGCTCTCATGTGCTCAGGACTTGCTGGATCAGACTCTATCTTATTAGCTTGCCTGTAAAAAAAGGGATGGTGGTGGTGAGGAGGAGAGGTGAAGAAAACGAAAACAAATAGAGCAAAGCACTAGCTCTTCCTCCTGGGTGAGTAATGAGCAACTCCCACATTCCTGGTACCTGCTCAGCTGGCTCCATCTCCTTGCACTAAGTGATTTGTATTCCTCCTGGAGACATTGCCATGGTGTTGGAACAATAAGGAACACTCATTGAATCAGATTGTCCCCCTGGGGGAGATTAGATTTGTCCAGGATTCTGCACTCCTAGCTGGGATGGTTTGCAGATTTCCTTCTCTCTGAGCCCTGCTCTAGGTGCAGAAAGCTGACAATTGGCAAATGGCAGCCCCTGGCCAGAGCTGGGGGGGTTGTTATTTTATGGCTAACTGGGATTTGACATCAGCCTTTTCACACAAGTCTTGGAATGACAGGAACAGGATGAGAAGGTGACTGCTCACATTCTTTCTCCCCCAAAGCCACAACCTGTGCTTTCAGGCTGTTAGTTTCCCATGTTTCCTTTCTCTAACCAGGGGAAATTATTGTGCATGGTTGTTTCTTGCCTCCCACGTGTCTCAGCTCTCTGTGCAGGTGCAGAGCTCACCTTTCCCAGCCTGTTGTTTGCATTTGATGTCTGTAGGGTGTCAGCCTTTTGGGCAAAGCAAAAATCAGATCTAGGTGCTTCTCACCTCTGTGTATCTGCTGAGGTTCCCTCCAAGCAAAGAGGACAGGAGGTCAGATGCTAGCACTAGCTGTCAAATATCCACATAGAGCCAAGGTGAAAAAAAAACAACAACAAAACAAACCCCAAAATTCATGGCTGTCTAGAGGTTTAAAAGCATGAGGAGCCCATCAAGTGCTTCCATTTTCAAATAGACCTCTCAGTGTTTACCTTCAGGTCATCGGATGGCCCCATGGCAAGAGGGAAGAGCATCATAACCTCCTGAGAACTCAGGGCAGACTGGGTCACTTCTGCTCTTCTCCCACCTCTCTGGGCAACTTGGGCCAGGCTCTCACCACCCTCAGAGTCAAACATTTCTTCCTTCTCTCTAGTCTAAATCTCCTCTTTTAGTTTCAAACCATCACCCCTTATCCTGTCCCAACAGGCCCTGCTAAATGATTGTCCCCATCTTCCTGATAAAGGAGTGTTCTCATTCCTCAGACCCAAAATGTGTTTGGTGATCCTTGTGGAGACTCAGGATGCTCCTGTAATTTAAGAAGGCTAGAAAAGAAATAGATCAGGAGAAGGACAGTCAGAGAGATTCATTTCTAAACCATAAAGATCCAGCCTGAAGTGAAACCTTCAGGAATAGCACACAGGTGCTATGGATACTTGGAGGGGATGGTGTACCTCCTGCCTGCTCAGGAGGACATGCCCACACATGAGCAGGCAAACACCCACTGCAGATACACCTGGACACTCTACCTTCTGTCGCACCAAGCTCACCTCCTTGGGAACTCATGGGAATGGGAGAGACTCACAGGGTCTTTCATTTGAAAAGGAAGCAAAAAAAAAACCCAAAAACCAAACCCCCAAAACTAGATATTTCCAACCCAAACTTTCAGAGCAATTCATCCTAAGGGATGCAGCCTGATCCTTCCTCTGCTTGGGGTGGGGGAGGGAAGGGGATGGGGAAAGAAAGAAAAGAAAAGGGGGAGGAGGGAAGGACAAGTTCGTGGTTAGGTGGGAGCTCCCACCCATTTCCTTTCCTTGCCCTTCCCAGGCATGTCAGAGCTGGGAGCCAAGACAAATCCAACTCTCAGGAGCGTGCAGACAGACACACAGCACCTCTTAACCAAGAGTGGAACTGCAGCCCTAGCAGGGGGATGAGGGGGGAAGAAAATGAAGCAGGGGGCAGTGCCCTCTGCTGCCACACTCAAGCTATGGAGGTGGATGGGGCAGAGATGAGACCTCTGGGAGCCTGCAAATATCCTCTCAGGGCACATGGCATGGGGAAGAAAGTTGACTGAGGTTCATCTAAGTTCAGCAAGGTTCACCTGAGGCCTTTCCCCACCCTGCTCAGCTTACCAACAAGTAATATATTCATCAATATATTCATCAATGATCTGGATGAAGGGGAAGAGTGTTCCCTCAGCAAGTTTGCAGATGATCCCAAGCTTGGAGCAGTGGCTGGCACACCAGGAGCTGTGCTGCCATCCAGAGTGACCTGGACAGGCTAGAGACATTGGCAGGGAGAAACTTGATGCAATTTAACAAGGGGAAGTGTAAAGTACTGCATCTGGGAAAGAACAAGCCCATGGATCAGTACAGACTGGGAACTGATCTGTTGGAGAACAGCCCTGGGGAAAAAGCTCTCGGAGTGCTGGTGGCTAGGAGGATGCCCATGAGGCAGCAATGTGCCCTTGTGGCCAAGAGGCCAATGGCATCCTAGGATGCATTAAGAGGAGCGTGGCCAGCAGAGCCAGAGAGGTTCTTCTCCCCTCTCCTGTGCCCTGGGGAGGCCTCCCCTGGAATGCTGTGTCCAGTTGTGGGCCCCTCAGCTCCAGAAGGCTAGGGAGCTGCTGGAGAGAGTCCAGCCCAGGGCCAGCAAGATCCTGAAAGGAGTGGAGCATGTGCCCTAGGAGGACAGGCTGAGAGAGCTGGGTCTCTTCAGCCTGGACAAGAGGAGACTGAGAGGAGACCTCAGCAATGCTTAGAAATATGGGAAGGGTGAGTGTGAGGAGGAGAGAGCCAGGCTCTGCTCCATGGCATCCAATGGTAGGACAAGAGGGAATGGGAGCAAGCTGGAGCACAGGAGGTTTAGTAATAACCTGAGGAGGAACTTGTTTGCAGTTCAGGTGCCAGAGCACTGGCCCAGGCTGCCCAGGAGGCTGTGGAGTCTCCTTGTCTGGAGCCATTGCAGAGCTGCCTGGACACATTGCTGTGTGAGCTGGTCTAGGTGATGCTGCTCTGGCAGGGGGGTTGCACTAGATGATCTTTCTAGTTCCCTTCCAACCCCTGACATACTAGGATACTGTGATTCTGTGAAATGGATATGAAGATGTCTACTGGCCTCACATCAGCATCAGCCTGGTTCCTAGCTGAGGTGTCCTTGGAGGAGAAGAGCAAAGAGCTGTTGTTGTTAAGGAAAACTCCTGAGAGTTTGCAGAGCAGCACAAGTCCTGGGGTTGGTAGGTCTGGGACTCAGGCTTACCTAGCAAGGTCCAAGCAGTGTAACCAGAGAAGGTTACCTTCCTCATCCTCACTTCACAGGATGGACACTGTGGGGCTATCAGACGAAGGTCAGGGGTCATTTTACCTAACTTTAGCCTGCTGAGTGCTCCTCACCCAGCTTGTTCCAAGAAAAGAGAGCCTGAATCCACCAGTCACTCCAGACCAGGATGAAGTGACATCCAAAGGAGACCAAGAGTATCAGATGTTCCCCTTCTCCTATTCCAAGTGGCCCTGACAGTGCTTTCTAGCCCAGAAGAAGCAGTGACACTAGCCACTTCTAGCTTTCCCCCTGTTCTTCCCTGTCCTAGTTTGAGTCCTAAGAAGCTATTCTACACCATAGATGTCATATTCAGTCTCTTTCTCCCTCTTTCTCCCTCTCTCTTTCTCTCTCTCTCTTTCTCTCTCTCTCTCTTTCTTAATTTCACCCTTTCCTCCCTGGACTGGGGAAAAGGGGATCATAGAGACTATCTGTCCTTGACTTAGTGGTTGGCCCAACCCTAACCCTTGACATTCCCTTAACATGTCCAAAGAAAAAATAGTTTATATTCTTTGTAGTTTATTATTTTTTATCTTACCCAAAGGAAAAAAGAGAAGTCCTAGTGTCAGAACAGCCTCCAATGGCTCACAGAGCAATGTCCATTGGAGAACTTGTTTGGAAACTCCAGCAAAGGATCCTGGCAAAAGAGTGTTGGAAAATAACAAGGAAGGGCACAGGATGCAACGTCAGGATGAATCCCTCTGTAAAACAGCCTGGAAAGGCTGGAAAAGCCTTGGCATAGCCCTCCTGTTGAAAAGACAATAGCAGTAGAGGGCTTGGCATCATCATCCCTGCAAAAACATGGAAAGTAGACATAAGAGCTAAAGTCCTGGCAGCACCTTGGTTTTCCCTCAGCTGCCAAGAGCTCGTGGTATTTGGAACACACCACAGCAAAATACATCAGAAAATTATATATATATATATTCTAAGAAAGAGAAAGTGGTCTGATGTTTTTCCCTTCCTTTCAAAAAGGAGCAGAGAACAGCTTGTTATAGCTTCTCCTGGAGCCAAGTCAAGGGGAAAGCAGTTAATGGCCTTCCCTTCTCCCTGAACAAATGCTTCTCCATCACCTTGGTAGGTGACAAAGTCCCCTGAGGGCAGATGCTGCACAAACACCAGAGGAAAACAGGGAGAGAGTGTCTGCAGTGAAGGTGTAAAGACCAAGCTCCTTCAGTCAGAATCTCTGCTGTGGGAAGGCTGGGTTGTACAGGAGGAAACAAAGGGGGTCAGTTTTGGGTTGTTCACTCCAAGAAAGACATAGAGGTGCTGGAGCATGGCCAAGTAAAGGCAACAAAGATGCTGAAGTCTCTAGAGCACAAGGGTTGTGAGGAGCAGCTAAGGGAACTGGGTTTGGTTAGTCTGCAGAAAAGGAGATTCAGGGGAGACCACCTTATTCTCCAACTCCCTGAAAGGAGATTGGAGCAAGGTGGGGGTTGATCTCTTCTCTAATGGAAGAAGCAATAGGAAATAAGAAGCAAGAGGAAATAGCCTCAAGTTGCACCAGAAGAGTTTTAAGTTGGATATCAGGAACAATTTCTTCCCCACAAGGGTTGTCAAGTCCTGGCCCAGGCTGCCCAGGGCAGTGGTGCAGTCACCATCCCTGGAGAGGTTTCAAAGCCATGGAATGTGGTGCTGAGGGACACGGGGTAGTGGTGAGCTGGCAGTGTTATATTAATGGTTGGACTTGATCATCTTAAAGGCCTTTTCTAATCAAAATGATTCTGTGATTGTATGAAATGCATCTGGAGCTTCAAGGTCAGAGTGGGGAGAGCTTGGGGTGGGAAGGGAGCACAACTCCCCATCACAGCACAAGGACCATGGCTGGCAACACAGCTTTTGAGATGTCCCACAAGAGATGCTGTCACTGGTTGGATTTTTACACCAGGTAGGCTGGGGCTGATGCATGGGCTCCTGTGACAGCAGCAGCAGCACAGACCTGGGAACAAGTTCCAGAGGACAAGCTTAGTGCAGAGGACCAGGAGAAAAAGGGATGCATCTTATACCATGTGTGGGAGACTGGGTTGGACTACTAAAGCCCTTAGAAGATGTGAGTGTTCTACTATTGGATAATGTTTAGGGGTTCTGTTTTATTACTGTTGCAGAAGAAAAACTCCATTGAATGTATCTCTTTCCCTCTGGAGTAGAACTTAAGATTCCTGTTGTTCCCACAGGATGTCAACTGGATCATGTCCATGCCAGGACAACATGAGTTTCTCTGCTGTTGCCTCTTTGGTGTCAACACTGCAGCATTTCAAAGCCCTGGACTGTGTCTGTTCTAGAGGCCAGAACAGTCAGTTTTGGACAATACTGTTTGTTGCTGAGTTCAGTGAAAAATCACTTTGGAGACCTTCTATTGGACAGCTGAGCCTTTGAAGGTCTCATGTAGTACTTGTTCTTCAAAGGGAGTAAGGTATTTTCTTGCTTTTGAGGACCTGGGTCTAAGTAGCTTCATGGATTTGCTCCCCAGCTAGTGAAAAGAGGAACATTTCCAGCCCCACCAGCCCCATGATAAATGCATGAACATAGAATCCTAGAACAGTTCCAGCTGGAAGAGACCTTGAAGATCATCAGTGCAGCCTTTGTCCTAGCCCTAGAAACCTGCTAAATGATGCCTCCCAATGCAACATCTACCTGGCTCTTAAACACCTCCAGGGATGGGGACTCAAGCACCTCCCTGGGCAGCCTGTTCCAATGGCTCACAACCCTTGCAGCAAAGAAATTCCTCCTAATGTCTAGCCTGAACCTTCCCTGGGGCAATTTCCATCCATTTCCCCTTGTCCTATCACTCTCCACCAGGGAGAACAGAGCAGTCCCTGCCTCTCTACAACCTCCCATCTTCCTCACCCTTCTTCTTCTTTGCTTGACCACTGCAGTTACAGCTGACCACAGTCCATTCCCCAGGAGACTCATGACTAGAAAGCCAAGGCATGGTTTCTCCACCCAGCTAGGATAAGCAGGAGTCACACTGGTTGCTTTTGGCTGTGGCCACATATCCGTGGCTTGTTCTCACCAGCTTCTCTTAGTTCTGACACCTCTTTTCCCGCCTCTTCCCAGCCCACCAGCCTTTGTTTTGTGCCTTGTGGGATCCCTCTTCTGGTAGTACACGCAGTGTAGGCACTGTGGCTTACCACTCTCTTGCCTTGCTCTGGGGACTGAATCATTCCTTGGCTTCTCTGCTTTTTCATCTTGGCTTTTCTTAACTCTCCTCCTTGGCCACTATCTCCTAAAACCCAGGTCCAATGGCCCTGAGGCCCTCACTTCACCTCAGCATTGGTCAGACAGAACAAATCCTGAAGCAGGGTGTACTTTTTGGTTTGTTTCTTTTCCCTAGATGAAGAAGAGATGAATTTGGTAAGGAATTTTAGATGAGGAACTGAAATTACTCTGTTTCTTCTAAGTCCTGAAGTTGAAACAGGAAGGTGAAAGGAATGCTTTACCTTCTTTTGCAAGAAATCTGAACCCTCTAGAGGGGTCCTCACCCTTTAATCTCTCATGATTTGGGTTGCATCTGCCCCCACTGCAGTGTGTCCTATGATTCAATGCAGTTAGCAACCCTGCAGAGAGCAGAGTGACATCCATACCACCAGAGGAGAGACATTTCCACCCGTAAGCTTCAAGTGAGATAGTTCCCCTCTTGAATGTGCAGTCTAAGGCAGCTGGACAAGCTTCCTTCTAGATGGTGGGCTGTCTTCTTCATGGTATGGTTGCACCTCCTCTGGAAGTGCATCTCTCCGTGCAGCAGGAGTTGGCCATGACTAAACCACCTCAGCTCATGTCTGAAGTTAGCTGAAGATATTCTAGGGCCAAGCATACAGAGATGATTTAGTGGCAGAACCTAAGGTAAACCTCACCTGAAGCCTAGGCTCTTAGTAGACATCCAACCTGACTCGTGTCCCATGTGTAACCTTCCCACTTTTACCAGTATCATTCCTTACAAGAAACCTCTACTAGCTTCAAGGAATTAGCCTGAAGTTGTTCCAGGGTAGGTTCAGGTTGGATAATAGGAAAACTTTCTTGTTAGAAATTGGAATAGGCTGCCCAGGGCAGTGGTGGTCTCCCCATCCCTGGAGGGGTTCAAAACATGTGTACACATGGCACTTGGTGACATGGTTTAGTGGCATGGAGGTGTTGGGTTGGCAGTTGGGCTTGATGATCTTAGAGGTCTTTCCAACCTAAATGATTCTATGCTCCTATACTTGGAATGTAGAGAGTATTTATCTAATTCTTGACTGTGTATTGTCTGCAGACAGGAGAAGAATGGAGCAGCTGAGGAATGCAGCCTGGAGACACAGGAGTCCTAGCCACCTTCTGTTGGATGTAGGACAGACATCAACCACGCTCATTAGTCCTTCAGTTGGCAAAGTGCTACCAAGGTAACAGCTCTCTCCACAATATTGTTGTCTTGACTAAACAACTTAGCCTAAGCTGAGTTGAAATAAGATGTTTTTTCACCTGCAGGAGTGAAAGACTCAGGACAACGTTCCAAGAAGGATCTGGTTGAGGTCATAAAACTTCTGTGGTATAACCTATATATTATTTTTATGCACATGCTTAACACGATGTGCTCTTGTGAATGTGCTAAAGGACAATAAATCACCTAAACCACGGTGTAAAAACCTTCAGACCCTTGAGCAGAGTATCACATGCTCACATATATTCCACACACCTCTAGACTCATCCAGATGCATGAGCTGTAGAGATCTTGCCACCTCCTGAGTGCAGTTGACAGATGGGAGTGCTGCTTGCTTGTCTTCTGCGTGGGAGGTCAGGAGAGTAGTCACTGGGTCTGTGATGGATTAGCAGTCAGAATGAAGACAGAGAGCCTGGAGGAAGGGCACAGCTCCAGCATTTACTGGAGCAAAGGACAGAGTTTCCTAGGAATTATAGTGCAGGAGAGAGGATGTCTGTCTCTTCCAGTGGATAAATACTAATAGACTGAAGTTCATGCTTCTGCAGAAGACCACAATGAGAAGCCTTCAGGAAAATGGAACTCTTCAGCTGACTTTGCTTAGGGTCAGGCGACAGAGTCAGGGTGCCTAGGCCTGTTTCCTAGGATACTATGTCCCCACAGTGTGCTCACTCATGGACCAATTCAGCAAGTCTCAAGTTCCTGCAAAACAAAATATCTCATCGATTCCCAAAGCCACAAGGGCCAGCAGAGAGTATGGAGCTGGCAGGAGTGTGTCAACTAAGAGAGTGCTTGTTGGTAGGCTGGGATAAGGTGAGGTCCTAGCCCTGTCTGTCAGCTCTGTAAAGCAGAAGGAGAAGTGCCTCATGGCCCATGAGTGGTATCACCAACCTGGCACAGGAATCACTGCCACAGCCATTTGGAGCCCCTCCCTTCCTGCCAGCAAAACGTTCATCTGCAAGGCTTTCAAAACACAGGAGGGGAAAGAAAAATCAAGAGGAAGGGAAAAAAAAACCAAAGAGACAGAAATACAGTAGAAGGCCCTGGTGCCAGGAGCTGTAGGTGGTGGCCATGTGTGCAGAGAGAATGAGGTGAGAAGGCAGGAGGCTGCAGCGGCAGCAAGGACCTTGTGTTGCTGAAGAAGAGGAGGAAACCTCCCTCTCCCCCCTTCTTCTGCTCTTCTCACCAAGCTCTCAGCAAATCAGGCCCAAATTTCCATGAGAAAGAGACTCCTAGCAGTCATTGGTAGGAAATTGTTGACCTTCTGGAGCTGCTGAGAGCCTTTAGTGTATTCCCAGGTTAACCATAATGGTGTGAGGCTTAGTGGGGGGGATTTGTCTTCTGCTGAGAGAGCAAGAGGTATGAGTACCTATTCCTGGTCTGATTCATACTATATTATTTTTTGAGAGACCCCTGACTGAGACCAGAAGGTGGTTTTTTGTGCCACTTGGAGTGATCATGAAGTCACCTTGCCTTTGAGAAAACAACATCTGGAGCTTCTTTCTGGACTAACTGGCGTCAGACTTGTGCTGTCCTGAATCCTGCTGCACAGGTCCATGAGTATTGCCTTCCTAGCAGGAAAACAAACAAACAGATGGTAGGAAGGAAATTTTTCTGCATTTATCCAGACATTTTCCATCCCTTTCAGTCAGAATTACGAATGGAGCAAGAACCATGGAGAGAAAGAACCAAGGGTGGGCTTTGTCTTGCCTATGCTGAGCTATATTACTGCTGGTTTACCTGTGAGTCAGGCATCTAACCCTCTCAAGCAGTCAATGAAGAGCAAAATACTTCTAGTGAGAAACTCATTTCAAGTGCCTGAGGATGAGGTGGAACTTCTGAAGATGTCTGTTTCTCCCTGTTGACTCTACAGGGAGTTTAGGAGAGTGACTTGGCTTCAAACAACCAACTATCCAAACCCCAGCTCTATATTTGCTCAGCTGAATCACATCCTGTGCTCTGTTGGGTGGAAAGAAGACGAACTCAATTCAGTTGTTGCATGTAGGCACCTGGTAGTATTGTAGCTGCTCTAAGACTATGGCTTCACATCCAAATCATACATCAGAAAGGCTTGGAAGTAGGTCCTAGGGTCCATCTAGTAGACTTTCATTGCTTCAGAAACCATGGAAGAGGGCAGTATTGGCTGTTGTCTGGCCTCACTGTCTCTTGCTTGTGGATCCTGCAGCAGTTGTGAAGCTCAAGTAGGCACCTGGAGCAGGTCTAAACCCCACAGGGTGTAGGCCTCTCAGCTTCCCCAGGTGAGCAGTGTCAACACCAGAGCTCTATCTCAGGTGGGAGGTGTGCAGAGAACTAGAGATGTTTCTGCAAAAGTGTTTGACAAGTGTTTTTCTTCAGAACTGGTTGAAAAAAAAAGCCATATTTTTCTTTTGTTGACTGAACAATGGCACTTCTGTTCCAGGTGATCCACTCACCAGGCTGCTTTGGAGACTGCTGTGCTTGATTCTGACTCAAATCTTCTTCAGATTGCCTAAGTTGTTTCACCTCTTCATAAAAGCATAACCCTAACATCACAGAGGCTGTGTTTTCCTGGTCTAAATTGGGATTTTAATCACTTTATCTAGACTAGAGAGAGGGTATTCTAAATTTGAAGGGTGGTGAAAGCCTCAAAGCCTCTGTATAAATGTGGTCTGCATGAGAAGTTCCCATCCATCAGCTGAACTCAAACAGCTCTTTGGCTGAGCTGCTCTAAGCCCCCAGAACTGTCAGGTGAAATAGGGATTCTTTAAACACCAGTTGCAGGTGATTCTCTCTCAATGGGCTGTGTATCCTTGCACCTGGAGCAGATGACATCATCTTCTACAGAGGCATCCAGGGGACTTGCCTCCCATCCCATAGGATTGGCATGCCTTGCCCAGGAGCAAGGCATTTGATGGCCACTCATCCAGAACTGGGCTGCAGGTCTTGGCTACCCTCAGCCAAAGAAAAACTGAAGAGATTTGTGGATGTTGCTTTCAAGGTACAGCACACATCTCAATATAGAAAGTGCCAGGAACATCTTAAACTTGCTATGGAATCCACTTTTGTATCAGTTACATCACTATTTATCCTGATCTTTGGTGTATACTTCTATTCAAAGCTGGAGCTTAAGAAGGGCAAATTTCTATGACCTACTTAGAACTGGATCTTAAAGGAAGTTTATCTTCTGTTATCTATGCTCTTCTTTTGCATATAAAAATAAAATGCACTGTGACACACTACTGTGCATAATGGATGAATCTTCTCATTATGGCAAATTTATGGTGGTTAAAGTGGTCTTAATTAGCTCAGCCCAGACGAAGAGGCTAGCAGTGAATTAGACCTCCATTCTCCTCTCACATAAGGTGTCCCTATTGTGTTTCTCTTATTCATGCTAAACCCTTCAAAGACTCCTTCTCTGAGCCACAAGCTGTGATATGAGATTATAAAAGGGTCTTCACTTGATCTTGTCTTCTAGTCTTCAGGGAGAAAAAACAGCCAATGGATCAAAGAGGGATGTTAAACCTTAATAGGTTCTTGCACAAAGATCTATAGTGACGTGGAGATGAGCTGTACTGATGCAATATGAAGTTATTTCAGTAAAGAATTTATGATAGCTCCCATTAAAGCAATGTGTAGCTGGGACCTGCATAATCAAGTTTTCTTCCGGTCTCAAAGTTGTTTACATAACTTCATAGCACTGTGGTAGAGGAGGTAGGGTGAAAAAGAAAAAAATATAGTGCTGCCAAAAACATGTCACTGAACCATAACCCAGGCACAGTCTGAAAATCCCTTGTGGTCTCCTGTGGCCCCTGGTGCCATAACTGTGCCCNAAAAGAGTACGCATATACTGCATGGAATAGACTGCAGATGCTGCAGACTAATCCTGGAAATGCTGCATGCTTGTGACCTGATCTAGTTGATCCTGCTCTGGCAGGGGGGTTGCACTAGATGATCTTTCTAGGGACCTTCCAACCCCTGACATACTGGGATACTGTGATACTGTGATGTAGCTGCATCAGAATCAGCTGAAAGCAGATTAATGAAAATGTAACTCTGACCAAGGCTCCTTTTTTTTTTTCCTCTGCTGCCAAGAGTTAGAACAATCACTTACCACTTCTGGCTGAGTTTGACATGGCTGCCAAAAGCCCAGAGATTCCCAGACTACTCCAGTCTTGGAGTGATCCATGAAAAATCAGCTTCAAAATGATTCCAGTAGCCAGATTTAACTCAGATATGGGAATGGCTTGGGAAAATTGAGTGACCTGTTTGACCAAAACCATTCCCCAGACCTACACTTGGAGACATCAAAACATTAGACTCACCCAGTGTCTTAAATTTCCAGTGATTTCAAATCCCATAGCTTTGATATCTTTATGTGTGGCTTCTGCCATGTCTTGCTTTTCTCACTGAAAATGCCCTGAAGTGAGTCAAGCACTAACATGCCTTAACCTGGTGCTGCAGAACCTGTCTTTAAGCACATGGGTCAGGTCACATAGATCTCCAGAGAACCTCACAGTGCTAATAACATTCCATCAGTTCTATTTTCCATGTGTTGCTGCCACCCCAGAACTTGCACTGCTCACTCTGTGAGGCAGCCAGATGTAGACTGCTTCTGAGCTGAAAGGCAACATGAGTGAGTTGGGGCTGAACCTGAATGGTTTCATCTTGCTGAGCTCTCCCTTTGGTAGAGCCATGGGTTAGTGCAGAAGAGTCATCTCTGAAGTCGTTAGAGAGAATGGGAGAAGGCAGGAGGATAGGGAGGAGAATGGAGAGGAGAGGGAAAATTAGAAACAATACGTAAATTATTATTGACTCATAGAATGGTTTGGGTGGGAAGGGACATTTCAGGTCATCTAGTCCAACCCCCTGCAGCCAGCAGGGACATCTGTAACTAGAGCAGGTTCCTCAGAGCCACAACCAACCTAAGCTGGAATGGCTCCAGGGATGGGACATCTCCCACCTCTCTGGGCAACCTGGGACAGGCTCTCACCACCCTCAGTGTAAAAAATCTCTTCCTTCTACCTAGTCTAAATCTTCCTCTTTTAGTTTCAAACCATCACCCCTGTCCTGCCCCAACAGCTCCTCCTAAAATATCTCTCCCCATCTTTCTGATAGGACCTGTAAGTACTGCAAGGCTGCAAGAAGGTCTCCTTTTATTATGTTTAACTTAAATTATGTGTGACACTTTTGTTTTCCAGTGTATTAGTCTTTTTCTTTCTTCTATATTTCTTTTTCTTCTCCTTCAAATGAAGAAAATAAGGTTAGACCATTTTTTTCCTTGAGCTGACCTATGAAAATCCAGCATCAAGGCAGGAAACTTTTTGCAGGGTAATTGATCTGACCAATCTCCCTTCTCCATCCCAGTTGGTTCCTTGTGTGTGGCCAAGTGAGGTGGGCAAGGGAAGAAGCTCCTGCCAGCAGGCCCTGTCCAAGGTTCTAGGCCAGCTTCCCACCAGCAGCATTCCCAGAGATCCTTGCTCCAGAGCCTCCTCAGAAATGGCTTCAGGCTGCACTGTAATTTCAAGCCACACAGCTGAAAGGTGGTCAGGTACCTTGTTCTGGGCTTCAGGATCATTCACTGTAGGTTTAGCTTCCTAAGAAATGGCACTGAGCTGGCTAAGGATGGGTGAAGGAGGAGAAACTGCAAGGAGGACTTATTTGGTCTTTCATGTTCTACTTCACAGATTCACAGAATCATTAAGGTTGGAAGAGACCTCTAAGCTCATCAAGTCCAACCATGCCTAGCACTCCCATGCCACTAAACCATGTCCTTAAGTAGAGCATCTAAATATTTCTTAACCCCCTACAGGGATGGTGACTCCAGCACCTTCCTGGGCAGCCTGGGCCAAGACTGAACAACCCTTTCAGGAAAGAAATTTCTCCTTATACCCAATCTAAGTCTCCCCTGCTGCAACTTGAAGCCATTTTCTCTTGTCCTCTCACTGTTAACCCTGGAGAAGAGACCTACTCCCATCTTGTCCCCATTGTGGGTTTTTTGGATACTGAGTAATTCAAAATAAGGAAGGTTCCAGACCAAGAACACAGCAGAAGTCTTGGTAAAGGACTGACTAGACAAATCCTAAATCAATGTGTGCAAACAAGAAGAGGCAAGTGGCATTCCACAGCCAATGTGACAGGCTTGGCTAGAACTGGAATTAGGAGAGGATGTTCAGCTAGGATTTGATGATTGCCACTCTCCTCTGTCATAGCTATTTGTGGTGAGCTTACCTTTGGGCCAGGGACACAAAATGCTTGCTACTGGGTGTGCCAGGGGTTGCTCAGATTTCACTGGTGGCCACAACCACAACCAACTTTTCTTTCCATAGCCTGTGGAGAGGCAAATTTGGCACAGCCTATAGGCAACTTAACCAGGATAATGTTGTTGCCTGAAATAACAGCTAGCTTGGTGTTTTCCTCCAACCAGCCCAGCTGGAGCTGAATCTATTCCTTTATACATGAGTTATGTCCTGATGCTGATCAGACCATGCATGAACAAAGGTTAAAGCAATCCCATTCTGTTGTAGGCTGCTGTGGGAAAAGCCAAGGTGTCTGCTGGGATGAGAGTCTCAGTGCTTTGTAGCTAGCCCCCATGTAGGTTTCTTGCCCAAATGTGTGACCTGAATATACCTTTTCAATAATTACTTTGTGTGACCACATCTATGCTAATGAATTAACCAATGTCCATAGGACTTGATTGGATATTCCTTACTGTTACCAGAAGAGTTTTTAGCAGCAACTCATGTCATTTAACACTTCCCAACTCATGTCATTTAAAATTCCCAATTCATGGCATGACTGGACAGCTTGAATATCATAGAATCCTAGAATCCTAGAATGGTTTGGGTTGGAAGGGACCTCTGGAGCTCATCTAGTCCAACCCCCCTGCAGTGGCCAGGGACATCCCCAACTACATCAGCTTGCCCAGAGCCCTGGCAAGCCTCACCTGCAATGCCTCCAGGGATGGCAACTCAACCACCTCCCTGGGCAACCTGGGCCAGTGTTCCACCACCCTCGAGGGGAGCAACTTCTTTCTAATGTCCAGTTTAAATCTACTCTTCTCCAATTTAAAACCATTGCCCCTTGTCCTTTCACTCCAGGCCTTTGCAAACAGGCCCTCTGCAGCCTGCTTGCAAGTTCCCTTTAGGTCCTGGAAGGTCACTAGTAGTTCCCCTGAAGCCTTCTCTTGTNCACCAGGTAGGTCATCTGCACCCATTCATTCTGGTTTGGAGGCCAGATTTGATTTGCCTAGATGAAGGCATCCCGTGACTGGTGGCTTCAGTAGCCAAGGCCCTTGAATAGTTGAGTGTAGACACATCTATCTTCATAGAACTTCCTCACTGGGGACATATTTCTTGCTGGAGATTCTTGGAAAGACATGATAGAGCTAATGAGATAAAAGAGACTGGCTTCAGTAACTCACCTTTCTGTCTACCTACACCCATGTAGGACAAGGACAGAGTGGACAACTGCCTTTCAGATCTCAGAATCACTGAATCACGACGTGGTAGGAGTTGGAAGGGACCTCTAGGGATCATCCAGTCCAATCCTCCTTGGCAAAGCAGGGTCACCCACAGCAGCTTGCCTACCATCACCTCCAGGTGGGTTTGGAAGTTCTCCAGAGAAGAAGAGTCTCCAACCTCTCTGGGCAGCCTGGGCCAGGGCTCTGACATCTCATATTTATCTCTCACATGGATTTTGGTGAGAAGATCAGATCCTATCCTGAAATCAAACTCCTGAAAAGAGCAGAGTAGACCAGAGAGAGCTCAGAAATCCACTTCATTTTAATTAGGAACATGGACAAACACACACACTGATAAATGAACTATAGCTCTTCCCTTCCTTTAAGCTGTTACCCATCCTGAGCACACCTTAAACCCTCTTTGAAGAGAGACTCTCCCAAGAAGTGCAGGTAATTTCAACTTCTGCTCTCTCCACCTGATTGATTTGATATATGAGATCTGAGCCTCACTCTTTCCAACCACATGGGGAACCTCTCTTTAATCATTTGTTTCTTCTTCAGCTGTCCTGAAGTCAACTTCTTCAAGTGCTCAGAGACCATATCACAGTGAGAGGTTTTCTGGCATCCTGAAGATTTCAGGCTTGCAAAGTCTACTTGTGCAGGGATGTTCCACAAAAGCTGATGTTCAGCCTTTGTAGGACCATTTTGCATTTCCCATAGCAACTTCATTAGGCACAAGGCAATACTGAATTGGCTTCTACATCTTCACTCCTTTGCTAGTTTGTACACCATGGCAGGAATTTCATCTGCTGAGCTGTGGAGATCTGGTGAATGAAAGAGCTGCTTCTTTGCTGCCTTGGTGAAATGCTAGAGTCTTTCCAGCCTGGGATAGTGTAAACATCTTGACAAGCCACCATTTCTGCTGACACCCTGGCAACTGAACAAGTGGTGCCACTAGAATTAAACCCTGAAATTGCTTGAAGTTGAGCTGCAGCTCCCTAGGTAGAATCCTAACCAACACAACTTATCTGAGCAGCAGATCTCAGCAAGGAGGTACAGGACACCCTCAGCAACAAGATACCAGAAGGAAAAAGGGTGAAAGGGGATGATGACTAACAGTCATAGAAAACTAACAAGGTTTTCTTTTGCCTTGCTGCATTTAGGGGACTAAAGTGGTGCAGTGTTGGAGGTGCACTAAGTACTTTCTCTATGTGGAGGAGCTGAAGAAGAGGTCTAGTGTCAGGAACGAGCAAGCAATGAATCGGCTTGGCGTGTTTTCTGTAAGCATTAAAGTGTTAAGTGCTTGGTGTTTGTTATTCCTGGATAGTCCTTCCAAATCTGTTGAGAGACATGAAGCAAATTTCTGGAAAGCTTCCCTCGGTTTTCGAAGTGTAGAGCAAAGCTTGTTGTGTGTCTGCTTGGCTTCGGTAGCCCAACCACCCTCTGCGCAGCAGCATGAAAGGGGACTGGATTCCAACAACCTCTCCTGTTTGCTTAAGCTTGGGGACTCACCCACCCATCTGACTTGAGTTAGTTTTTATTCATGTCTCCCTACAGGTTCCACCCAACCTCTTCCGTTACCCTCCCTGGAGAGACCAACAGTGCTTTGAAAATGGACATTTTTAAAGGTATATAAGAATGGGTTTGCATTTTCCCTATGCTCCTCAGACACAGACTCTCTTCCTTCTCTCTGGTCTATATCTCCCTTTTTCAGGGAAAAAACAGCCCCTTGTCCTGTCACAATAGGTCCTGCTAAAAAGCCTCTTCCCATCTTTCTTCTAGGACCCTTGAAGTCTTGAAGGTACTTGAGGTCTCCCCAAAGGATAAGATTTAAACCTGCCCTGAAATGCCAAGTTTAGGACACTTTTGCCTGTACCTCACAAGTACAGTGGAATAGTTCCTATCCTAGGCATGTTTTATCTAACTCAGCTGAGGTCCTTCACTATTTCTAAAGACAATCTGTGCCCAAGCTAGACTTAGAGGTTAGGCTTGAAGTTAGCAGTGATGAATCCTTGTCTTCAGTTCCTTTGAAACATCTGAATCTAAGGTCACGTCTTCACTTAGTCCTCATGACTGAAGCCTTGGAGCTGATCACACAGAAACAGGATCAGCAGATTCCCAAAGGTAGTTTTCCATGAACAGTTTATATTGGTGTAGTTCCAAAACTGTGTAGAAGTGGTGCTGAGGGACATGGCTTGGTGGGGAGCACGTTGGGTGGGTGGTTGGACTTGATGATCTCAGAGGTCTTTTCCAATCATTATGGTTCTCTGATTCTGTGATTTCTTTTCCTGTGGCTGGGATTGACGTGGACATTCTCACTGCCTCCACAAAGACTGAACACATTGTGTGTTCCCCTGTGTTTGGTAAAGGTTAGGAGATGAGGGTTAGCATCCAAGCCAGGTGGGTTTTACTTTGCAGCTTCTCCAAGCGTCACTCAAGAGAGTGACAGACACAGTAGAACATTTAAAGTCTCTGATGGGTTAATGACTTGTTTAATTCAGGCTAGTTGAAAGCATCTGAGTGCAGACAAGGTTTTACAGCATCCCACCCAAGTTGGCATGCTCTTCCCACGACAGTTAAGGAGCTGTGGATGAAGCCAGCCTTTCTTTAAACACCATCTATAATTATCTTGTGTGAGTTCTCTGTTGCCTGAAAAATCCTCTCTCCTTCTTCCCTTCTTTATTTACACCCTTTTCTCTTTTCCTGACATATTGTGTGTCATGGACACAGCCCAGACCAGAACAGGAAGCCTTTCTTGGATGTCTCCAGCCAGCTTTTGCAGACCCCCCATCAGACTGCAAGAGGCTGGATCTCCCACATGGGTGTATGAAGGGAAAGCTCTAGACAGCCGTGACATACAACACCAAGGAGTCTTGGCACAGCAGGAAGTGGAGAGGCAGTTTTGGCACCAGCCTTGGTCAAAATAGGTCACGTTGCTGACTGTAGCTCAGCCTCATAGCCAGACACTGAAGGGCTGAAACCATATCTCTGTTTGCCTGGCCTCTGCCCTGCTCTTCAGAGCACAGAACCCCACACTCAGCTCTGCCTTACAAAGACTTCTCCAAACAGTCAAGTAAGATTGGAACTGAACATCAGTCTCCTAGAGCAGGTAGAGACACACAGAAGCAACTAGGAATTACAGTTACAGTTACAGTTACAGTTCCAGCTGGAAGAGACCTTGAAGCTCATCAGTGCAGCCTTTGTCCTAGCCCTAG
>VWZO01012493.1:81137-93367 GCA_013396975.1 Bucco capensis
CCAGACTCTTTTATAGAGTTTTCCCAAAGCACTCTATGCCTTTGCTAGCCTATTGCCTATCTCTCTGTCAATCTTCCCATCCGAGGAGATGAGGCTGCCTAGGGAATTAAACTGTTGGACTGATTTAAGTTCTGAATCGCCAATGATGATATGAGGATGATGGGAAACTTCCTGAGGTGCAGGTTGATATAAAACTTCTGTTTTCTTTAAGCTAACTTCCAGCCCAAAAAGCTCAGCAGTGGCTGCAAAGCAGGATGTTAAATGCTGCAGAGCTACTTCTGTGTGGGCAACTAGGGCAGCGTCAGCAGCATAAAGCAGCTCCTGGACAAGAGGTAAGTAGTGATGGAACTAAAGCTAACAGAAGCTGTCCAGTGGTAGGCAAGAAGCAGCAGCCTACTTTTCTGACGATGGAGAGCACTCTCTTGATAACCAAGCTCTAGAACTCCCTTTGCCCCCCACCCCAAAAAAAAGTCCCCTGTAGTCACCTATGAGCATCAGAGCCAACATCTCATAGATGAATGGAGTTAGGTGCTCAAGGATGAACTAACTGCTATTCAAAAGTCACTTTTGTGGAGCATCCTCCAGTTGCTGGATCTCTGTGGGACGGAGGTCATCATCACTGCTAGAGAACATGGAAGAGGGAAGGAAGTAAGAGAAGAGAGGAGAAGATTCCCTCAGTAGGGGAGAAGATGCTGTGGATGTTGTCCTGGGAGCATAGGGAGCATGGAGTTGTCTTAAATAGCAAATGCTACCCTAGGTTCTTCTTGTGGGTTGCTCCTGATGATAAGAATTAAATATAATTTATTATTAAGTATAAATAGATAAATACTATTAAATACAAGTAGATAAATACTATTAAATATAAGTAGAGAAATATTATTAAATATAAGTAACTATAAGTAAATATTTGGGGGAAAAGGAAAAAGAAAAGAAAGACGATTAAAAAAGTAAGTAAGAAAACAATAAAAGGAGAAAAAATAAAGAAAAAGAAAAGAGAAAAAGAAGGGAAGAAAAAGAAAGAGGTAGTAGGGAAGAGAATAGAAAAAAGAAAGGCAGAAAGAGAATAAGGAAAGGAATAATAATAAAAAATCATTGTGGTGGAAAGGAAAATAAAGACAAAAGAAGACTGAAAAAGAAGGCAAGAGAAGCAAGCAGCAAAGAGCAAGTTCTCTGGCACTAACTCTGGCACCTTGTGGCCAGCTCTGAACTCTCTGCCTCCAGTGCTTGCCCAGCCCCTGAGTCCTGGCTCAGAGCCCCAGGGTGGTTTGGCCATGGCACAGCCCTTGTGAGCCCCAGAGTTAGCCCTGGTTAGACCCCACCTGGAATCCTGTGTCCAGTTGTGGGCCCCTCAGCTCCAGAAGGATAGGGAGCTGCTGGAGAGAGTCCAGCACAGGGCCAGCAAGATCCTGAAAGGAGTGGAGCATGTGCCCTAGGAGGACAGGCTGAGAGAGCTGGGTCTCTTCCGCCTGGCCAAGAGGAGACTGAGAGGAGACCTCAGCAATGCTTAGAAATATGGGAAGGGTGAGTGTGAGGAGGAGAGAGCCAGGCTCTGCTCCATGGCATCCAATGGTAGGACAAGAGGCAATGGTAGCAAGCTGGAGCACAGGAGGTTTAGGATTAACCCGAGGAGGAACTTGTTTGCAGTTCAGGTGCCAGAGCACTGGCCCAGGCTGCCCAGGAGGCTGTGGAGTGTCCTTGTCTGGAGCCATTGCAGAGCTGCCTGGACACATTGCTGTGTGAGCTGGTCTAGGTGATGCTGCTCTGGCAGGGGGGTTGCACTAGATGATCTTTCTAGGGCCCTTCTAACCCCTGACATTCTGTGATACTGTGTGATACTGTGGTTTGGCCATGGCACAGCCCCAGCCCTTGTGGTGAGGCTAACTGATGGCTGAGCAAACAGAAAAGGAGTTCATTTCTGGGAGCCTTCCTCCAGGCTGCACAGGGAGCCTGCCTTTGGGCTAGAATGCCACAGCACAGCTCTCCTCTAGTGGAAAGCTTTTGCACACACATACACACACACACACACACACACTCTCTTCTTTGTCTAGTTTAATCTCTCTCTCTTTTAATTCTCTCTATTTTCACTTCTCTTTTTCCCTCTTTCAGAACCTCTACCTAGACAAAAGTAACTCACATTCTGTGATTTTCTATTTCATTTTTAACTCCATTTTCAGAGCAGAACAATGCAGTGTTCTTGATTTTAAAGTTATCCTCACTCTGTCCCTTGTCACAGAGTCACAGAATCACAAAGGTTGGAAGAGGTCTCTAAGCTCATCAAGTCCAACCATCCCTAGCACTCCCATGCCACTAACCCATGGCCCTAAGCAGAGCAGCTAAATGTTTCTTAAACCCCTGCAGTGATGGTGACTCCAGCACCTCCCTGGGCAGCCTGGGACAAGACTTAACAACTCTTTCAGCGAAGAAATTTCTCCTTATAGCCAATCTCAACCTCCCCTGCTGCAACTTAAATCCATTTCATATGTGCACATGGAGACTTCCCTGGGCAACAGGGAATGAGTTAACTTCAAATAGTGATGCCAACCAGACAACTTCAGAGGTTATAAGGTGGCTGAATTTTCAGAAGAGCAGGGAAAATGATTATTCTTTTGATTTGCACGGTTGAGTTTTGGCAAAGAAGCACACAGAAAGGTTCTTCAAGTCATTAGCTCTACAGGAAAATCTTACTTATTAACTCATACTAGACAATTGAGTGTAGCAAAAACATGAATTAACATTTTTAGTGGCTCCTAACTATCTCTTGGACATCTTAAAGGAAATAAACTACCCTTGACTTGGGGCTGTTGGTCCACAGTAGCTGAAGATGAGGCCAAGAAGGCCAACAGCATCCTGCCTTGGATCAGCACTAGAGTGGATCCAGCAGCACTAGGGCAGGGATTGTCCAGCACTGGGCACTGGAGAGGCCACAGCTCCAATCCTGGGCTCAGTTTTGGGCTCCTCACTGCCAGAAGGACATTGAGGTGCTGGAGTGTGTGCAGAGAAGGGCAAGGAAGCTGGGGAAGGGTTTAGAGCACAAGTGNCTGTTTGAGGACTGTGGAGCTGTGGTGCTGAGGGACATGGGTTAGTGGTGGACTTGGTAGTGCTGGTTAAGTTGGACTCACTGGTTTCAAAGTTCTCTTGCAAGCTGAATGCTTCTGTGATGTGTGGGGCTGGGTTACAAGCAATGAATATTGACATAGTTCTGTTGCCTGGAGTGGAACCCAGCAAGTTTGCACCAGTTGTGGATTTGGCCCTTGGCCACATCAGTGCCTGGCTCAGCTTTCCTCAGGTGCCACCTTGTTTAGATCATGGCAATAAATAACAGAACTGAGCAGCAGAGAAATGAGGATCCCTCATGTGCAGTGGTGCATTCCGTGTGACTGCACAGCACAAGACATGGAGAGGAGGCTGAGGATTTACTAGGATAATAAACACAAATCTCCTATCCATTCTCCAGTTCTGATGTGATGGATGAGGTTTTGGCCAGAATCATGTTTTCCATTGGCTGCTAGGAGGTCCCTACAGCTTGAGACAGGTAGCAAGAAATCTTCCTGCCTCTGTCACAGGTTCACAGCTCCTGTGGATTTAATGCAGGAAACAAGAGGAGGTGGAGGGAAGGAGATATGGAGCCTGTGGATTATGCTTCTGTCTCCATACTAAATGTCTGTGACCCAGCCAGGAGGAATTCTCGAGGTTCTCACATTTGCACTGGGAGGACTGAGGAGATGTGATGTCATTTGACCACTTCCAGGACTCCTTGTTGGCACTGCAGGTGCCAACCAGATGTGGCCAATGCAGGTGGGCCAGGAAAGATGCCAGCTTTCTCCATAGCAAGTAGCTCATGCTTTGTCCCTTCCTTGACAATATCCCTTGCCTCAGGTGCCTGATTTCCTCTCCCGCTCCCCTGCCTCTTCCCAGAAGAAGGTTTGCTGTCTGTCTTGTCACCTAAATTACCAAGAGTTATATCTTAGAATCATGGAATGGTTTGGGTGGGAAAGGACATTCCGAGGTCATCTAGTCCATTGCCCTGTAGTCAGCAGGGACATCTGCAACTAGAGCAGGTTGCTCAGAGCCACAACCAACCTGAGCTGGAATGGTTCCAGGGATGGGACATCTCCCACCTCTCTGGGCAATCTGGGACAGTGCTTCACCATCCTCTGTGTAAAAGTTTGCTCATTTTACCACCCTGGGTAGAGAATGAAATACTGGGATTTGAGGTACTCCACCAACCCTCCATCATGCCAGGGAACAAACAATCTGCTGGCTGTGGATATCTTCATCTGAGAGGGAAATATCTCCTAGATGGAAGAAGCAACCCTTCCTGTGAGAACCACCCTGATCTTGCTTTGCAGCTTCCCCTTGATCCCAACCTCCCTCACAGACTATATCTGTCAGCAGAGCCTGTGCTCCAGCAGGGCCCTTCCTCCTCCTCTCCTATCAAGGAAAGGATGTTAACTGAGGCCAGAGCTGGGTGTAAAGCCTCCAAGATAGCACCACTATCACCTCTCTCTCTGGGTGAGAAGAGGTGGTATCAGCCCCTTGGGAGATAACCAGCTCTGCAGTGAGTGACAGTGCTGAGACAAACGTCCCTGCATTGAGTTGCTGATAACACCCTACCTTGTCTCCAAGGGAGCATCCTGATCCAGGAGCTGAAATACACACAGTGTCCTGATCCAGGAGGGTGATTGCAGTGGACTAGAGCAGTTATTTTTGAGCACATCTGAAATAGCTTCAAGACACGCACACAAAAAAGAGTTAATCCACTTTTATCCACTGGCAAGACTTAAGCCCTCACTTTAGCATCACCTAAAGTGGGATGAAGAAATCAGTTCAGGTCTTTAGTTTCTCAGGCATCAGGATGGATTTGTCAAGCTGATCTTAGGAGAAAGGGAATCCCACTGCATGTATGTGAACTCTGCCATGACACTTGCCCTCAGGGCCCTCTGACCTTGTTCAGGTCACCAGTGAGCAGCTTGAGCACCCAGCCTAGCTTTCAGGATCCCACATGATGCATTACTCTTGCTGAAAACTTCTCCTAAGGCTCTCCTGTGTTCAGAGGTCTTAGAATCCTCCATCTGCATTTTCCATCTCTCATCCCATCAATGAAAATCATCCTCCTATGAATAACACTCAGTGCTGCATTCAGAGCAATGGTTTGTTTCACTTTTCCATGTGATGAAGACTTGAAGAGCAGAAAAAAAAAAATCTCACTTCTGCTGGACTATTTTTCCTCCAACTCTTAGGATCCCCTACTGTTTTGCTTCCAAAAGGTTGCTTTTGTGGACCACCACAATGGTCTGTAGGAATGACTGGTGGTCTGCTCTCTTTTGATGTGGGGAGTTACTGCTTTGGAACAGAAGAGTCATTTTTTCATGTTATTTTAATGTAATATTTTCCTTTCTTTAACCAAAAATTCATATTACTAACTCAATATTCATAAAAATGAAATAAAAAGGAGCAAACCAAATCATTTTCAGTAGCAGAGAAGAACGATTGGCACCAGGTTTAAGGAAAGTTAAAACATGAAAGTGGCCATGGGGGCTTTAGTAGACAAGAGGTTAGGAAAGAGCTCATTAGGCACAGGGAATTGGCTCTCAAGCCTCTGAGGTGGTAACAAGATGCCAACATTGAAGGTGCTCATCAGATTTGTCCTTTTTTACTAGGCCTAGTTGCCCATTTGGTGTGGTCAGGCATTTCCCACACTTTGGACCCTCAGCAAGGAGAGGATTCACCTAGGCAGGCTTTGGCTCTGAATCATCCCAGGAGAAACTCAGTGGATTTATGGACCACAGGAAAGGTGAGAAGCTAAGTCAGCTAAGAGGAGAAGCAAAGTTTTGGTTGCAGCTAAGAGAGGAACCACTTCTTTCAAATGTTGGTCCACATTTTATCCCAAGAGAGATACTCTTATAAAAAGAAAACACAACTAAAAACATAGTAAAAAAACACACACCCCTTTTTTTTTCCCTTGCCAATATTAAGTGATGGATTTCATCTGCTCCTGAAGATAAAAGCCTGCCTTTGTCCCATCTCTCACCAGCTGTTTCTCTGTGAGCTGTGTGTCTCCTTGCATGCATGGACACATGCAGCCCAGCTCTGTCTCCTCAGGCTCAGGCAGAGCAGAGAGCTTGGCTTCCTGAGGCATTTTCTGTGTTCTCTGGCAGGCAGCTCTCCCCAGGTTAACCTGATCCTCACCACAGAACTTCAGGCCAGGGAATGGGATTAGAAAACTTTCCCATCCATGCAGCTCTTCAAACCAAACTCATGATGCTGGAGGATGGGTGGATTCCAGTCCCAGGGGGTATCTGTGTGAGGAATTCAATGCACGGGAGAACTTCAGAGCCACCATATGACCTTTGAACTTCTTTTTTCTTCTTTTTATCATTTTTAATTATTGTATTTTCTCCCCCCCCCCCTTTTTTCTTTTTGCCCTACAAGTGAATGAGCAGAAGTGTAACCATTGGCCAAAAGAGCTGGAGCCATCAGAGCTGCTTGGGATTGATCTCTTAGAGCCAAATGTGAACCTCAGAGACCCACCACAGTCTTACAGGAGAAAAAGAAAGAGAAAGAAAAAGAAAAGTGGAAAAAGAAAAAGAGAAGAAAAACAAAAACATAAAGGAAACCTCAGCAACCCCAGCAGAGGCTAGGAAGATGCTGAAGGCACTGGAGCATGTCTGGCAGGAGGAAAGGCTGAGAGCCCTGGGGTTGCTGAGGCTGGAGCAGAGCAGAGCCAGAGGGGAGCTGCTCCATGCTGAGCAAGAGCTGAAGGGTGCAGGGGGCAAGAGGCTGGGGCCACACTCTGCTCAGTGGTGCCCAGGGCCAGGCCAAGAGGCAATGGGCACACACTGGAAGCCAGCAGGTTCCATGTGAGCAGGAGGAGCAAGTTGTTTGTTGTGAGGGTGCAGAGCCCTGGCCCAGGCTGCCCAGAGAGCTTGTGGAGTCTCCTTATGTGGAGAGATTCCAAAGGCAGCTGGAGGTGATGGTGGGCAAGCTGCTGGGGGTGAGCCTGCTGGAGCAGAGGGGTTGGACTGGATGATCTCCAGAGATCTCTGCCAACCCCATCCATGCTGGGATTCTGTGATCTAGTTCTACCAGAATAACCAAATAAAACCTTATCAGATTGCTACAAGAATAACATCTTGAGTTACTGTCTTGAACCACTCTAACATGCTAAGATTGCTTTTCAAGCCTGGACTCAGTTTCCTCTTCCCATGAAATTTTGCTTTGGAGTTTGATGTTTCTTTCTTGAATGTATTTAGCTTTTCATATCAAAATGACTGCAAACAAGACCCAGCAAGATTCCTACTAGCTGGAGAAAGAGACACCTAGGGAAGGAGTCAGTGCTGGGTCCAGTACTGTTCAATATATTCATCAATGATCTGGATGAAGGGGTAGAGTGTTCCCTCAGCAAGTGATCATTTGCAGATGATCCCAAGCTTGGAGCAGTGGCTGGCACACCAGGAGCTGTGCTGCCATCCAGAGTGACCTGGACAGGCTAGAGACATGGGCAGGGAGAAACTTAATGACATTTAACAAGGGGAAGTGTAAAGTACTGCATCTGGGAAAGAACAAGCCCATGGATCAGTACAGACTGGGAACTGATCTGTTGGAGAACAGCCCTTGGGAAAAAGCTCTAGGAGTGCTGGTGGCTAGGAGGATGCCCATGAGGCAGCAATGTGCCCTTGTGGCCAAGAGGCCAATGGCATCCTAGGATGCATTAAGAGGAGCGTGGCCAGCAGAGCCAGAGAGGTTCTTCTCCCCTCTCCTGTGCCCTGGGGAGGCCTCCCCTGGAATCCTGTGTCCAGTTGTGGGCCCCTCAGCTCCAGAAGGATAGGGAGCTGCTGGAGAGAGTCCAGCACAGGGCCAGCAAGATCCTGAAAGGAGTGGAGCATGTGCCCTAGGAGGACAGGCTGAGAGAGCTGGGTCTCTTCAGCCTGGACAAGAGGAGACTGAGAGGAGACCTCAGCAATGCTTAGAAATATGGGAAGGGTGAGTGTGAGGAGGAGAGAGCCAGGCTCTGCTCCATGGCATCCAATGGTAGGACAAGAGGGAATGGGAGCAAGTTGGATCACAGGAGGTTTAGTAATAACCTGAGGAGGAACTTGTTTGCAGTTCAGGTGCCAGAGCACTGGCCCAGGCTGCCCAGGAGGCTGTGGAGTGTCCTTGTCTGGAGCCATTGCAGAGCTGCCTGGACACATTGCTGTGTGAGCTGGTCTAGGTGATCCTGCTGTGGCAGGGGGGTTGCACTAGATGATCTTTCTAGGGCCCTTCCAACCCCTGACATACTGTGATTCTGTGATACTGTGATTCCCCAGCCCACCTGCCTTTGGACTCCCCATGCTGGATCACCATTCTGAAGCCTCCTGCTGCAGATCCAGCATTGGCAATGGGAGGTTTGCTCTGCACTTGCACTGTTGGCTCAGATACAGAGGGTATCCAGTCCTTTGGGCTGAGGACACAGGTGGGCACACCTCTAGCCAAATGACTCCCTTCTGTGCTGTTGCCTCCAGGAACTGGCATGCTTGGACCATGCTAGCCCAGTAGGCCATCTGGATTCAAACAGACCTTTGGCCCTTTATCTGGCATGGCTAAGTAGTGTAAAAGTGAGCTTGTTGGCAGTTGTGGGAGTTTCTGGTTTGGGGTTTTGATTTCTTTTTTAACAGATGTGCAGAGGAACCCTGAGCTGATCCTAGAGTCATAGAATTGTTATGGTTGGAAGAGAGCTCTGAGCTCTTCCAGTCCAAGCATCCACCCAACACTGCCATGCTCACCCCTAAACCATGGCCCCAAGCACCACAGCTACATGTTGTTTGAACCCCTCCAGGGATGGTGATTCCACCTCCTCCCTGGGCAGCCTGGGCCTGAGAACCCTCTGGGGGAAGAAATTCTTCCTGACATCTAACCTGAACGTCCCCTGGTGCATCATGGAGCCATTTCCTCTTGGCCTATCACTCATTACCTAGAAGAAAGGACAACAAGGAGTAGTCATAAACAGCACAAATCCATTTCAGCTTGAAGCTTAGAACAGACAACTAATGAACAACAAGGAGTCACCTTCTTCCCTCAACCATGAGATACAACCTCCTAGAGATGGACTTAGCCTTCCTCTGCCACCCTTGGGGCTTTGTTTCTGGTGGTAGCTAGCTCAAAGACCTCTGCACCTGGAAACAGTGAGTGGGAGGACTCCAGGCTGGGCTGTAGAGGACCCAGGAGGAGTAGATGCAGTGCAGATGATGGAGGTAAGGGGCATGGGACTGGGAGGAAAGCTTGTGTCTCAGGAACCTCCATCTGAAACTTACAGTCCTAAAAGTTCAGCTAAGGACTTGCAGGATTTGGTGGATCCAGCCTGTGGGGTTTAGTGAGAAAGAAGAACAGATTTCAGAGGGAATGTTCTGCTGAAGTGATGAGTCCTAAAATCAGTCCATGGGGTTAATAAAAATCAAAGCAAAGGGAAGGAAATTCCAGCTAGTACTGGATCTCCTGGAGAGGCAGATCCATCCTCACAGCCAGCAGGCAGCACCAGGAGAACATCTTCCCTGGGCACTGCCTGAGGGGAAAGCAACTGGAGCCAAGTCTTTACCTTAGCAAGGACATGGCACTGAACAACCAACAGCCCTGGACACCTTCTGCCTTTTTTAACCTTTTTCTTTTGTTGCCTTTTTCCTTTTTTGCTTTCTTTATCTGTTTTTCTTGTTTCCTTCTTCTGCTTTTTCCCTTTTCTTCCTTTTTCTTTTTTTCTATTTTCTTTTATTTTTTATTCTTTTCCCTTTTTCTTTATTTCTGTTTTATTCTTTCTCTTTCTATTTGTTTTACTCGTTTCTTTTTCCTTTTTCTTTTTCCTGCTTTATGCTTTTACTTTTTCTTCTATTTTCTTTTATCTTCATTTTTCTTTTACCTTCTTTTCTTTTTTTTTCTCATTTTCTTTCTTTTTCCTATTTCTATTTCTATTTCTATTTCTATTTCTATTTCTATTTCTATTTCTATTTCTATTTCTATTTCTATATTTCTATTATTTCTATTTCTACTTTTTTACTCTTTTTTTACTCTTTTCTGTTTAGTTTTTGGTTTTTCCCCTCTTCTTTTTCTTCTTTCTATTTTCTTTTACCCTCTTTTCTTTTTCCTTTTTTCCCTTTCTTTTATTCTCTTTTCCTTTTTCCTTTTTCTTTTTTCCTTTTTCTTTTTTCCTTTTTCTTTTTTCCTTTTCTGTTTTATTCTGTTTTTCCTTATTCCTTTTTCCTTTCTGTTTTTCTTTTCTTTTTTCTTTTATTCTTTTTTCTATTTTCATTTTATTTTATTTTATTTTATTTTATTTTATTTTATTTTATTTTATTTTATTTTATTTTTTATGTTTTATTTCATTTTTTCCTTATTCCTTTTTCTTCTTTCTCTTTTTCCCTTTTCTTTCTTTTTTCTTTTATTCCATATTTATTCTTTTTTCTTTCTTGATTTTCTCCTTTTTTCTATATTTTCTTTTTCCTTTCCTTTCCTTTCTCCTCTTCTCTTCTCTTTTCTCTTCTCTTCTCTTCTCTTCTCTTCTCTTCTCTTCTCTTCTCTTCTCTTCTCTTCTCTTCTCTTCTCTTCTCTTCTCTTCTCTTCTCTTCTCTTTTCTTCTCTTTCTTTTCTCTTTTCTTCTCCTTTTTCCCTTCTCCTGTCTAACCAAGCCGCAGAGCATCCTCCTTTCTCCAGGTGCCCAGCTCAGTGTCTGAAGGCAGGGAACTGCCAGCCATGTGAGCCCAGCAGGACCCAATCCCACTCACCTAACACAGCATTCCCCACCAGGAATCCAACCCTGAGCCCACACCCAGTGCTCCCAGCCAACACCTAATCTGCTGAAAATGAAGCTGCTAATGTATGGTCAAATAGTTGTGGGAAGTTTGGCTCCTGAGAGGTTTTGCTGCAGTCTGAGAGCCTTTCAATGAGTTCATGACTCATTTTCCCCACCAGAGGCTATTGTCTTGTGTTCCTGACATCACAGCCAGTTGCCTTAGGAACAGTGATGATGTCACATGGGGAGAATTAGCACCTATTAATACCAACAGGCACCCAGAAGAGATGAATAATGAGTTCAGGGCCTGAATGAGACACAAATTACTGGGGAATTTTTTGGACAGGAAAAACACTTGAAAGGTAAATGGGGCTTATATTTAAATATTATGTTTTCATTGCCCTTGGACAGGGAACAAAAGTGGATATTTGAGTAGTAAAATGACAAATACTAGGGGTGAGAACAGCTGTAGGAGCATGAAAGGTTTTTTCCATGCAAATGAGCCAAAAATTCTGACTTTCTTTTGCATGATAATGGATAAGAGCTTGTACCCTAGAGCCCTACAAGGCCCAGGGCTCACTAATATCTGAGTGCTCCAAGTTCTCAGGATCTGACCAACATGATGCCTAGCCACAATTTATTTCCCACCAAGATGTCTTTCTGCTCACATTAGCTCTAGAAATATTTCCTTTTTCTTATTCTTCTTTTCTCTTTTTTCCTGGGGAAAAAAAATGAGTACTATTGGGATTCATGATGACAAACTGCTTTGTAATCTGTGTGGCTTGCATGGCTATCACCAGCTTTGGACATCTGGCTAGTTTCTAGCCTGATTTGGGATGAGGAAAACTTCTCCACAGGTTAAACTAGTACATGGAAAGGGGAGAAGCAAGAGTAGGGAAAGGATGTTTCTCTCCTCTGAGATATAGGATCATAAATGGTTTGGGTTGGAAAGGACCTAAGGGTCATCTAGGCCAACCCCCTGCAGCCACCAGGGACATCTGCAACTAGAGCAGGTTGCTCAGAGCCACAAACAACCTGAGCTGGGATGGTTCCAGGGATGGGACATCTCCCACCTCTCTGGGCAATCTGGGACAGTGTTTGGAATGATGGTGCCCACTGGATAGCACATGGATGATGATGAGCTTGGAAAGGACTCCTGCACATTTCTTGCTCAGCCAAATCCCTGCTCCCTGTGTGCTTGCTGGCAGCATTCCTTCCTTCCTTCTGTCCTCAAGTTGTGGTGCTTCCTGGTGTTTATTGGGACATTTTGCTGCAAGAAGGGGTTTGTTCTATTTACTCTACTTTGTCCTTCCTATAACAAAATAATGTGAGTGTGTGGGTTTGGGGATTTGAAAGCTTTTGAGGCTTTTCTTCTTTAAATTAAACTAACATTATGTTGCAAGGCGGAAAAAACAAGGAAGGCAGGAGGAAAGGGAGAGAAAAAAGAGAGAAAGAAAAAGAAAGAAAGAAA
>VWZO01012511.1:0-11139 GCA_013396975.1 Bucco capensis
CCCAAGTGATTTTCAGACTGTGCCTGCTCTACTCAAATAATAAAGACAGATTCACCACTGTGAATTCCAGCTGCACATAGAGGACCCCAAAAGATACCGTTGTTGTCAAATTACTCAGTAACTGGAATTCAGCTGCACTTTCACAATTAAAAGATTAACACTGTATCTACATATGAAAATGAATGTGAATGTGAGTATGAATCTTTTTGGTTAAGAAAATCTATGAACATGAACACAAATGGTGAGTATAGTGGCATTGTCAGTGCCATAACTGTCAGTCTACCAGAAAACAGTCATGTCTAAGGCTATAAAAGCATCTCCTCTGTCTGATGGAAACTGTAGGAAGGTCTATTCTTAAGGTCAAATTTTCCTTTGAGTCTTTTTGGACCGTTTACTGAACTTCTACCACAGTGAGAAGTGTTGAAATAAATGTTTCCAGATTTATGCATTGCAGGCTCTAGGACATAGCTTTAGGGCTAATGTTTAACAGCGAGGTGTCAAGGTCTTGCTTTAATTTCACAGTGCCAAATTCATCGATCTACTTTCTTCAGAGCATTTAAAAACATAATCTACTTCAGTTTCATTCTCTTTTTCTGGAAATTTTTAGATCATCTGTAGTTGAAACTCTAGTATTTTTTTAGCCAGGGAGATTGGCATGAGCAGAATGAAGTTCACTACAAGCAAGTCATGTGAGTAAGGATGTACAAAGAAAGCTAGTAATAATGCCTGAGAAACCAACAGGACTTCAGGACCTGACCAACTTGTACAGCTTTCACATTAAATCATAGAACACCAAGCCTTCTGAATGAAGGCCAATGCCAGGAAGATAAGTAATGGTAAAGGATGGGCTATTATCTCTCTGCTCTTGTTCCAGTTTGTACAGATGCTATCCCCATTTATTTCAAACTGAGAGAGGCTGGTATAGAGTGATCAAACCAAAAAGACAGGACAGGTATTTTATTTTAAATAAAATAGAACAATATCATTTTTCTTAGAAAGCAAGGTAATAATGGCAGGGTAAATGATATTTTTTCATGCCAATAATTGCAGAAGAAATATAACTAGCGATTTCTAACTATACAAACTTATCTTCTAGCGTGCTGCTTGTCATACATCCACTGAGATGCCATCTTTCATTCTTTAAAAGAGAAAAGGATAGTATTTTAATTAGGTTAAAATCTCAAAACCAGATCTTCATTTTGTTTATGATTACAATACTCCTTAATATTAAAATACTAAAAATTCCAAGTCTCTTTATATATGTAAGCACAGGTGTGTATGTATACATACATATTCAGAAATGCATATAATCTATTTTTTTATTTTCATTCATTTAACTCAGTTTAATTGTTAGAAAATGAACGGCTAAAAGTTGTTCAGAAGATTTAACATAGATACTAATTCAAGTTTTAAATAGTTCTTTTTCAATTTGTCAAATGCAATGATAAATGATGGCATATTCTATATGAATAAGATTCAATTTTATTCA
Source organism: Bucco capensis (assembly GCA_013396975.1). NCBI lineage: Eukaryota > Metazoa > Chordata > Aves > Piciformes > Bucconidae > Bucco > Bucco capensis. Next base: position 1,490 of record VWZO01012511.1, read on the forward strand.
CCTTACTAAAAAAAAGTCTTGATCTTCCCAGTAACATTCATCAACAGATTATTTGGACAATCAAAAATAACAAGAGAACAGATGTTCCAGTTGGCAAGACGCCTGGGCAGAGGATTAGACCCCAACTTGCTTTCTGTCTTATTCTGAAACTGAAGAGGATGCCCACTGGGACAAAAAAGGGCCCAAAATTTGCCCCTAAGAGGAAGCAAACTCTGGACCAAAGCAGAGTAAATAGCCAATCAAATGGCTGTGAAGGCCAAGAATGTGGAGGAAGTTTCTTAGCCTCTAGCAGCTGGAAGCCAGGAAAATACATCAGGGGATGGTTTAGACTGTATGAGCCTTTCACATATACTGAGCATCTGTAGCCGACCACGGTCAGCGGAATTGGGATGGTGGACAAGATAGAGCTTTGTTCAAGCCCCGTTTGTCAACATTTACTTTCTTGCACAAAGCAAAAAATGCAACTATTTTAAGGCTAAAATCCCCACCCCTTGAAGTGTTAAGAAAATGTGTAGGTGTGGTACTTGGGGACGTGGTTTAGTGGTGGGCACGGTGGTGTTGGGTGGACGGTTGGACTCAATGATCTCAGAAGTCTTTTCCAACCACAGTGATTCTATGATTCTAAAACCACAATGAAAATATTTTTTTACCATTACAAAAGGCATCTGCCATTCTTCTTGTCCACATTTGACTCCAAATCTCCCTGAAACTACTCTGAAGTGAAAAAGATATTGGTGATTACATCACTTATTGCTGAATCTTTCTTGGCTTTAACAGTCAAAAGCAAGATGGTTTGCTTTAGCTTAGCTCCATAGTTAGACATTTCTTCCTGTCCAGCTGCAACTGCACAAAAATAACTGCCAGATCCTTGTCTCTTTCTTTGACTGTTCTCCTTGTCCTCCCTCAATTTTCTACCTGCCTCACATACATTATTTACTGATGCTGTGAAATTTGGTCCTGTGAACAAAAATTCAAGTGCAGAAACATGATAGATAGAAAGATGCAATTGCCTCAACCAGGACCTGAAGTAAAGTGGGCTGAACATACATCTATGCATAAATATGTACAACACACAGAATCAAAGAATCATTATGGTTGGAAAACATGTCTGAGATCATTGAGTCCAACTATCCACCAATACTACTATACCCATCACTAAACCATGTCTGCAAGCACCATATCTACACGTTTTTTTGAATTCTTCCAGTGATGGTGATTCCACCACCTCCTTGGGCAGCCTGTTCCAATGCCCGGTAACCCTCTCAGTGAAGAAGTTATTCCTAATATCCAATCTGAACCTCCCCTGGAGCAACTTAAAGCCATTTCCTCTAGTTCTATAACTCGTTACCTGGGAGAACACACTGAGCCCCACCTTTCTACCACCTCCTTCCAGATAGTTGTAGAGATCAAGAAGGTCCCCCCGAGAATCAGATTAAACAAGTTCAGTTCCCACAGTCACTCCTCATAACACTTGTGCCCTAAACCCTTCACCAACTTTGTTGCCTGTCTTTGGACACACTGCAACATCTCAATGTCCTTCCTGTAATGAGGGTCTCACCAGTGCAGAGTACAGCGGGACAATAACCTCCCTAGTCCTGCTGGCTGTATTCACCTTCCCTTTTCCACAGTCAGTCACTAGACATTTAGAAACTCCAATGCAGAAAACAAGACAATCCACTCCTGTGCAGAAGTATTTGTCTTTGTTGGGACATACTGAAAATATATTTATTTCATGACACTTGAGAGGAGATACACCACTACTTAAGGTCTCTTGCTAACCCTCCCTGTGTTGGAAGTCAAGCTTCACTAAGTCTTCTGTTGCTCCAGGTGCAATATTTACCTTGCTTTATCTAAAATTAAATGGGATATCTGCTTTACCTTGATTTTTTAAAAACTGCTTTCCTTCGGAGTAACATTAAGGAACTCTGATTGCCATCAAGCAATTTGAAATGTGGTTTCAACTCCATCTCCAATCTGTTGCCTACAAATCAAAATATTTTGTCAATATTTGATTTACACTCTTCCTCCAGCCTGCTAAGAACAACATCACTAACTTGTTTCACTAATTAGCTATCTACATCTATTGCCAAAACAGATTGCTATAAGCTATGCCCTCTTACATGCTTTTCTTACTAGCAGAACTTATCACAGCAAAATATAAACAGCTAAGAGATTACTCCAGAGCTGTCAGGATATTTCTAGGGTAACTAATGTGGTGTCCATATCACTAGCAAGTACTAATCCAGGCATGTGACCACTGGCATTTATACCTATCAGATAAAGGATAGCTTTATCTGTTTAGGTAACTAAGCGTTATACTGGGGGGTTTCTTTGAAAAACTCATGTCTAAAGCAGTTAGTTTTCAGACAGAAACCAAAAAAGTTGGAGAGCATTAGCAGAAGACTCTTCTTTTTTATACAGATTAACATCAGTGTGAGATTTAAGCAGTAACTACATCTATTAGTTGGTATAATAATTAGCAAACTGAGAAATAAAATAAAGGAATAAATAAATAAATAACAGATAGAATTCACCTCCTTCCTGCCTTTCCTCCATCTTTTAGACTGTCAGTACAATAGTCAAAGGGATTGCAGAATTTCTCATGGCTCTGATCAGAACTATAGAATACCTCTGCTCTTGAAATAAATACAATATATATTTCCTATTAAATGGTGGCTTGCTTTTCTCCTCTTCTAGCATCACCTAGTGTGATCTAAGTTCTCAGTGTCTAAATAACACAGCCTGCTTTCCTTTCTGACTCCTTTGTTTTTTGTGCTGATTCCTGGCCTACACTACCAGCCGCTCTACAAATGCTGATCTGCTTGTATAATAAGACAAAAAGAAGATGGAATTGTCTCCTGGATTTAGAGTACATGACCTGAACAACTTAAAAAGTCAATAATATCAGAAAAAGTGAGTCACAGAAGGCTTTTACTCAGTTATTAATCACTACAGTACAGAGCCAAAGATGAACACCCCCCTCCCAGAAGGTGTTGATGCAATTACTTCAGCCCACTAAAGCTTGCTGTAGAAATAAAGGTTAGGTTAGTGTCAACAAATGTCAGAAAGGCCACTGAAGACTAAGTCTAAATCCAGTGGGGTAACTTTAGAAAGCACTGTGTAAGGATTTAGCTGCATGACTCCTACAGTCAAAGGAAATAAAAAGATTTTTTATCTTTGCTTTTGCTCACAAATTATCTTGAAGAGAGCTAGTATCTCTGATGTTCCTTTTTCTCCCCCATACAACCTCATTAAAAATTCTACCTTGAGTGTTTTTCTTTTACAGTTTAAGTAACAACTAGTCTCCTATTGAGTTGCCAGCATGTAAATCATATTTTGTGGTTGTTTCTTTTCTCTCGCGCTATCAAACAGCAGCCGGGAGAGCAGCACAACAAATGGCAAGGTGAGTTCATCTTTGCTTCAAGTCCACTGATTTAAGAAGCTACAGAACAAGAAAGATGGTAAAAACCATCTTGACTAACCAGTGGGTTTTACTGTGGGAATAGCTGATGACTTCCTCATCTTTTTTGTATGCTTTGGAAAAACTTTCCGTGCTGCTGGTTTGATGCTCACAGAGCTTTTTTCTTGGAAACTGTGTATTGGTGAATAATACATGTCATCAGCATAGAATATAAAGGTGATGTCAGCATCCTGTTACACATCAATGCCATCTGACATAGTCTTTCACCTTTTGTCCCAATGCAAAACCTTTACAGTTCAGCTCAAATTTATACATTTTTATCTCAGTGCCTGGAGTTCCATCTGTACACAGCTGGCTGATTCTCATAGTTTTTACAGTCTCTGTAACAAGAATGAAACACAGTCTTTGAAGACTAAAATACTGTTATGTACTCTGAACGCACTTCTTGGAAAACTCTTTGCATTACAACACAGTGCAGCTGAATGGCTCTTTTCCATCCAAGGACAAACAGAAACAGGAAGATAATGCAATGCCTTCTTCAGCCAGAATATGCCTTGTACAGAAGCCTCATTGTATTCAGGTGCCTTTATAACTGTGGGCCCTGACACAAAGCCACAAAGGAGGTACAAGCTGCTCCTTACAATGGCATGATACATGAGCTGTACGTACAGAGAAAGCTATTGGCTGGGCAACGCTTGGAACAGTCTATAATAGTGCTCTTCTCAGCTTTGGTGTGAGTGACATGCCTACTAATGATCTCACAGACTAAGCCGGGGGGTCTGTATATCATCAAACTTCAAATGGCCCAAAAGCTCAAAGGATGTGCTATCTGATCTAGAGAGTGGAAGGGGAGTGGGTGGTCCTAAGGGATGGTTCACAGACAACAGATAATAACTCCCATTGCTACACAAGGCTAGGCTGGATAAGCAGCTAAGACCTAAGTCTCACATCCACAGATCTGGCCCAGCAAAAGTAAGCGCAACACAACAGATTGCAAGAAGCCCATGGCCTCCCCAGCACAGCAGTCCTTCCACTAGGCTAGACACGACTCCCTCGCTCACCTAGCACTTTAGCATACGACACTCAGATAAAAGATTCTTCCAGAACCACTTATGGGTGTATGTATCCAGAAGCACCACAACTGAAAGGAATTGAAAACATCCTAGTGTGGGATGCAGTGAGAAACTTTAATTCCTCAGACATCAAATTAACAAACCTGGCATTATTTTGCTTGGCATTGAGCTGGTACTATCTAAAACAGATGTGGAGCATGCATCACAAAACAAGAGGTGATTATTTTGTTCCACACCCTATGGAGATCTCAACTGTTCTGCTTCTTGGTTTAATCAATTCTGCCACGCTAAACTTGGTTTCATTAACATCATATGAAACTGCTGGCTTGCCTTTTGACACAAGCTGTAGTAACGCTAAACAAAATGTTGCTGCCACACCTTGATGGCAAGAAAGCTTGAATGACTGGCTGTCTGAGGTAAATATGATCTCACACGGAATGGACGAAGTATGCATGAGTGATTTCTGGCTTTGTACTGAGGTGCTGGACGTTCCGCTACAGCACTTGTCATCCCTGACTAAATTATTCCTTTGCAGAATCTGCTTAGGTGGGTTGAACTACCCAGCTACGTGATGATTCTGGCTAAGATGAGCACCAAGATACCAGCAGAAATTCAGGAGCACAGTGAGAGTCCTCTTCTGATATCAGCAGCAAGAATCTCTGAACAGAAAGAGCCAAATACATAAGGGGAGATTTAGTTACAGGAGAGAAGAACATACTTAATTCTGCACAAAAGTATCTCAGAAAAAGAGCCATCCTCTGTCCCTCACTCACTTTTATGCAGACTCAATATGCTTACATTTGAGTTGAAGTGTTTCATAAATGAATTTCAACATGAAGCTGTCTTCTGTCACCATGATAACATGAGAGTGGACAGAAAAAAAAGACCTGCCATTCTGAGGGTGGTTTTGGGATCTGTTAACCCTCAGGTTGACTTTGAACAATTTAAGCAAAGGGTCCTTATACTGCTCCTCATAATGGGAAGTCTATTAGTTGAAAGGAAACTACCTGGCCCTTGTTCTGGAAATTAGCCTAATAATGAATGTTTTACAACAAAACCTTACTGAAATAAAAATATCTAATACCCACATACTACAGACAGGCATCTGCTCGTATACAAAGCAGGAGTGGCTGTAAACATATTGATATAATCTCAAAAAATGACAACTTACTAGTGAAATGAGATCAAAGTTTAAATCATTAAAAATACAGCTGGAAATGGAAATTTCTGAGAAAAGCAGATTCCTTTATGACATCCACCTACCCCTAAATAAAATCCTAAATGACAACAAAACACTGAATTTGCATTAATGTCTTTCACTTCAATACCCATATGCAGACACCTAAAGGTAAGGCTAGCACTTTATATGCAAAACAGAAAAAGAAGTGGTTGTGTGGGGTTTTTTGATATATTATAAACCTGCTCTAGGGCTTAAATAATGAAACAAGCTTTGACTGTCTTTATTCTTATGTAGGAATCCAAAGGGGGGAAAAATTGGCCTTTGAGGTTGTTAGAAGTGTTGCTTTACGTTCTTCTGTGAAATCCATAATTCAATTATAAAAATGCTCTGGGCTTCAGAACAATTCAAAGGTGAGAAATGAGACAGAAGTTGCATTTGTGAAATCCTGAGATATGGTAGGCTCTCCTAGGAAATCCAATTCACACACTGTTGCTTTATAAGAATTAGACACACCTAGAAGATCAAACTGAGATGCCAAGAAAATGTTCCCAGGACTGAAATGATAAATGCATTGACATCACGTTCATTGATCATTTTAAAATGCAAATGCTTGCACAGAAAGATTATGCTCGGATAAAAATCCTATTATTTGAAACATATAACTTTTTTCTATAGATTGCTTCACAAAGCAGCTGGTAAAACATGATCTGCTAAAGATAAATGTTTTCCTACAAACACAGTAGAAAAAGACTAGAGGGAATGAACTATAAGACATCTGAATTTAGTAAAAGTTTAGTTATAATAATAAGAGAACATTGTTTCTTGGAAGACAGTGTCCCCAGGTTAGCATAAGATAGATCTGTGTGCTGGTTTTAGCTGGACTAGACTTAATTTTCTTCACAGTAGCTGGTATGGGCTGTGTTTTGAATTTCAGCATTGCTGGAAACAATGCCGATAATACAGGCATGTTTTCATTGTTGCTGAGCAGTGCTTACACAATGTCAAGGTTTTTTCTGCTTCTCACAGTACCCCACCAGTGAGTAGGGTCGCGATGCACAAGAAGTTAGATGGGACACAGCCAGGACAGCTGACCACAAGTGACCAAAGGGATATTACATATCATATGGCATCAAGCTCAGTAATATAAAGATGTGGGAAGAAGGAGGAAGGGGAGAACATTCAGAGTTATGGCATTTGTCTTCCCAAGGCACCATTACGCTTGATGGAGACCTTTTCTCTCTAGATGGCTGAACAACTGCCTGATGGGGAGAATAAATGAATAAATTCCTTGTTTTGCTTTGCTTCTATGTAAGGCTTTTGCTTTATCTATTATAGTTTATCTCAACCCATGACTTTTCTCACTTTTACCCTTCCAATTTTCTCCTTTTCCCACTAGGGCGGAGAGAGTGAATGGCTATGTGGTGCTCAGCTGCCACTGAGGTTAACCATGACAATCTGAAACAAAACATTGGCTCTGAATTACCTTAAATATTTCTCTTTTAGAGACTCTCTCAAATTCAGAACCCGGCGTAACTCCATACTTCACATATCACTTTTGACTAAATAAAATACAGTATATGAATGTCCATATAGTATGAAACTTAGATCCACTGAGAGCTGAAATATTTTCTGATCAGGATCAGCTGTATGGTCTATAAGCATAAAGAGAACAACATGTCACACTGCAGTTTATACCAATATTAATAATATGTGATTTCTATGGGAAAAAACTTGTTAGAAATCTCCTGTTCTTTTCCTTCCTCCTGCTAAAAGCTAGATTCACACCAAGGTGCTGTCAGATGGAAGAGAAATGTAGATAAATCTTGGAACATTTTTTGGAGAGGATACTGAAATCAGTTAGCTGTGTCTATAACATTAGGCTACTTTTCAGTCCCAAAGTGACCAACTATTCTTATTTCAAAGACTAGAATTCTTCATTATAGTTTTTTGTGTAAACTCGAACTGCATCAAATAAATCAAAATGAAAAATAAAGCACAACTGTAAGTGTACTCTACTTTACAATGACTGAAATATGAGTGCTAAAAATATCTGCACATAGCAATGAATAAATAAGGGATAATGGTTACAGTATATTATAATATATTTGTTGAAAGGTGGATTAAGAAGCACTATATTTATATACAGTATAAATATTTTATGTGAGGAAACAGGAAGAGAGTGTCTCAAGGTCATTGGATGAGCCTTTCAATTGCATTAGTACCAAAGTGGCAATAGAGAAGATATGACATTTTAGCTAAACAAATACTTTGTATGAGCCTAGTTGAATAAACTGTTTTGCAAAAACTACTTCAGTTGGCTAATGCTGTGATAATAAATAAGGGCAATAACTTTTTTATGATATACAGAGCTCCATTATCTACTCTGCAAGTACTCCTTCTCTCCCTGTTTTTACCAGAAGTTAAAGGGGTGTGGAGTAGATTCAGACAGCATTCATTCCAAAGAAGAGACTCATAAAATTTAAAGAGATTATTTGGCATTAATTCGTAGTAACAAATTACGATGACTGACAGATGACAGAAGGGAAATAGGCTCAGAAGCCATTTCCTGAAAAATACTCGACCTTACCATTGTTGTAAATAGCTGTGTTGTAATGAAAACCAAAGTTGTTTCACCAGGGGAATTTGCACAAAGAGAAGAAAGCTTTTTGTTGAGATTACAAAATAAAGTGAACTGATTTGATCATCTATTTATAAATTGCTACACTTCATCTATACAAATAAAACTCATTTCAAACAACATTTGTTAAAATATTTACCCCCCAGTGATCTCTACTTAGATCTTTGAAGTAAAAAAGTAATTTGATTTTCTCCTCTAATACTCACAAACACAGGCTCAGACTCCCCAAGATTTATTATGTTGGAGCTCTAGCCCATTTTGTAGATGTCAGAAAGTTCCTCTCCTCACCTCACACCCACAAGCAGCCAGTACAGACCTGTTCTTACATGCACACAGTTACTGACGTACATAACCAAATGGATGTAATTCAGAAGTCTGTCAATCTGCTAACAATGTATATACAGCATGACTCCAAACTGACAAGGCAGCCCACCCAATCCCCTTCTGTTAGCCTGTGGCCATTTACAAGTGATTTGGGAACCACTGCTAAGTAAGAGAGCTGTAGAATGGTTTGGTTTGGAAGGGACAGTTAAAGGCCATCTAGTCAAATCCTGCTGCAGTAAGCAGGGATATCTTCAACTAGACCCAGTTGCTCAGAGCCCAAATCAAGTTGATCTTGAAGGTTGCTAGGGATGGGACATCCACCACCTCTCTAGGCATCTTGACCCTGTGTTTCAACACCTTCATAATAAAAAATGTATTCCTCGTGTCTAGTCAAAATCTACCCTCCTTCAGTTTAAATCCCTTGTCCTATCACTACAGGCCCTAATAAGAACTCTATCTCCATCTTTCTTGTAAACCCCTTTAAGCGTTGAAAGGCTGCAATAAGCTCTTCCTGGAGCCTCCTCTTCCCCAAACTAAGCAACCCTAACTCTCTTAGCTTATTGCAGAGACGTTCCAGCTCTCTGATCATTTTTGTGACTCCCCTCTGGACCCAGTCCAACAGGTCTGTCTTCCCTTTGCTGAGGACACAGTACTCCAGGTGAACAGCCATTATTGAGCCATCAGTCTCATTGCTGCAGGGAATCAAAATTACAGATAGGTTAAAAAAGTGCTCAGAATTATTTATGCAAAAAAATAGTTAGGACCCACTACATGCATAAAATTTTGGAGACCTTAGGAATCATAGAATCACAGAATCATAGAATGGCCAGGTTGGAAGGGACCCTAAAGATCATCTAGTTCCAACCTCCCCTCACTGAGCAGGGATGCCAATCACTAGACCAGGTCACCCAGGGCCACATCCAGCCTGGCCTTGAACACTGCCAGGGATGGGGCATCCACAACCTCCCTGGGCAACCTCTTCCAGTGCCTAACCACTCTCTGGGTAAAGAACTT
>VWZO01012512.1:260-12912 GCA_013396975.1 Bucco capensis
GGGGCTCCGACTGGCATGCAGCCAACCAGTCAACCCTGCCCCCTGGCTCTGGCTTTAGCGGCTACGCCGGGGAGAGCTGTCCAACCCTGGGTGCCACCACTTCGTGGGCAGCAGCAGAAGGTGTGCCAGGCAGGCGACCCTGCTCAGCTGACTGGGAGTGGGGCAGACCCACCACTCCCCAGGCAATGATGGCAGATATTCCTGGCAGGCATGCCTGGGCATGCCCAGGCAGCCCNACCCCACCACTCCGCGGGTGGCAGCGGTGCCAGACATGCCCGGGCAGCCCCCCGGCTCCGATGTGCCAGACAGTGGGCACGCAGCCGACCACAACCCCAATTTCCAAGCCGACCGTCATAGCCAGGCAGGGGCACTCCACCACCTCAAACACCCCTCCACCCACCCACCGGGGCCCCGTTGGCTCTGTCAGGCAGGGACTCGACCCAACCCAAAAGTGAATCGAAACTGCCGTTGTGTTGCGGCAGGGACACCACACCACCCGCTCTACCCTCTCCCCCTCCCACTTATCAGCATCCTGTCGGCTCATCGTTGTCCTGCCGAGGTAGTCCAGGCTGTAGGCACCCAATACTGGGATACCTAAGAGGGATTGCAGCAAGAAGCGCGCAGAGATAGACCCCAACCGCAGCTGGTAAAAACGGCCGACAAGGACCATGCTGTGTGTGTGCCGCCATCTTGAACATCAGAAATAGTAATAGTTTTAGATTTTGCTATATTATATTTCATTCCATGTAAAAACCCAAAGTAGCCCAATAAGACTTGGAACATAACTAGCTTTTTAACTATGACTTAGCTCACCTGCCACTGAAGCAATTAAAAACAATAGAAAAAAAAGGCAATGAGTCCAAGATCTTCTGGCCAAACACAGGTGGAGAATGGGCACCCTGTCCATACCAGTCACCAAGTAGGAGACCACATGACCATGCCCCTGGCACGCTCCATCAAAATTCATAATTCCTAGGGAGGAATATCCATATCCTTTAGAGTTCTGAAGGAAATAAAAATAATTTTCCTACTCCAGAGCACCTTTCTAAATGTGACTCACTTCCAGGAACTCATCTCACTTCTAGTAATGCAGGCTGTGGCCATTCCACAGGCTCCTGTCCCAGCTGCCATGGTTGTGGCTGTGGCAAGCACTCTGGGAACAATTCCCCAAAGCAGAACCAGCTCAGTAACTAAATTCACCCAGTGGGGACCTGTATCCTGACATAAAACATGAAGCTGGCAGTCACAGACAAAGCAAAGTTTTCCTCCTCTGCTGAAGGGACCCAAAACAATGACAGCAGTGACCCAGACCATCATCAAGAAAAGCTGATGAGACTGCTGAGGAGATGACAGAGGACTTCTGTTGCACCAGAAAGTATTTAGAACTATTGAGTCAGCTTGTTAGCCCAGCATTTCTAGCTTCAGGAAAAAGGAGTGAAAGGCACACAAAGAGAATATTAAGGCAAGGATATTACTGTGACAATTGCCAGAGCTGAAATCAAGACAAAAGACAAACACATGCATCAATTTTCCTCAGATCATTCAGTGAGCTCAATGCCTTGGCTATGCTTGTGTTATTTCTCAGTTTTTTCTTTTCTCATTCAGATGGTGGAGAAGCTACCATAACTGTTAAAAGGACTACTGTTAACAGTACTGCTCATGCAGTAACTTATTGCCAAACCAACAACCACTTTGGCTTTTGGCCTCACAGTATTTATTTTTAGTGGACATCCCTCACTTAAGTCCCTTCTGCACTTTTTGAGCACCAGGCCCAAAAATTTACTTGAGGTTACTTTTCTGAAGGAAGATGCACTCTGTTTGCCTGCTGATTACAAAGGAAGCTTAAAGCGAGCAGGTCAGCCATGGACATCCACGGTCAGACTACAGACTCTGGCCAGGAGGAAAGAGAACTCTTGGTTTCTTGAGCTGTCACTGATATTTTCTCCACCAGCAGTAGGGAGGAGAAAGAAAACAGTCTGTCCTTTCAGGCTCACAGTGTCTTCTGTGAGCCACATTTTTTTAAAAGCAACATCTGCTAGGCATAAGCCTTTCACTTAAACTAAGTTGACAGTTTCCTGGAAAGGGAAATGAGTTGCTGTTGCTCAGCATAACCACCAGGAAATGCAAGATACTCCTTTCCTGTAGAGCCCTTTAATTGATACCATCTTCAAATAGAATCAAAGTAGGGATTAGATAGGATACCAAGATCTCTGCAATAATTAGAAGTATACCTATAACTTCAGTGTTTTATGACTTATGTATAAAGAGTTAATACAAACATTATGCAATATACTGGGTCATTGTAATTATTACTCATTGTAATAATTTATAAATAAATGACTTCCCCTTTGCAGGACAAATGGTCGCAGTACTGTGAAAACTGTGCAGACACTGACTATACTGTATTTCATTTGAACAGTTTATTATGGATGGGTTTTTGCTTTCACTGGCATAGTTCATCTTTTGTTTGTTGTTAGCCCAGATTGTGAAGTGTTTTCTTAAATAATCTCAATACAAGCAATGTTTTCCCTCTGTTTCAGGAAGACTATATCTCTTGAACACCTCAACTATTCGATTCAACAGCTGCAAAATTCACATGTGAATACCTCCAATGATCAATTAATTCAGGAAAGGTTTTAGATGGCTTGAATTCCCATCCATTAAATAAAATGGCCCCATGTAATTTGATTTGATCATCTCATTCCTGCCTTATTAAATGCACTGTTTCAAAAGGACACAACCTTACAATCTTTGAGGTGAATTAGATTTTTGAAACCCTGCAAGCAGGACATGCTCCTCTTAACAAAATACATGCCTTTGCAAAGGCATGGACTCCCCCACTACTAGAGGAGTTGGTGTTTACAAACATCGTTGTGCCATTTTGCTGTGCTTTGAAGTTTATCCTGCAAAGCAAAGGCACTCAGTCACATCAGAAATATAAAGAACTGCCAAAACTATGCTTGTAATTAAGGTCTAGAGTCAGTAAAGCATCCCCAATGTGCAAAGGTTAGTTAAGCATGAGTTTAAATTTAAGGACAGGTTTAAGTCACCTGAAAGGAAGTAATGCTTCTGCTTTTCTCCTTTGACTGACTCCCATATCCACCATCTACTGGAGAAATCAGTCATTCATCCAATGAACTAAGCACAGTTCCTGTATTTCCTGATAAAAATGCTATACGTGTTCAAATATTTTCCTAGGTAAGGGCAGGATTTCAACATACGCCTCAGTGAGTTCCTACATCAAGGTCTAAAATCAGACAAGATGAAGAAGCACAAATGATTTAGCCATCTTTCACAAAGAAAAGACCCTTCTATTGAACGTAGCCCACATTCTTTCAGAGAATCACTGGTCTCTATAGTTCTGGAACAGCTGGGCTACAGCTGGCAAGATTTAGTTTGAGTAAAGTCAATGGCTGCCACTTGATAAAATATACTTACTTACTAACATGAAAAATGTTCAGCTTGCATAATGTAGATTTTGATGTAAATGAAAGGGTGTGCAATTTCAAAACAACCAAGTAATTTGTTTTAAATTGGTATAATAGTAATTATGACAATGAAATAGCTTCTGGGTTTTGATAAAAACTTTTTTTTTTTACTGCGGGTTCTATTTCTACCACTATTTTTTTTTCTGTATTTTTTTTTTAAGATAAGAACAACCCTGCTGCATTAGGGGTAGCAATGAAAATGTAGTCTCATGAACAAATTTTGATGTATTAGAATATTAATGATTATGCTGTTTTATGAAGGACTTTAAATGATTCCAGTTTAGAGTCTGCTTAGCTCATAATCTTCCCATAAAATTTGTCTGCCTCAGACATTTATTGGAATGGCGTGTGTTGGAATGGACCTTAAAGATCATCTAGCTCCAACCCCCCGCCATAGGCAGGGACACCACCCACTAGACCAGTTTTCCCAAGGCCACATACAACTTGTCCTTGAACACTGCCAGGATTTCTTTCTTTTCTTGGTTTGTATTTAACTGTAATAAATCACTGAGCTGTAAGAATTCCAAAGATACAGGGATTGATTAATTCACTCAGAAACTTTATGCAACTGCAACTCCATTAACTTAAGCTATATCATTCAATTCACTATCATACATAGACATCCTCCTCTACCAACTTTACGAATCATCGAGAAATCTCTTTTTTCCCCATTTTGACCAAAATACCAATTTCTTCCCAAAATTATCTAGAAAAGACTTATACAAATAGATTGTCTTATACAAATATGCCCCTCAAGTATGACAATTAGTAAATAAAATAATAAATTAGTTAATTTCATAGCTTTAATGTTTGAAGAAAAAGCATGAGTGAGAAGTTATTTTTGTGTTCAGATGAACAGCATATTTTCATTCCATTCGTCCCAAGACTCAGGAAGTGAAACAGAGAACATGCACATGAGGTTTGCTTAGCACTGCATAGTATGAACATCTGGTCTGAAAACCTCACATTCATATAATTTTTACAAACAGACGGAATAGTTTAAAGCTCCCCCTGACACTTGCTCAAAATATCATGACTAAATGGACACAGTCATGGACACAGCACCACAGAAATAGCCCTGTATCAGCAACTTCTTTCGCAGCATGCTTGCACACCTTGTCACAGGGTGAATGAGTGGATTTGGAGACTGTTTGTCTCAGGACTGTGGTTGTTCCAACTCCTTGCCAGGTCTTCTGTGCACAATGTTAATATGAGTTTCAGCAGTTTCTTGAAGCACCATCTGCAGCACACCAACATCCCAAAGGTGATTTGACTCCACCCAGTGGCCTGAAAGCTGAAAAGACATGTACAGTGGGCGGAATAAAGGAAGTAAAAAGTCCAATGTAAGCAGCTGATTTTTCTCAGTAACTACCAAAACCAGACAGTAAGATGAAAAGCTGGTAAGACAAATTATTTCAAAGGCATGATCTGATCTTTTCTTGCAGGGTTCTGTTAGCAGCAAATATGGCCTAGCACTTGCCACTGAGACTAGAAATCTCTGCAAGAATCTCTCTGCAGGCATCTGGGTCTGATTATTGCAATCCCATCCTCTGACTTAAAACTAAGGTGTTAAAAGTTCTCTCTGGAAGATGAACAATTAGTTTGTTCCTTAGAGTTTTGGTCTATGCTAAGATAGTAATTTGGCCCATACATCTCTCCTTCAAAGCCCATCAGAGTAATATAAAACCTTATTCCTGAAGATGACTTTAATTTCATCTGCTGTGACTGGTGACTGGATCAGCAGCGCTCAGAGGATACATAAACCTTGTAAATAGGAGGCAAGGATTTTCGCCTAAGATACCTCTTCTCAGACACAATTTTCAGCTCTAAACCAACTTATTGTTGGTTTATTAGAGAACACGGAGGTCAAGTGTCCTGCCACAGTTCTCCCAGTGACTTGTATGTATCTTTGGGTTTGAACCTGGGTTTCGCATGGTTCCAAAACTTCCGCTCTCTTGTTTGGATGCTTCCCATCTATCAGTTCTGCTTCTTTCTGCCTACTCCCCACATAGAAAACTGACCAACCCTTCTTCCAGATAGGGTTTATAGGTGGGGTTTTTTTAAACATTCATCAGCATGTACTGAATCAGGTGGATTCAGTAAAACCTGAATGTGTAGTGAAACTGTTGTTTTCAGTTTACTTGAGTAGGGGAACAGTACCAAAGCTGCTTTTGCAACACACTCTCCCTACTCTCACTCTTACAGACACACTCACGGACAGAAAAACTTCTGTAGTGGCTAAGCAAGGCATACCCACAGCCAGTAAGTTTCACTGCTCCCCAGATGTGCCAAGTCCTGGGTAAGCCAAAGCCCCAGCAAAAGTGGGACAAATACAGATTTGCTGGTTCTCTTGGGTAACCTTGCTTCCCCTGTTGCACTTGGAAACATTCATTAGTTGATTGCTTGCTTCTTGGAAATGACATCTCTCTGAATTGCTCGTTGTTCAGCTGCAACCTGTGTCCCAGTGTTTCCTCACTCCTCAGAGCCATGAGAGAGTTCACGATAGGCCCAGGTTGAATTCCTTTTGAAATCAGTAAGAGTTTTTAAACCAGTAAATTAAAGGGGAGTAGAATAAAGAACAAAATACTAGTAGTAATATTTGTTGTTATTTGCAAATTTAACAGTAAAATACACCTGCTTCCTACCGTATGGCCCAGGGGTCTTAAAAGAGTTATATTTTGGGGGTTTGCTGAGCCTAAAGCAATACATTTCTCTCTAGAAACGTAGAAATCTTTTACTACTTTGGCAGCTACCTTGCTACCTGATACAGAATCAAAAAGACTGAGAATCAAAAAGGCAAAAAAATAAAATCGAAGGTTTCTTGTTAAACCACCTTGCGGTGTTGGATAATTCATAGCATTTCTTTATGCTTCAGTTCCTTCTCCTGCAAAGTAGAGCTATTAAAAAATGCCTGCCTTTACCAGGTACTGAGTTTCCCAGGTAATGAGGATCATACCAGGTATAATCCTTTTAAAACTTTACAGGGTTTGAAGGACTCTCTCAAAATTGAAATTATGTTCCATAGGGAGGTTTTTTAATTATCTAATTAATGACTTGATTTTGTAGCTGCTCAGTAAGAAAAGCAAACACAAATGTTAATAAAACAAGCCTGGACAGGGGTTCAAGGAAAAGATGCTGTCCTTCACACAGAGCAGTAGAGCATGAGGCCGTAGGCAGTTCTGCCTGGCTTCCACCTCCACTACAGTGACTGAATGCAGGACTGGGCTCTCATGCTGTCTGGGAAGATGAACCAGCTTAGGAAAAAAACGACAGATTAAATTTTGCTGAAGAGTTCATTTGAGCCAGGAAACTCAAGATAGGAGTTTACCACAGAACAAGAGGACTGGCATTTGCTATATAACTGCAACATGGATCATACGACTTTCTACACAGCTTGAATCTTGTGATTCTTCAGAACTGCTCTTCTGGGTAGGAATGAACATTCACAGTGAGCATATGGGATTGTGTCAGAGTACTCTTTCCCTGATAATACTGACTGAAAAGTGACTCTCAAGTGACAAATTAATAAGGGTTGCAGACCATCTAATTCAGTTTATCCTTACTGAGTGTCCTGGTTTGACCAGAAGTTAGGGTCAAAAGAACAATCTTTTGAGGAAAGGTCTCCAAGACCCCCTTCTCCCCAATAAGATGGGGACAACAGTAAACAAAAACAAAAATAAAAACTAGGCACGCAGACAGTGAATTTCTAAGAATAGCTTTATCTAAATTTAAATGGTACAACAGTATGAAAGAGATAAACAATAAAGAAAGATAAGGNAGATTATTTATAAAAATAGTAACAAAAACCAATAAAACAAAAGTAGAACTAAAAAAGGAATTAAATTTCTGAAGTTTGTTGGTTGTACCCTGCTATATTCACACTTAAATGAAAGGCCTTGTTCTGCTTTTGGCACTGTGAATATTCCAGTCCTTCAAGGTCACATAGCAATCACCATTTTTCTTAACCAACCCTCTCCAACATGAGCTGTAGCTCCTGGTAGAGCTTAGCCTGATCTCCTTCTGATCACTCTCTTCTCAGTCCCTGTGGTTCAGGTAGCCAGCAACAAAAGAATGCCTACTCTGGATTACATAACAGGAAAAAATAGGGTGATTTGTAGCAGCTTCCAAACTGACATATGCTGGGACCCTGTGTGGAGGGATAGCACCACTGTGTTGACCTATACGAGGAAGGCACATAGCCATGGCAAATGTGTCAATATAAATGGGTCAATATAAAAGGGAGTTTGTGTCTTACCTTTGAAATGTATGGCTAGGCTTCGCGAACGAAGATCTGAGGGGGGCTCCATCCACACNTTGAAATAAGCAAGTTTAAAGTGTAAAACCCCTTGTAAAGGAGAGTGTTACAAACAAGAAGTGCCTTCAAAGGCTCAGTGTTTGACATTGCTTGGTTTTAGATTACAAATAAAAATTCCAGATCTCTCTCCAACTCAAAGTTTGCACATGCTTTTCCCTATATCTCTGTGTTTGCCTCATTAGGGGAGCTATGTGATGCATGGCCTTGCACTGTTTGTAACTCTCTTCTTAGTTCTAAACAAACAAACAAACAAAACAGTTACATTTCTCCTGAGTTCAGCTCTGGACTTTGAAATACAGATTTTGAGATGACAAAGAAATGCATTCTGTTCCTAACTGCACCATATGTTTTTCTGTAGAGGAAGTGAACATTAGCCCAAAAACATAATCCACAAGTTCCTGTATTTTAACTGTCTCTCATCTTGAAGCAATAAAGAGAGGTTAATCAAATACTTACTAGCTAAGTAAATATTTTTGCTCATATATATAAACCAACCTAGGTCAGATTCTCATGTTTTGGCTCTGCATTAACACATCTTTGAAAAGCTTTTCAGGGGTGATAGATTCAAAATCAGGTTTTTTCCATGTAAACTCATGCTAAAATGAGGAACTATGCATATATATGTACATATGTATATACAGATATTCTATACATACATTGTTTTTTACAGACCCTCCAAGAATTGCTTCTTTTTCCTCTAAACAAAGTCCATCAGTATGTTCATTTAAATATCCTTAAGGAACTCTGCAATAAAAAAAATCCAAATGTATTTGACAGAGGTCAGCATGTTCCAGCAAGGTAACACAGTCCAGCTGCCTACAAACTAGGGGTAAGAATCTTTCCAATCACATTACAGATGGTGGGGACAAGTCAAAATCTCTATGTAAGCAACACAACCTCTCTTGCTGTGCATGTTCACTCTTATCTGACTTTCAGCGAGCCCGGGTCCTATATCTCTTCTACCATATGCCAACACAACAGAGCCCTGTGCTGTGGACACTGTCAGAATAAATCATTTACTCCAACTCTGTGGAGGTAGTGGCTTCAGCCCTCAACTTCATATTAATCACCCTTCCATTTTTTTCCATTGCCTGACAATTACATTGAAGGCCCCAAAGTGCAGATGTCCACATTTTCCCCAAAGGCTACAGAGAAGGCAATGGAAGAGTAGGCGTCTGCCAGAGAGCCAGAGAGCAGACACTGCCCCACCCAGAGACAGAGACAAGTAATGATAATGTCAAGTAGTATCTATCTGCCAGCATGATTACCTGTGTCTTCCAAACCTGTGTTGCTCTGTTCTACAAAATCTGTAGCCACGCTTTGAAAGCTTTTCTTTCTAAAGGCAATAGTCTCAGGTTTATTCCAAGTTGTTTCCACACTTTGGTAGGATCGTATATATTGTGTTTGAGTTGAACTGCTTTAAGCTAACAGTTCTGTTGTAAACTTTGCTTCAGACAAGTGATTTCTTTATGTCCAGAAAAATACATACCAGGCCATACATTATTTCTTCGAACTGTATCTATCTTCTGGTGCTCTAAGACACAATTTCCTCATATGAAAGAGGTGAGCATTTACAGGCTGAAAGAAAGAAGCCTTTACTCTTCCCTGAAACCATTGCTAAGAGGTGCAGCAGCACCTCAGGTAACAATAGCTAGCCTTCAGTTCCCTGGGATGCAATCAAGCACAATGCACGAAGCCCTGGCTGAACGTTTTTCTAGGGGATGTGTTATAACATGTATTCCCTGAATACGGTGTTTGTTGCAGAAAGTCACCATTTTCCACAACTAGCTTATTAAGTACCATCACCTTGTGTCCTGGTTTGGGAGGACAAACTCAGAAGGAAGCCCCTTTAGAGCCTCCCCCTTCCAAAAAGGAAAAAAATCACTGAACACGGAGACTNGGGACAACCCCGCCGGTGCCTCCGCCCCGCCCGGCCACAGCCCGCGCGTCCCCGCGCCAGGCGGGCACCGCCCAGCGGGGAGAGAGGCCACCCCGCTGACCATGCAGCTTAGCCGATGAAAAGGGCTACCACTCACCAAGTTTACAAATAAACACATTAACGGTCAGGGGGGCAAAGGGGGAAAAGACGGATGCTTCAGGCAATTTTTTTACATTTCCCGTAACACCTTGCAAACCAGCTCCTCCCTCTACCAAAAAGAGGGTGGCTGTGGGCCATACCTGAACCACCAATTTTGGATCCTGAAAGCAAAAATGCCAGTGTTATCAGACCAGTCATCCACTCCCAGTTTGGACCAAACCTCTTGGGAAGCCATTTCAAATACAAGACCTTCTCATCTGCCTTTGTGGGCATACTGTGCCAAACCCATGGATGCCAGATGGATCTGAAACATTGGCATCTGGGACATAACCCCAGTAGCCAAAGCTGCCCCAGAGAAAGGAGGAACATTTCTTCTCCAGGAGCTAGCTATGATCTTTTATTCTTGATGAGGAGGAGAACGCAGGTTTCATCTTACAGACAAGCAATTAAAATATTTTAAAATGGAAAGCTGGACCTTAGTATTCTGGTGTTCATAAAATATAATATGAGGCAGATCAGACAAACCAGATGATCTCATTTTTCCCAGTAATCAAAAATAATTTGGGGCTGGGGTGAAAACCTTACACAGTTACCCCATTCCTTTCTCAGTCATAAGACCTTGCTCCTCCTCAATGAGAATCAGTGAATCTATTTGCTCCAAGGGACCCAAAAGCCAACTTTCCCTGCAGCTGTTTTCACTAGACTAACCTTTCATGGATCCAGGCCAGACCACAAGGAAGCAAGCCACAGCCATCTCCCCATTTCTTTCCTTATCCTGGAAAGATGTAACATTGCATGCTTTTGTCTGCAGTGGCCAGCTTGGTTTTGTCCCCACCTGGGGTTTACCCAAAAGCCACTCCTGGAAAACCCTTCTGTGACTTCTCCTTACAGTATCTCAACATAAGCCAGCTTTCCCTAGATATTTTTTCCCTCTTTATTTTCCAACTATTTGTTTTGGTTGTTGTTTTTTCCAAACCTTTTAATTTACCAGTTTGAGATCGTATTTTTAGGGAGACATGACTGCACATCCTCAGCCATGAGAACTGACTTCTGACTGCCACTTTGTCTGAGGGGCTACCACCTACTGAGACCAAAATCTTTCTTTTTTACAAAAGCCAATGCTAGTTTAAACTATCTTTAACTATAAGCCTATTTAATTAGGTACATCCATGATGTTCTAGCTGTTTATTTGGACATCAATAAGCCAATCAACAGCAGAACCTGTGTGTATAGGAGTCTAACACAACCTTGGTAGTAAACAGGTCTAGAATGGAGAATAGAATGACAAAAATTACAAAAGAAATGCATGTTGTCTTTTCCTCCTATACTGGCTCCATATTCTTCTCCCAAGCTCAGTCTCAGCTTCTCTCCTCCCATATGAAACCTCCTAATTCTCAGGTACTATTTCTGTCATTACAGCTCTCAAGCAAGGAAGCAGCTCTGCCCACGATGGGTGATATGGGCATACAGGTCATTTACTAGGCTGCTTTCAGGATGTGGGCTGCAACTTTGTCCATGTGTTGTAGGGAAGTGCTTCTATCAGGGGTGCCTTAGGCAACCCTCAATCCCTCTCTTAGGAAGCCAGTCAACTACAGCAGTTTTCCTTCTTTATTACCTTTCTTGAAGTAAAACACTTTTTCTTACTGACTCCTAATCTTGGGCGGTTTGGTTTGGTTCGTTTTTTTTTCTGCTGTAGTTGCTTCATGGGAAAAAGTGTGGATGCAGAGGAAGGCAGTCCTACTGATAAAACCAGCAGCAACAGCTCAGCAGGAGAGGTTGTTTATGATCTTTACACATCCCTCAACATTAAGATCATAGGCCACTACTTCTTCTGTAGGAGTGACCTACATTTTCTCCAGTAGTTCTTCCAGCACTTTCTAAAGAATCTGAGATGCTATAGAAGACAAGGTCCTTCAGGGAGATATTCAACCAGCAGATGTTTGCAGTGGGACAGTGTAACATTTCCAAAACAAACAAGCACTTATTAGCCAATGTTAATGTTATTCTAGCAAGCTCATACAAGTCATGTTATTTCTCTCTCCTCAACAATGACAAAAAAATTTATCTCTATCAATTTAATAAGCACACAGTTTTCATTCACCAGTTCCAACACTGATTTCATGTTCCAATTACAATATTTTAACTGTTTCTGAGTCCCTTGGCAGGTAAACACCATGTGTGGTCATAGGTTTTCCACTGTAAACAGGTGAAATGCCTCTGGTCATTAACAACTTAACTCAGGCAAGAGAGCTGGAGTGAACTTCATGAGCTTCAACAAGACCAAGTGCAGAGTCCTACACCTGGACCAAAACAATCCGCACTATCAATACAGACTAGGGGATGAGATGATGGAGAGCAACCCTGCAGAAAAGGACTTGGGCGTGCTGGTGGATGAGAAACTGGACATGAGCAAACAGTGAATGCTGGCAGCCCAGAAGGCAAATCACATCCTGGGCTGCATCAAAAGAAGCATGACCAGCAGATCTGCCACTTTCCTCTGCTCTGGTGAGACCTCATCTGGAATACTGTGTCCAGTTCTGGAGCCCTCAATACAGAAAGACATGGGCATGATGGAGAGGGTCCAGAGGAGGGCCACTGGAATGATCAGGGGGCTGGAACACCTCTCCTACAAGGACAGGCTGAGAGTGCTGGGATTGTTCAGCCTGGAGAAGAGAAGACTTCAGGGGGGACCTGCTAGTGACCTTCCAGTACCTAAAAGGAACTTACAAGAAGGCTGGAGAGGGCCTGTTTGCAAAGGCCTGTAGTGAAAGGACAAGGGCAATGGTTTTAAATTGGAGAGGAGTAGATTTA